>CM042011.1:36858853-37383853 GCA_023525715.1 Cichorium intybus | reverse complement strand
GATGCTTGACAACAAGAGAGAAAACATTAGTTGAGTCTATACCTGAAACTTAAATATACCCCTTTGCTGCAAGAGGTGTCTTGAATTTGGAGTCTTCAACATTTGGAATTTCATCCTTCTTTTTAAAAACTTGTTTGCATTCGACAATCTTCTTACCCGTGGGTAGAGGAACAAGATCCGAAGTATCATTTTTCTGTAAAGACTCGATCTCATCATGTATATAGCAATAATCCACTAATATACATTTTTTGAATTGTTTGCTTCACTATAAGTTGAGAGTTCCTCAACTAACTTCATATCTAATGCAACACCCAAGGCATATGCAACCTTATGAGCTTCAACAACATGCCTTTTAGGAGGTACAGTTCATCTCGTTTCTCAATTTCTTGCAATGTAAGGTTGTGATTGAAGTGGCGGTGTATTGAATTGGGGAACCACCATTATCTTCACCACTGGAAGAAGAAGAATAATAAGATAATGAAGATTAGTGTATTAGTGTGCTCGATATATTATCAGAAGCAATAGGAAGCCCGCCTGAATTTGAGGACTCTCCATTCTCTTTATCTTTATCCCTGTCATTCCGTTGTGGCTTGGAGTCGGACAATTTGCTAAACATAGATTCTTCATCAAAAGTAACATATCTACTAACAATGACTTTGCGGGTCTCTAGACTACACAACTTGAAACCTTTTACTCCATCTTTGAACCCAACAAATACACATTTTAATGCTCGAGGTTCCAACTCCCCATTATCGACTTTAGCTATGCAGGACAATTTCAAAAACTTTAAGCAAACAATAACCTGACGGTTTACCCGACCATACATCAATAAGTGTTGTCTTTTTAATGACAAATAAAGGAGAATGATTGATGATGTAAACATAATATAAAAGCAGTTTCAGCTACAAAAGTC
This sequence comes from Cichorium intybus, assembly GCA_023525715.1. Taxonomy (NCBI): domain Eukaryota; kingdom Viridiplantae; phylum Streptophyta; class Magnoliopsida; order Asterales; family Asteraceae; genus Cichorium; species Cichorium intybus. Next base: position 37,382,940 of record CM042011.1, on the reverse strand, counting down.
CTTGGTAACGCGGAATTGGATAACATGCATCGTATTTTCTCCATAACCATCTTATTCATCCTTTCGAAAAAACCATTTTTTTAAGAATATGAACCGCAACGTAGTAACGATTTATAACTTTATTTCTGAAATTGGTATTAAACTTCTCGGAACAAAGTTTTAAACCATTGTTGGTGCGTAGATATTTACTTTTCAATCATAATCTTCCACTCTTTGAACGTGGCAAAACATTGTGTGTATGTGTGTGCATGCAAGGCGTGAGTGCATGCGTGTGAAAATACATATAAGGAGTTTCATGCTAGATCATATGATAAGAGAAATTTTAAAAACAATAACCATATATAGTATCCATACCATAATATATATATATATATATATATATATATATATATATATATATATATATATATATATATATATATATATATATATATATATATATATATATATATATATATATATATATATATATATATATATATATATATATAATGTAATTAACACAAAAATAAAGTAGAAGAGGGGGCGCATTTTCTTCAACTCTCATTTTGGCTCACTGACAGAGTGTGGTAACCGGGAAATGGAAACAACCGATTATTTGCCAAATTTAGAAAAATCATGACAAATTGCGAGTATAATCACTAAAAAATCATCTTAGGGTAAAACCAAAAAAATGATGCAAACTAAAGCGTTTTTATGTCGTTTTCCCTTACCCCTGGACGTCTAATTAAGTTGTAACCAACTTATGCAACAATGTTTCAATTTGTTACCAAAAGCTGATCTCTTACCAATTTATGCATACACTGGTCAAATCTTTTCAACATGTTCCATATGCACCTCCAAAGCTGCAATAATGATTATAAATTTATAATAATAACAATAATAGTATAATTAAAAAATGTAATTCTTAACGACACCGAAATAGGTCCCTATTGGTTACAACATGAGACGGTAATTTTACTGCAATAATGATTATATGCTGGTTCATGGCCTGCTACCTCCACTTCTGCTGCCGCCACTAAACCTCCCCACACGGCTGCTGCTAAACCCGCCACCACCAGACCACCCACTTCCAGATCCACTCCCTCTTCCCAAAATACCCCTAAATCCACCTTCTCTGCTCCAGCCACCACCTGAGCCACCTTCACCATGCCAGCCGCCACCATAGCCACCTTCTCTACGCCAGCCACCACCTGAGCCACCTTCACCATGCCAGCCGCCACCATAGCCACCTTCTCTACGCCAGCCACCACTTGATCTACTCCAACTACCACCATCCGAGGAGCCACTTTCTCTACTGTAGCCACCACCACTGGAGGAGCCACTTTCTCTACTAGTGCCGCCATAGCCTCCACCATATCTAGATTCTTCACGAGCATCGCCTCTTTTGCTTTTGGCTTCCTCAACGATTATCTTGCGGCCTCCAACCTCAGATCCATGGAGTCCAAGAGCTTTACTGAATCCACTACTGTCCGTGAAGTCAATAAAAGCAACCCTGCACCAACCAATTCATCCGTACCAAACAAATAAACACAAGAAATACCAAATGTACTTTCATTTATTTGTGACAATCTCAACTCAATTATGCGATAACTGGCCAATTTAGGTAGCATCCTATTGCTAACGAGTCTAATGAATCAAATTTTAAAATTTTAGGCCAACTGCAAGACATCAAGGTGCTTGCACTTCTTTGTTTATTATAGGATTGTACTTTCTTTTCTTTCTATTATAGAATTGTACTAGCAATCATATGTAATATATGACATAATTACAAACCCTCTAGGAGCCCCTGACTCGTAATCTTTTGGTATGGACAAACGTGAGATCTCCCCACATTTCCCAAAATGCTTTTCAAGTGTACTCCTAATCTGCAACAAATAACAAGTTCACCAAAATATAACACAAGGGAGATTGGATGAAAGTAGGGCAAATTGTGAAAAATAGCAATGTTTTTTACTCTTATACGCAATCTACTTTACTTTTTATTCATAATAGCAGTGTACTTACATTTCTTTACCCATAATCACAACGTACTTCCATCTTTTTTACCAATAATAGCAATACAACCAATATGTAACCTGAAATTTGTAAAATGCTACAAATGTTAGATTACGTATCGTTGTTATTGGTAAAGAAATTTAAGCACGTTGCCATTATCTGTAAGAAATAAAATACATTATTATAAATTTCATATTACATATTGCCTAGTATCATTATAAAATGCAAGCAAGTACGTAGCTATTTTGAGTAAAAAATGTAAATACATTTCTATTATGCGTAGATAATAAACTATATTGCTTCATTTGCTGCGAGATGTGTACATGCTAAATCAAAAATTGCGGAAAAAATAGCAAAATGCAACTAATTATTTACCCATAAATCCATAATAGCAACATACTTACATTTATTTAGCCATACCCAGTTACCCACAACATACTTACATTTCTTTACCAATAAAAGCAATATGTAACCAAAAAATGTGTAAAATACATACAAGTGTTAGATTACATATTGCTACTAGTGTAATGAAACCGAAGTATGTTGTCATAATGGGTGAAGAAATGCAAGTATATTGCTATTATCGGAAAAAGAAATGTAAGTACATTGCTATTATGTGTAAGAATAAAAACATACATTGTCAAAACCGTGACTACAATCAAATCCTCGAACATATAAGCTTCTTGCTTTAGAATGTCCTCCCCTTTGGTTAGATTTTTCCAAGCTAAAATCACAATATATAATATTAGTTCACAATTTATTTGTGAAATATACAAATTAAATTATATTGCCAGGAAATAATACCTGCTGCCCGAAGTGTACGCACCTCGTTCCCACCTTGCCAAATCAAGTTTCACTGCCCGATCTAATATCACCGTTTTGTTTAGTTTTAGAGCCTGGCAATACAATATACTTGTCAGTCATCAACATTTACTTCGAGGGTGGGTGCTACGCATCTATCTAAGTCACATATAAGGGTAGTATGGGAAAGTCATCACAGTAATCAACATTTCTGAGTGGAAGGGGCATTTTGGTATTTTAATTTTATTGCCTAAGTTGCGTTGAGGAGAGGTATCTTGATTGTTTTAGTGGATTATTCCAGTTGGGAGAGTGGCTTCTCGAAAACGCCAATTTATCCTTTGTTCTTAATCATTTGAATGAATTTCAATTCTGTTTTTACTGTTCTGAATTGGATTATTGTGATTTCATGTTAATCGTTGAGTGAGTTCATAGCAATTGGTATCAGAGCATGGATCCTAAAACTATAGATGAAAGGGTAGAAGCAGCAGAAGAAGGATTGAAGGAAATAAGCTCTTCAATGGCTGAACTCCAACATCAGATGTCTCTCTTGGCTGAGAAAATGGCAGAGATGGCTAAGGGGAATAGAAAGTTGTACTCCACATTCGGAAAGATGGAGAAAGTTGACCAGGATAGCAGCTACCCACCACCACCACCACATTCATCTCCACCATCTCTAAGTTTTGAGAACAGTAGTGTTGCTGCAACTCTGAACAGCGGACACCCAGATCCGATTTTAAGAGAGATTAAGATGCCATTGTTTGATGGCAACAACTCTAAGGGTTGGATCCTCGAGGTTGAACGGTGTTTTTCTTTTTACAGACTGAGCGAAGAGAACAAGTTGGAAGTAGCAGTAATGACTCTTGAAGGCGATGCACTATTGTGGTATGAATGGGAGCATCGAAGGCGACCCATACGCGACTGGGAAGAATTGAAAGGCTTGATTCATCGTCAATACAAATCGCTAATGGTAGGAGTGTTATATGAGCTTCGTACGAAAATGTTCTAGGTCTGGAAGAAGACGGAGCGGAAGACAGCACCGTTAAAAGAGGTGACGAAAGAAGGTTTTCTAGGTCAATACGAAGATGGGCTTAAAAAGGAAAAAAGGGCCGAATCTGCAGTGGGCTCACTTGATTTAATTCCGAGTATTAATGTCGAAGAAAAGAATTTAAGCCCACGTGAAACTATATCACGGATAACGCCATTAAACCTTCAGTCAGCAATGATTTCTATGAATCGTATGCCCGCTTCACCCCTACCGACTTATGTTTCCACCCAAAAATTCTCAATTCATCCAGATCCAAACAAGCCAAAGAGATCTCTAATCACCGCCTACTTGGAATTAGGGCATTGGAAAAATGGGCTTGGTGATGCTATTAGGGATGGAAGGCCTGGTGATGCTATTAGGAATGGAATAAAAGATTTGGGCCTACAATACCTAGACCAGGCCATAGATGTTGAAATTAAAACGAAAGAGAAATTAAACTCTAAGCCCAAGAATTCGTATTACCCTAAAAAGGTACAGTCGTCTACCCCAGTTCGTATAATACCATCAATTATTGCGACAAACCATGGGAAGACGACAACAAAATTGATCTCAAGAAGTCGTGTAAATGAATCACTCCTACCCAGAATAGCCAGCCACTGGAAGTGTTGTTCCACGATCTCCAGAGTCGGACTCTCCCAAGTCGAGAAACTCATCAAGTGGGATTCCAGCACAACGTCAACTTGGATCGTTTTCACCCCTGTATCGTCGAAACTTGTTTGAATGCTTACGGGTTATCGATATCAAGTTTGGTAAATTGTTATTAGCATGGGCTCCAACATGGTTACCAGCCGAATATGTGCAAGAATCTCAGTATCAATTGGGTAAAGCTCTAACTGTTCATTCTGCAGAGATTAAGAGAATTTTATATAAGGAACTAGCACACCCGATAGATACCACCGATGACTATATTGATCCTACACCTATTGCCCCAACCTCAACACCACACTTACATGCCACAAGGTTTAAAGGGGCGCAAGCTGATGTAGTAATAAAAAATTTGAAACCTGGGATCGAAGATGTATTAGTTGCAGATATCAACTTCATTTATGTTGTTGCTCGTATCGTTGAGTTCTTGAATCCTGATCCCAGTTGTAGTCGCGCATCACTGTTTGCCATTGTGAATGGCAGTTTGTTGACACATGGAAGTTTTCATGTAGATTTGCATCCTGGTAACTTGTGGTTATTACGTGAGGATCCTATTGAGTTTCTTGATTTTGGAATTGTGGGACCAAAATTATTAAAAACAGTGGGTGCAATGGAAGTGTTGTTGGGTTCAATTACAACTGAAGAATTTGAGTCAATGGCATTTGCCTCGATTGAAATGCAAGTGAGAACTGCTGTGTTTGCAAAGAACGTGTTTGATGAAATGCAAGTGAGAACTGTTGCTACAGGGAATTCACTAAGAGGCGGGTATTGTTGACCGATAGAACGTTCCAGAGATGAGTTACTGCTGGTTGTCAACATCTTGCATGGTGATTCTGGAGTAAAACCTCATGATACCACTACTATGGGTTGTGTTCTGTCAACAGTTCCACAACTTGGTTCTCTAGAAGTAGAAGCAAGTGTTACCATTCATGGTCATATCATAAAAACACTACCAGATATTAGAAAAGATGTTTACATAGGGAGAGAATGTGTTGACATGTATGCAAAATGTGAGTGTTTGGATTCAGCTTTAACCTTGTTTAAGAACATCTCCCACAAAAACATGCCAACTTGGACAACAATTGTTTCTGAGTTAGCTATTCTTGAGAAAGGCAGACAAGATTTGAAGTTTTTCACTTACATGACAAAATCCGAAATTTTGTATATTTGGCTTCTTTTACATCATTACGGTTGCATTGATGAACATCTTGAGCAAGCTGGACAATTATTTGAGGTGTATGAATTTGTTATTAGTGAAACGGCTGAAGATGATGAGCTTTTGTGGAGGAGTTTGTTACACTCTTGTAGAATAAATGATGATATGATAATGGGTAAGATTATACCAAGAAACACAACTCTTCCTACTTCAAAGTCAGAGGTCTTTTCAATAGCTGTCGGTACTCAAACACATGATAAAGTTTTGTTTCATGTGAAGTCTGACACGAGTTATGTTCAGGAAGATGAAGGAAGGTATATAGAAGTTTGGGATAAAGTTTTGAAGAAATTCACTTCTATCCACCTTGAGGACAAGGTGATTCTTTGCGGATGGGGTATTGCTACGCATCTATCTAAGTCACATATAAGGGTAGTATGGGAAAGTCATCACAGTAATCAACATTTCTGAGTGGAAGGGGCATTTTGGTATTTTAATTTTATTGCCTAAGTTGCGTTGAGGAGAGGTATCTTGATTGTTTTAGTGGATTATTCCATTTGGGAGAGTGGCTTCTCAAAAACGCCAATTTATCCTTTGTTCTTAATCATTTGAATGAGATCAGTGAATTTCAATTCTGTTTTTACTGTTCTGAATTGGATTATTGTGATTTCATGTTAATCGTTGAGTGAGTTCATAGCAGAGGGCTAACATGTCATTTACCACTCAAAGAATTTATAGAAACTATTGAATCACATGCTATAATACCTCTTGAGCAGCTTCTGCAGTGGTAAACTCAACATATCCATAGCCCAAGAATCGGTCATTTCTAATGGCAAACCGAATTCCCGCGATTTCACCAACATCTTTGAAAAGATCCTTCCTATAGAATCATAGTAATTCTCAAACATGACCATGCCAAATTGCGCAAAATAGCAACGTACTTTACTTTTGCTACCAATATAGGCAATGTACTTTGTTTCTATAATAGCAATATACAACGTGAAACTTGTAAAAGTTTCATCGTACATATTACTACTATCGAGAAAAATATGTAATAAAGTTGCTACTTTGGGTAAGAAAATGTAAGTACATTATTATTGTGGATAAAAAACTAAGTGTGTTAGCTATAATGGTAAAATGAGTAAAGTAGGTTATTATTTCCTGTAATTTGTTCTACCAAATAAGTTGCAAAAGGATAATGAGGAAAAAGGGCATACACATCATCTTCTTCAATTGAAAAACTTAAATTTCCAAGATATAAAGTTTTGGATCCTGTGGCATGAGTTGTTGTTGGGTGTTCATCCGTTTCTGTTGCCAAATCAAGCTTCACCATTTGATCTAATAATGGGGTGTTGTTAAGTTTGAGAGCCTGTATATATACACAACAGTGATTATATCAACATTTTGACAATGGTTTAAATTTGATCACTGCAGAAAATAGTTAATAAGCCAAATTGTGAAATTTCAAGTGTTTTTGTGTATTTTTCCTCTAAAATGAACATGACAATTTAATACCCTATCACTATATTTATAGATAGAACTATATAAAAATTGAAAATACCAAAACCACAAATAAATGAAAGTACATTGCTATTTCTAAATTTAGCCTGGAAACACAAGCTTATAAGTTATACCTCTTGAGCTGCTTCAGCAGTCGTGAATTCAACGTGCCCCCGACCCATAAAATAGTTGTCTTTCATGTCAAAGTGGATTTCAGCAATTTCACCAACATTTTTGAAGAAAATTTTCCTATAAAAGTAAAGAACTTGTCAAACATAGTTGTTGTTTCTTTTTTACTTAATCCAGTGTTCTAGTTCTATATATGGGAAAAAAAACAGGGCATATTCATATTCCCAATAAAGCTGCAGAAGTTAAAGTAGAAAAAGTTCATACACATCTTCTTCTTTAATCAAGAAACTTAAGTTATCCATAAGCACGGTTTTCAATCCAGAACTTAATGGGGTTTGAGCCTGCAGCATTTACCATGTGTTAACAACATGAAATATTGAAGCACAATTTCTTTTTTATTTTTTTCTCATTAAGTGTTGTATAGATAAAGGATGTTTATAAATATTCCAACATAAATACCAATAAATGTTGTTGATTCTCCTTGGAATTGTCATTTCCGTCTTCCTCATGCTCATTAGAGATGCAAGCTCTCTCTGCATCTTGTATAGTTTCTGATGACTTTATAGCTGGGGCCACCTCAACCTAAAACAAGTATATAATAAGAAAAATAGGGCTAATGAAAAAATAGCAACATACTTCCATTTATGTGTATTATAGCATTCTACGTTCATTTCTTTCTGTTACATCATTGTACTTTCATTTTTTCTTATTAAGACAATGCAATTTGAAATATTTACCCAATTAGAGCATTGTACTTTCATCTTTTTCTTAGTAAGACTGTGTATTTAGAAAAATCTACCCAATTATAGCATTGCACTTCCAACGTTTTCTTATTGGGACATTATACTATAAAAATTCCATCCAATGACCCAATTATAACATTGAAAATTGCTTTGACTTTTAATGACATTGCTATAATTGGACAGATTTTTCAAAATATGATGCTTTAATAGAAAGAAACAAAAGTGGGATGCTATAATAAACAAATCAATGGAAGTATGTTGCTATTTCTTGCATTTATCCCAATAAAAAAACATCCATCAGAGTTATGGAAATCTCAACTATCCTTACACTTTCCATTGGGGTTTCTAAATGATGGTGATCCTCCTTAAAATTATCATTTTTGTCTTCCTCATGCTCATTAGAGATTCTACCCCTCTTTGCATCCCGTATAGTCACGTCAACCTAAAAAACATTTAAATATGATCATTTGATAGGAAAGACAAAAGGGCTAAATGCAAAAAATAGCAACGTACTTTCATTTACTTGTATTATAGCATTCTTACTTTATCTATTTTCATTACATCATTGCACTTCCAATTTTAAAGAAATCTACTCATTGTACTCCCAATTTTTTCTTGTTATGACACTATACTTAAAATCTACCCAATTATGACAGTGAAAATTGCTTTGTATTTGGATGGCATTGCTATAATTGGGCAGATTTTTCAAAATATGAAGAAATGAAAGCAGGATGCTATAATAAACAAATCAATGAAAGTACGTTGCTATTTCTTGCATTTAACCCAAGAAAAAAACACCCATTACCATGATAGAAATCTTAAGCATACTTACACTTGTTGCCAGGTTTTCTAAATGATGGTGATTGGTCTTGGAGTTATCATCTCCATCTTCTTCCTGATTCTGATTAGAGATGCTAGCTTTGTTTGCATCTTGTGTACTTTCTGTTGACTTTATAGCTGGAGACACCTCAACCTACAAAAAAATTAATCATAATCATTTAATCCACGAATGAATGCATATCATTGAGAGGTAAGAGAAATAGTAGCATACTTCATTTATTTAGGCATTATAGCATTCTACTTTATTTCTTGTTAAGATACTGTACTTTGAAGAATTTGCCCTTGTATTTTCAACTTTTTCTTATTAGGACATTATATTTTGAATTCTTTCGGTGAAAATTGCTTTGTATTTGAATGACATTGCTAAAATGGGCAGCTTTTTTTGAAATACACCATTGTAATGGTAAGAAATGAAAGTAGGATGCTATAATCAGTAATTCAATGAAAGTAGGTTGATATTTGTAGCATTTAACCCAAGAAAAAACCATCCGTCACCATGATGGATGTTTTAACTATCATTACACTTTTAATTGAGGTTTCTTGATGTATATCCTCTTTAGAATTATTATCTCTGTCTTCTTCCTCATACTCATTAAAGATTTTAGCTCTCTTTGCATCTTCTATAGTTTCTTCCAACTTTATTGCAGGAGGCACTTCAACCTACAAAACATTTAAAATTTTGATGGGTGTTAAATTATTGAAGTAAACTGATTATGGAATTATAAAAAAAATGAAAATACGACGGACCCCAATTTTTTTGACCGATTATAACAATGTCATCCAAACACAAAGTAATTTTCATTGCCATAACCAGGAAGATTTTTCAAAGTATAATGTCCAAATAAGAAAAGAATTAAGAGTACAATGGTATAAGTGGGTAGATTTTTTGAAAGTACAGTTCATTAATAAGAAAAAAAAATGAGAGTATAATGTCATAATAGAAAGAAACGGAAGTAGGATGCTATAATACACAAATAAACGGAAGTAGGATGCTATATAAACACTTACTTCCTTGTACTTATTCTTTACTAGAGAGAAAGACTTGTAGTAAATTCTCTAAGAACCTTGTATGTACTTTTTACAAGTTACTAGATAAAAAGGAAAACTAGATGTAATGTAACCCTATTCTTTAAATAGTATATCTAAAAGTGCCAAAAGCAAAAGATGTTCATTTATAAACTAGAAACATTCATCAGAAATCATAATACAGCAGAAATTTTATCCGAAAACTAATCAATCATCAAAAATGAACCTTGTTATCTTCTAAGGAAATCTGTTGCTCTTTCTCAGAGTTTTCCTTTGTCTCATTTCCCAAATTCTTTTTGTCAAAAGCATGTTCCTCATCACCATTCTCAATCTTTTGCTTCTTGCTACCCACAACCTTCTCTACACCAAACACAATAAATTTCATAAAATAAAGATTATCAAACCATATTACTTTTTATAAGTATAACAAACACTACCTCCTACACAAAACAAAATATCATCTTTTTATCTAATTTGGATGGTATGCGACGTTTTATTATACAAATTTATAAATTCACCAAAAACAAAATACAGAAAGAAAAAAAAAAGCTAACATCTTTTTACCATTTTATCGATTTATCCATGGGACTAGAACTATACTAATAATAATAAAGTAATAGTTACGTGGCTAAGTCAATAAAGTGGTGAGATACAGTTGTACTTTTCTGTATTTTGTCCTTTTCCAAATGGTGATATTAAATGAAACCGGTATACGGTGTTTATTTAGTAACACCCTTTTCGAAACAAACAACCATAAGTCAATAAAGTGGTGAGATACAGTTGTACTTTTCTGTATTTTGTCCTTTTCCAAATGGTGATATTAAATGAAACTACTATACGGTGTTTATTTAGTAGCACCCTTTTCGAAACAAACAACCTTAAGTCAATAAAGTGGTGAGATACAGTTGTACTTTTCTGTATTTTGTCCTTTTCCAAATGTTGATATTAAATTAAACCAGTGTTTATTTTTAGTAGCACCCTTTTCGAAACAAACAACCATGACAGGTGGTTTCTTTAAATGGTGAAAGGCATAAAAATGGTTTAATCATTATAAAGATACCACTAAATCGGTAAAGTGTTGAAAGTACAGATGTTTTCCACCGCTATGCCCTAAAAAACAAACAAAATAGCTCGCTTTTCTACACCCTGAGAAACAAAAGAAAAAAAAAAAAGAAAAGGGGGAAGAAAAACCAAAAATATACCAAGAAAATTACCAATAAGAATGAATGAAAACCCTAAATTACAGATAAAACATCAAAGACATGACCAATATGACATAAGAATAAAACATGTCATGATAACGTAATTCAAGAACAGAAGAAGCTACCATTTTCTATTGGAGCGGCGGGTGAAGCTACAACGGCAGGATCGGAATCAACCTGGAATTGAATTTCAAATTACCATTATCAGGTCAACATATATACATAGATACATTCTACATGCATGTATAGGAAGATCAAAGAGAAACTTTAGAAGGACTGTACTTCCGAATCGGGTTTCTTCCTTGATTTACCCATTCGAATAATTGAACAGTAGAAGGTTAATTTGGGGTTCTCGAGGGTGGGTAGTAGATGTGCTGCGGAGCGATTGAAAAAGCAAGGGTTTTACGAAGTTCATGGTGACTTTCTTTATTACAGTTTTTTGGAGTTGTTTTTGCTTAACATGAACTCAATACCACAAAACTTTAAGGGGGTGTTTGGTTTGCGGATTTCGATAGAATTAAAATGAACGTGTTTGGTTTGTGGATTTCGCATAAAATAAAACGAAATATGTTTGATTGTCAAATGAACGGAATAATTTGAGATGACAAAATTACATATACGATCTTTGTGGTATGTCAATAGTTATATATCTTGTTTTTAAATATATTGTTTTAACTAGGATCGTCTCTATAGTTTTTTTTATTGCATCCATGGTCCTGTTATTTGAAGTTGTTTGTATATTGATGTTAAATGGGTATGAAATGTTAGGAATCGGACAGGGTACACGCAGCGGAAACACTATTACACACACATGAAAGCAGAAAATAAAGCAATAACGAACACAAGGATTTTACGTGGTTCGGATTCGGTGTAAATCCTACATCCACGGGCTACAACTAGGTTTTATATTTATCAGAGAATATATGGAAATTACAAGATGTATTTCTCTCTGTGTTGTACATTTACATCCATAGCACCACACCTCTATATATATACATATAAAGATGAGTTAGTGCTTTCAATTATAGAGATCAAGACTCAATTGATATTGTCAGCCAACAAAGGAGATTTACCAACTCCACTTAAACTCACATTTTGACTTTCCAGCACACCATCAATAATCTTCATATAAAGCAAAGTGCTTTTCCACCTAACATGAAATTACCTTCTTATCCTTATATGTATATTTTGTTATTTTATTTGGTGGTTTTTTGTTTTTGGAAAAATCATTTATATTATAATACTTTTTAAAAACACCCTTTTAAAAGAAACATTTTTTCTTCAAAATAGACCATAATTTCTAATCATGAAAAGAAAACCAAACCAGAAATTTTTGGGTTTTTCAAATTTGTTAATAGTTAATAAAATGATTTTTCAAATAAAATTGAATCATTCAATTCAATTCTAAAGTCTAGTGTTGTGTAATACTTTATCACTTGATAATTATAAAAGTGTTTTATAAATAGGATTTTAAAATGTTCCAAATATGATCGTTTGCCATAAGGTTAAAAGCCAAAATATCTTAATGAAATAAAATTTTATTAAATTTTTAACAAATTGTCTGTAAATAAACATTGGCAATTATAAAAATATTTTATAAATTGAATTTTAAAATGTGTTAAAAGTAATTGTTTGCCAAAAGGACAAGTCAAAATGTTATAATTAAACAAAAATTGTTAAAAGTTAATAAACGATTTCTCAAATAAATTTGGCAAATATTAACAGAGTTTTATGAAATCAAATTTTACAATGTTTTAAAATGGTCGATTGGCAAAATTAAGTTAAAACGTTTAACTGAAATGAAAACAAAAAACCATTTTTCTAAAATGTAAATCACATGTCATTCATGAAAACCACACATTCAACTAATGATCTTTCGAAGCGGGAAGTGTCAAAGCCAACCTGTTGGTTAGACGTTAGCCAAATGATGTTATGTTCACCATAACTAGTGAATATCGAGTCGAATGTTACGTGTTTTTGTATGGTTGATTTACCATCTGAGCTTATAATCTAAGACAGACCTGTCATGAGCAAAGTTGAGCATGGAAGAGACTTAACATGCAATTGACTTAAAGGCAATGAAACCCGACAGATCTCGGAGTTTCATAGAGATTGAAATTGGTAAGAAATATTGTCTACCTAAAAACGTTTTTTTGCAATTACGACTTTTTGCAATTAGAAATGAAATATGGGTCATAGCCTTGTCAAAATAATTTTTGGGTAATTATTTTTAAGTATCACTTCAACCAACCAACAAAAACAAACTCTACTTTTATAAATTTCATCAGACGACAATTCGTCTATGTAAGACCCTAATCCCGAGAATCCCAAGGTTCGGTTTTAAAAGAGTCAAAGATTCGCGGAATAGGAGCAAGTTATGGAAAAAATGAATAGGGCACATTAACGCCGCTAATGAGCACATTAGCGACGCTAATGTTGGCTGGTGTCGCTAATCTTTTTTTTTTTTGCGTTGTTAAGTTGCTAGGCTGTTGGTGGATTTGCACGATCTTATTAGCGATGCTAATATGGGTATTAGCGGCGCTAATGGTGCTGTTTGGGCCAAAACCCTAGAATTTCATGCTTGGATCATATATATATACAGGGGTTATAACCCTAGGGCAGCCACATTTCATGTCTTTAGTCCCCAAAAACGTCATTTTTCCTCTCTAAACTTCTTGGATGAGTCTTTGGGTGTTTTTAGCCTCTTTGATGGATTTTTGAAGTCTTGATGATGCTTGAAGGATGGTAGTGTTGCTAGAAGTTGTTTCTCTTGGGTGAAGCTTCAAAGATCTGTTGGATTAGGTGTCTAAGCCATGACTAATAATTAGTATTTACCTAATTAATAGAAGCACAGTCCATTTGGGTTGCCCTCATGGCTGGAGGTTTGGTAGAAAATTCGGTAGAGAGAAAGGTTGATTTATTATGGGATTAATAAATCAACAGGAATTAAATATATGGTTTATTAATATATTAAAGTGATAATATATTAATTAGAAACTATATTAATTAATTAGGAATTAATCCAGAATTAATTGGATTTAATTTGGGGATTAATTAATTAATTAAAGGTGCAGGGACTAAAACTGTAATTATTCAATAGTTGAGTAAGTGACAGTGGGAGTAACCAGTGGATTTCGAATTCTATATATGGTATATATAGATTTCGAAATTGATATATAGAGGATAAATAGGAGTTTGAATTATAAGATAAAAGGTTTATCTTATTTGAATTCAAAAAGGTTTATCTCTAAAGGCTTATCAGTTAATCATCTGGAAACTATAAATAGGGCTCCCTGGCCACCATTTGAATTCGCCAATTTCACATATACTCTCTCTGGATTTTCGATTTCTCCTCTCCTCTGCTTGGGTGTGACTTTCATTTGAGGCAGGATAATTTTGCTGCTCAGCTTCCAAGAATTAAAGGTTGGTTTTTCTGTTTTGATCTTTAGTTTCTTTTTCTGGCCTCTAGGTTTTTGTTATATGTTCAATTAGAAGAAAACATAGATCCTTATAGGTTGCATGTGAACTTAGGTTATTTAGTTCATGGATTGCTTAAAACATTACAGTGGTATCAGAGCCTGTATTGTTTTCTTGTTGAATGGTTATAACTGTTTTAGGGTTTAAGGCTTCTAAACCCTAATTTAATGAGGATCGACTTTTTGGATTAGGGTTTTGGAAACCCTAATCCCCCCCTTTGGTAATTTCGATTTCTAGCTATTAGGGTTTTAGAAGGTTTTCTATTTTTGGTAACTTTATTTGTTAATTAAAAGGATAACCTTAAACCTATTCCTAAAAATCGAAAATTAAGGGTTTAAGATAGGTTTTAATTAATTTGATTAATTTGGATAAACCTATCTTCATTTGAATTAATTTAATTAAATGTTAATTAAAAGATAATTCAAAAGGGATTTAAATTAATTTAAAATTTCGAAAAATTAATAGAAAAATCCAGAAAATTATTTTAAAATGTTTAAAATATTTAGATTTAATTAATTTAATTAATTGGTAATTAAAATTGATTAAATCGATTATAAGGTTTAATTTAATTCAAAATTTAATTGTTAAATTTGGTAAAATTAAAAGATAAACCTTAAATATTTTAAAGGGTTTTAAAATACATCTTATATATGTTATTAAAAGTTAATACTATATATATGAGATAAATTTGGTCAGTCAATTCAATAGTAGGCCTCATTCACGAAGCTGGTCTATAAAGTGGGTATAAGGAGACTGCCTATAAAATGGTAGTCTAATGGGTGAACACTCTCACCCACCGCTCGCCTGATCAGTGGAGGGTCGTTAGCCGAACAGTTTTGACAAGGACCACTTAATCATTAAAAGTATAATGATCAAAGTACTAGAACCTTACACAAAATCCCAATCTAGTTACTTTAGGAAAAATGTGAATTTGATGCTACCCCATGAAATTGCACATTGCACTTTATGAAACGTTGGTGGAGCGTGTGTGGTTTACCGGCACACCAATGGGGGTTCATAAAGAGTAGCAATGGGTGTCTCGGGTGTTATCATTGTTGATGGAGCGTGTGTGGTTTACCGGCACATCAATTTGAGATGATAATGGACCCCGAGAGCACCAAGCTAATTTGCATGGTTATTCACACCCGGTTTGTGATCCTCGGCATCCCAGTCACAAACGGTGGGGCATATCCGAGATTAAACATGCTATTGAACAGTTCAATAAATCTCATAAGAAACTAGGAATTCCATTATAATAAGATTATTTTTCCGCGGTGGAATCGGCTGAATCGTCATTCGCCTACCTTTATAAAATTTGCTTATAGATTACGGCATCCCTCTTCTATGTTGCAAATTGTTATAGTTGGATCCTAGCCTTATTTTATATTGGGTTATTATAAGGACCGACAAGTATCTAATTAAACTTACCTTCTTTTATAGATGTCTTCTGCTGATCAATCCGCTCCCCAATCAAACTCCAGTGTTCCCTCTATCCTCTCACTGTGTTCCAAGGTTCAATTGAACGGGACAAACTACAATGACTGGATTAGAAACATCAAGATGGCTCTGAGGTATGAGAACAAAGAGTATGTTCTCGAGACCGAGCTTGTCGATGTCGACCCCGAAACTGCTACTCCCGAGGAAATTGCCTCGTACCAAAAACATTCTGATGATGCGACCAAAGTGGCCTGCATCATGATTGCCACAATGAACCCCGAATTGCAGAGAATATACGAAGACTACTGGCCCTATGAGATGCACCGTGAGCTTGCGGAAAAGTTCCGTAAGCAAGAGCGCATCGAAAGGTGCGAAGTGGTCAAGGACTTCACGAACAGCAAACCTAAAGATGGAGAGTCCATCTGCGCCCATGTGCAAAGAATGCAAGGTTACGTGGAGCGGCTTAGAAAGCTTGCGATGCCTGTACCGGAGGAGTTGGCCGTTGACATAGTGCTTAACTCCCTACCGAGTTCTTATGACCAGTTCAGGCTGGCTTATCATTTGAACAACAATCAGGCTAACCTGACTGAGTTGCATCGCATGCTTCGAGTTGCTGAGGATGGGATGAAGGGTAAAAGTGTACCCTCAGTTAACCAGCCCGTCCTAGCCATTGGAAGTGGCAAAGGGAAAAAGAGGAAGGGCCCTCCTAAGCAAAATTGGAGGGAGAAGGTTCAGGTCGGGTCGTCCAGTAACGGCTCGAGAACCAAGTCCTCCCAAATTCCTTGTGTGGCCAACCCCGATGAAGCCAACTGTTTCTACTGCAAAGAGAAGGGCCATTGGAAGAGAAGCTGCCCCAAATACTTGCAGGATGTCAAGGATGGAAAAGTAAAGCCATCGACAGCAGGTATATACACTATCTCTAAAAACTCACCATCTTCTAATTCTTGGGTCCTTGATACAGGATGTGGTTTTCACATTTGTTCTGATCTGCAGGGCCTAAAGGAAAGCAGGGAGGTGGAGCACGGTAGACTGAACTTGATCATGGGCAATAGGAGATCGTCCCCTGTTACCAAGATCGGCGTTTACAGTTTAGTGCTTAGTAGTGAAGTTTGTATAGATTTATTAGATTGTTGCTATTCGCCAGAAATGGCAAGGAATATTATTTCATTTCACGCATTGTTCAGACAAGGATTTCATTTTTCTTTTGATAATAATATTGGATCTATTTCTGTTTTCAAAAATGGTATTTTGAATTTTACTGCTTATCCTTGTGATGGTGTGTATGAAACTGTGAAATGTGTTGACAATCTAGGACATAGTGTAAATTATATTGATTCTACTAGTGATGTGGAAAAGGCATGTCTGTGGCATAGTCGGCTCGGGCACATCAGCAAGAAACGCATCGCCCAACTCCAAAAGGATGGAGTGTTGGAATCATTCGACCTCAAATCGGATGATGTATGCGAATCTTGTCTGTTGGGCAAGATGACTAAATCACCTTTCAAAGGGTCCTTTGAAAGAGGTGAAGGTCTATTGGACATCATTCACACGGATGTGTGTGGTCCATTCAGATCAACCACAAAGGATGGCACGCGGTTCTACGTGACTTTTACCGACGATTTTAGTAGATACGGTTATATCTACTTAATCAAGCACAAGTCGGACACCTTTGAAAAGTTCAAAGAGTTTAAGAACGAAGTAGAGAATCAATTAGGCAGGAAGATAAAGATGCTCAGATCCGACAGAGGCGGAGAGTATCTAAGTATCGAGTTCCTAGACTATCTAAAGGAATGCGGAATAGTTTCGCAGTTGACACCTCCCAGGACACCACAGCTGAACGGTGTTGCGGAGAGGCGCAACCGAACCCTGTTGGACATGGTTCGTTCCATGATGAGTCGAGCTTCACTTCCAATTCATTTCTGGGGGTATGCCTTAGAGACTGCCGCCCATATCCTCAATCTTGTCCCAACTAAGAAGGTTGCAAAAACACCTCATGAGATGTGGACGGGGAAAGCTCCCTCGTTGGCACATATCAAGGTCTGGGGTTGTGAGGCTTTCGTTAGACGAGAGACTCAAGACAAACTCGCAGACAGAAGCGAAAGGTGTTTCTTCATTGGTTATCCCAAACAGTCCTTTGGATATCTATTCTACAGACCGAGCGAGGACGTGGTCTTTGTAGCTAGACGAGCGGTCTTTCGAGAGAGAGAGCTCGTATTCAAAGAGGACAGTGGGAGTGCCATTGACCTGGAAGAAATTCAGGAGTCATCAGATGACGCAACCTTAGGAGAAACTAGCAACCAACATGAGGAAGAAGTTCCTGTTGGTCCGACAGATGTATCCTTACCTCTTAGACGTTCTGGTAGGGTTAGCATGCCACCCGAGTTCTATGGGTTCCATATAACTTCGGATGGGGACACGTTTGTCAGTGATAGGACACTGATAAATTTGGATGAACCTGCTAACTACCAGGAAGCAGTGGCGGGCCCTGAGTCTGCCAAGTGGAAAGAGGCCATGGATAGCGAGATCAAGTCCATGTATGACAATCAAGTTTGGAACTTGGTTGATAATGTACCGGGTCGAAAGACAGTCGGGTGCAAATGGATCTTCAAGAAGAAGACCGACATGGACGGAAAGGTACACACTTTCAAGGCAAGACTGGTTGCGAAGGGCTTTACTCAAACCCCAGGGGTTGACTATGACGAGACCTTCTCACCAGTAGCCAAGATAAAGTCTATTAGGATTATGCTGGCCATAGCTGCATTTCATGACTATGAAATTTGGCAGATGGACGTCAAAACCGCTTTCCTTAACGGGAAGTTGACTGAGGATGTTTATATGAATCAGCCAGAGGGTTTTGTCGATGCAAGGTATCCTAATAAGGTGTGTAAGCTTGAGAGATCAATCTACGGATTGAAGCAAGCTTCTCGCAGCTGGAATCTTTGTTTCCATGAGAAAGTCAAAGAGTTTGGTTTCTCTAGGAGCGAGGATGAGTCCTGCGTATATGTCAAGGCTAGTGGGAGTATAGTCACCTTTCTGGTGCTGTATGTCGATGACATACTGCTCATGGGAAACGATATTCCAACCTTGCAAGATGTCAAGGCTTGGCTTGGGAAATGTTTCGCCATGAAGGACCTAGGAGAGGCTGCCTATATTCTTGGGATAAGAATATTGAGAGATAGGAAGAAAAGACTAATTGGACTTAGTCAGGGTACATACTTGGAAAAGGTACTAAAGAGGTTTAGTATGGAAAATTCCAAGAAGGGAGAGCTACCTATCCAAAGTAATGCGAAGCTGAGTAAGACTCAAAGTCCGAGTACAGACGAGGAAATAGCTGAGATGAGTCGAGTACCATACGCTTCGGCTGTGGGATCGATCATGTACGCTATGACGTGTACTCGCCCTGACGTGGCCTTTGCCCTGAGCATGGTCAGTCGGTACCAGGGTAACCCTGGAAGGGCGCATTGGATAGCTGTGAAAAATATACTCAAGTATCTGCGAAGGACAAAGAACATGGTGTTAGTCCTCGGTGGCAGTGATACCTTGAGAGTTGAAGGATATACAGATGCCAGCTTTCAGACGGATAGAGACAGTGGTCGGTCTCAGTCAGGCTGGGTATTCCTCTTGAACGGTGGAGCAGTGACTTGGAAAAGTTCCAAGCAAGAAACAGTGGCTGATTCTACGTGCGAATCAGAGTACATAGCAGCAAGTGAAGCGTCAAAGGAAGCGGCTTGGCTGAAGAACTTTATCGGTGACCTTGGAGTAGTCCCGAGTATTCAGGAGCCCTTGGAACTGTTCTGCGATAACGAAGGTGCGGTCGCCTTGACAAAGGAACCGCGAGACCATGGAAAGTCCAGGCATATCGACAGAAAGTACCACTACATCAGACATAGGGTAGAAGAAGGTCACCTCCTGGTAAAGAGGGTATCATCGGAAGATAATCCTGCAGATCCCTTGACAAAGGCTCTGAGTAGGATTAAGCATAATCAGCATGCTAGGAGCATTGGATTAAGAGATGATATAAGTTTTAGTAATTAGATAGGTTTCGAAACTTGTAACAATGTATTGTATTTGACTCTTGTGATTTAATAATAGAGATTTATTATGGTTTACTACTCTTGTCAATACTTTATCATTGTGTTTCATTTTGCATGTTTTACTTCCTGAATAATTGGATTATTCAAATATCCACAGTCGATTACACTTTAAGGGAGTAAGTGTGAAGTAAGACTGTCATGAATTGGTAATAGATTGTCTAAGGGGTTAGACATTGCAATTGGATTGCTGAACCATTCGTGAGTACTTGGAAATGGAGATTTGAGTATTGGATAAACCCGCGCTCAATAGATTGCTTCATGGATTTTATCACGAGCAATGTTGAGACGATAATATCCTTTGATCTTTAAGCTAAGACATATGAGTTATGATTTGCTAAGCGGTTGTTCATTGATAGTACGAAAACGCATCGGTAACTCGGTGTTATAAAACATACTGTTGTGAATGATTTGTCTGGTAAAAGACATAAGTATATGAGTCAAAGCTTATTCGTCCCTTGACCCTAAGGGGGAACAGATATCTGTAGGCCTCTCGATGATTTTGAAGTTGACTAAAATGGTTGGCCAACCGGGACTAAATTGATAGTCTGAGAGTCATATGCAAATCGGAAATCGAGGAACAGTGATTCAGACCAGATTGATTTTATCCATGTCTTGAGTCTGAAAAATATCTTGTTGGACGGAGGATCATCTGATCACTTATCTATGGACAGGACTGATTAGATCAGAGTTTGGCATTGGTTTCTAGGAAGCTACAAGTGCTGGTTAATTAGAGGCTAAATTGGTAATTATAGTCATAGACTTATCCAAGTGGGAGACTGTTGGATTAGGTGTCTAAGCCATGACTAATAATTAGTATTTACCTAATTAATAGAAGCACAGTCCATTTGGGTTGCCCTCATGGCTGGAGGTTTGGTAGAAAATTCGGTAGAGAGAAAGGTTGATTTATTATGGGATTAATAAATCAACAGGAATTAAATATATGGTTTATTAATATATTAAAGTGATAATATATTAATTAGAAACTATATTAATTAATTAGGAATTAATCCAGAATTAATTGGATTTAATTTGGGGATTAATTAATTAATTAAAGGTGCAGGGACTAAAACTGTAATTATTCAATAGTTGAGTAAGTGACAGTGGGAGTAACCAGTGGATTTCGAATTCTATATATGGTATATATAGATTTCGAAATTGATATATAGAGGATAAATAGGAGTTTGAATTATAAGATAAAAGGTTTATCTTATTTGAATTCAAAAAGGTTTATCTCTAAAGGCTTATCAGTTAATCATCTGGAAACTATAAATAGGGCTCCCTGGCCACCATTTGAATTCGCCAATTTCACATATACTCTCTCTGGATTTTCGATTTCTCCTCTCCTCTGCTTGGGTGTGACTTTCATTTGAGGCAGGATAATTTTGCTGCTCAGCTTCCAAGAATTAAAGGTTGGTTTTTCTGTTTTGATCTTTAGTTTCTTTTTCTGGCCTCTAGGTTTTTGTTATATGTTCAATTAGAAGAAAACATAGATCCTTATAGGTTGCATGTGAACTTAGGTTATTTAGTTCATGGATTGCTTAAAACATTACAAGATCTACATTTATCTGGACCATTATGAGTAAAGTTTCCACTTTTATGATTTGTTAAGGTTCTTATGATGTTTCTAGTGGGATTTTATGGTTTGAAATGATGTAATAGTCCATGTTGTTGATTGTTCATGGTTGGAAAATATAAAGTTTGGAACTTTGTGCCTTAAGGTCTGATTTAGAACCATTTGATTGGTTTAGAGAGTAAGCCAAACTCTCTTTGGTGGTTTAGTTGAACTTTTGGACCATTTTAGATTCGGATCTGGTTATTAGGCTGGCATAGTTATGTTTGAATGTTAAAGTTAGGATTTTTATGGACTGTTTGGAAGGTCCCTGGAAGGATTAATACCTTGGCTGAATGGATTAAGAACTTAATGGACATTTATGGACTGTTCATAGTTAGCGATGCTAACTTGAGGAGTTAGCGGCGCTAACTGTGCATGTTGACTTATGTTGACTTTGACCTTTGACCAGTTTGACTTTTGGTCAAACTTGAGGGTTTTTGATACCGGTCTTAGAGGATTATCATGTTTGGGATTTAGGAAGTTCTAAGTGGAGTTTATCCTTGTTAGGAAGTGCGTATTGTCGGGATCCGCGGGCACTCGCGTGGAGTGATGTCTAACTTGAGGTCGCAGATCAGGTGAGTCTTCTCACTATATTATGGGTGATATTACATGCCTAGATAGTCTTTATTACTTTGTGCAATAATGTGATTATTTGTGTCTTATGTGTTTGCCGACGAAAGTTCATGACGATGATTACCGGCAGATCGAGACAAGCCCGAGAGCCAAGACGGATCGGGGCAAGCCCGAGAGTCACAAAATAATTACTGGCGGATTGGTGCAAGTCCGAGAGCCAGGACGGATCGGGGCAAGCCTGAGAGTCACATGATGATTACCAGCGGATCGAAGCAAGCCCGAGAGCCAACGATGATTTGTTAAACGATGACGGTGTTTATGTAATGGATCGTGTGGTATTTTTGGAGAACTCACTAAGCTTTGTGCTTACCCTTTTACCCTAACTGTTTTTCAGGTAACTGCTGGCTTGAGCTTGGAGCACGGCGCGACTATA
The DNA here is from genome assembly GCA_023525715.1 of Cichorium intybus. Lineage (NCBI taxonomy): Eukaryota > Viridiplantae > Streptophyta > Magnoliopsida > Asterales > Asteraceae > Cichorium > Cichorium intybus. The sequence continues at coordinate 37,360,232 of CM042011.1, read as the reverse complement.
CCGCATTTGAGGATTTCAATGATTAAGACTTCTGCTGGATAATATTTGTAAATGTTTTTGGTAAATACATTTTCATATGTTTAAATACTAAGTTTTAATTTGAAGGGTTGTATGTGGCAGCTATTTTATTGTAACTAAGTTGTTTTTAAAATGAAAATTTTATTATGATAATCGGGACGTTACAGTCTATCACAATATTTGCACTATGAGACTCCTTAATCAAAATAAGCTCAACGACATAAACTATGTGCGCTGGTTCCAAAACTTGAGAACAATACTCGATTTTTCGGGAAAACTTTATACCATTAAGGAACCAGTTCCTAAGGATTTTCCAACTGGGTCCACTAGTGCTAAAATAGACGATCATGGAAGGTGTCTGAATGATTCAAATGAGGTTTTCTACCTTATGTTATGCATTATGAGTCATGAGCTTCAAAAGATCTTGAGAAGTCTTGGTGTATATGACATATTCAACCAACTTAAAGACATGTTCCAAGGCATGTTAGACAAGAACGATTTGAAGTCATGAAGGCTCTAATGAGATGTATGAAGAGGGAGAAAGTATGAATATCCATATGATCAAGATAAAGGGATGTGTTGACAATTTGTGGGGGTTAGGTTTTCGAGTCTATCGATAGTTGTCTACGGATCTTGTGCTCAACTTGTTGACTAGTTCTTATGGTCAGTTCATTGACTTTAACATGAAGAACTCAAAGTATCTTTCAGAGATTTACGAGGCATGGTAAATAAGGCAAAATTTGGCCTGACTAAAACATCCAACACAATAGCTTCCAAATAAGACATCAAAAGGAAAAGGACAAGCCATGTCATGGAAGAATTTTCTCTAAGACACATCAATCAAAGTAACCTGGGAGATATACTTGTAATAACCTTAATGTGTGTTTAGCTAAAAAAATTATCGTCAACAAATACTTTATGTATATGTAAAATAAATATTTATATTAAAAGATACTAATTATTGAAATAGTATTTTTTTTTTTTAATTTTATATAAGATTAATGGTAAAATTTGTACAAAAAAAGCTTAATGGTCAAATGTTTACAAAAAAGTTTAATGTTAAAATGTGTACAAAAAAGTTTAATGGTAAAATGTGTACATCATGAATAGTAAATTCACGTCATCCGCCACGTGGCATGCCACGTGGCTGGTAACCTATACTTCCGGTAACGCGAATGGTATATTTTGAAATGATAAACTTTAATGGTCATACGTGTACAAAGGCTATAGTTTGTTGGTAATATGTGTATAACAAAAAGTTCAATTGTATTTTTTGAACAATTATGATACTTCGTTACCCTTATATGTCATTTTCCCAAAAATTACCAAGTTATGACCTAAGGCTTGGGAGCAAGGACTTTGCTAATTTTATACTTACATAATTACAAACACATCCTCGCATGACTAAATACTCTTTTAACTTCTTTATTGTAGCACACACATATTCACCTAAGATTATACTTATGCATCCAACATATATATTTATTAACTTCTTAAAAATGTATTTTTTATGTCAAATTTTCTTATTTATTAAGTCTTGATGTATAAAGGACTTAAGACGATAATTCTATGAAATTTTCTAGATTAAGACAATTTGACCCTTGTATAGTGTTTGGGTCATAACTTCTTAACCACAACTCCAAATAATATGGTTAATGTGTTGCTGGAAACTAGACAAAATTTCCTACAACTTTTGTCTCTATCATAATCCCTTAATTAGGGTCCTAGTTTTCTCTATTGAACTCATAAGACCAGGACATATTGTTGAACGAGTTTTAATGTATATTTTTTTTAACTTTTTACTATGCCTTTCTTGTTCATTCCAATGTATATTCTTAATATGAGTTCTATATGATATAAGCTTTCATTAAATCATTATATTGACTAAGTTTTCATTCAGGCCACCAATCTAGGGTTTTCAAGTTAATCAAGAAAGCAGGCAAGAACAAGGGTTTTCAATCCACCTTCAAGATTTGCAGAAAATCAAGACAGGTGACTAAGGCCCTGTCTCTTTTTTTTCCATATTAAGTGCTAAATTGATACATGTTGCTGAATGGGTAACGATATCTGAATATATATATATATATATATATATATATATATATATATATATATATATATATATATATATATATATATATATATATATATATATATATATATATATATAGTGTCTGTTTCTTTTTTATACTGAATGAACTGTCTGAATCTGAATAAATGACTATTTTACCCTTATAAACTTGCCGAATAACAAATTACCAATATATAAGCATGAAATTACTCATAATTCATTATATAAAATATAATTTTCATTGGGAAAATAAGGGTAATTTGGAAAAAATATATATAAGACCATGACTTAATGTTATGGACACATATTTCCTAACTTAACCTACTAAGACATTTTGTTAGCATTAAGTAAAAAAGAAACAATCATATATAGCTGAACCATTAAGTTTTTTTATGCATTAAGTCCATTAAGTAACAAATAAACACCACCTAACTAGGATGCTAATGGAGGCCTTGCACACTTCATGACTCCTTACAGTCTATCCGCAAATCTCTTATGAGTGAAATAAGGTTTGTGTGCTTTAGTACTTATGTGAAAGAGGAAAGAGGGAGCCTTGGGCTCCAAGAACTCGTGAAGCACAACGGAAAGGGAGAAATCTTGTTTTAGCTCTAGGCCCAAGCTTATCCATGCCTAAAATCCCATTTTTGCATTTTAGCTCTTAACATTTTTCATAAAGGCATACTACACCATATGCCACTTATTTCTAACAGTGCAGAATACGAAAAAGGTCTATTTATGATGTACTCATAATAAAGGGATATATGGTGGAATGAGTGAAACCCTTCAATATTTGAAAAATAAGGGAGGCATGGTCTACGAGGGGAGAGGGTAAGAGGACAAAAATATCCTCATGATGGAATTTAACAGCCACCAAGTATGCAGCAAGTAAAAAACACATATGTAAAACTAGGCGAATGTCCGCGAATTGCGTAGAATACAATAATGTAATTAAAATATTGACATATATGTTATTAAACTATGGCATTTCATTAACTTTAAATAATTATAATTCTTATATTAAATTGCTATAAAATATTGTAATTATTTTAAATATACAATAAAATAGATACACTTATAAATATATTTCAATACCCTCTATTCAAATAGATAAAAAAACGTGTTTGTCAAAACTAGCTCGAAGCTTTAACTTTTGTTTGTGTAGAAGTGTTCGGTAAAAATAACTGTTATTTTTCAGTAGATGAGATTAGGATGAAATGTATTACCTCAACGATGCTTTTCTCTGGCTTGATTTTCAAAATTACATTTTGGCCTGCGGTAATGTAATCAAGATTTTCATAATTTTTTTTTTCTATGAAAGCATGAGATGGAAACTTCTGTTCTAAATTATCTCTTAGATATATTAAATTATATAAAACCCAAAATTAAAATTTCTTGAAGTAATTTTGAATTATGAGTTTTTATTTAAATTAAAAACTAAAAACTTTGCTGTCAAAAGTGAATTTTTTCTTAAAAGATAAAAATTAAAAGCCCCAAGAACTTTGAATAACCGCTTGCTCACAAAAATCATAACTTTGTCCACTCTCGAATTCGAGTCTCGCATATTTGTAAAGATTTCCAAAAATAAAACATAAAGCTGAGGAGGAGCGTCGTTGATTTATCGTTTGAAACACTCGGACCCTTTTCTTCTCCCAGTTCCCCCACAAGTTAGAACCTCACAATAATGGGGTCACTGGGTGGTGGCTTTGGCAATAATGGTATTTGGGGAATGCGGCCTTTTGATTCTCAAGATGGAGACAAAGGAAGAAGGAAATCACCCAAATCATCCGGATCATCTCAGGCTTCCGGAGACGCAGGTGGACGGTTCCCTGTGAAGCAAGCAGCGACAGCCGCTGCTCTTGCCCTAACCGGTGACACCATTGCTCAGGTTCGCGAGAGATGGGTAAAGTCTAAAGCTCTCCAAAATCAACATCCTGCCGATTCTCATGAGGTCAGTCAGTTACCCCAACAGTAACACTATGCCTTTAATGAATCAATTTCATCCTCTTCTTATTCGAACTGCTAGCAACTTAGCTTCCAGTTTTTGGAATACAGCCGACGGTAACAGCTACACTCATAAATTAAAGGGTTAATTGCAATATATAACATACTTACATTGATTTGTTTATTTTGTAATTCTACTCTCGCTTCTTCAACTGATATGGGTCCTGTAATCCCTCTCTTATCATCACAAATTCACAATCTAGAATTTCATAATTTGAATGATTGATTTTGCTTACGAGATTTACAATTACACAATATATTAGGATTTGGCATGGCTCTTGGACCATAATTGGCTTCGAGCTCTCCGAATGGCTTCATATGGGTTCCTTCTTTATGGACCTGGCTCTTACGTCTGGTACCAGTATCTTGATCACTGCATGCCAACACAGACAGCACAAAACGTAATAATAAAGGTAAAAACAACTTCCCGTTTTGCTAGAAATAGGCAACATACTTTCTTTTAAGAATAAAAAATGATAAACTCCATTAAATTTTCTGGTTATATACAGGTAGTATTGAACCAAATTGTACTTGGTCCATCTGTTATTGCTGTTGTGTTTGCATGGAATAATCTGTGGCAAGGAAAACTTTCAGAGCTTCCACATAAGTATCAAAAAGACGCACTTCGCACATTACTTTTTGGTAAACCTTTTACTTTTCTTTTCCATTAAGATGTTGTTTCGTTTTGACTTAATGGGAAAAAGGAAAGGAAAATAAGGGCAAATTTGTAAAAAGTAAAGACTTAATGAGGAAAGCCTCCTTTCCCTTACTTTCTCTTTTAAATTGTTTTTTATGCATTAAGTCGTTCTTTATTTATTTGCAGGATTTAGATTCTGGATTCCTGTTAGTGTGATTAATTTCTGGTATCTTTCTCTTTCTTGTTTCTTTTTCATGCATGCCCTGTTTGCAAAATTGCGTAAACCATTTCTGTTAAATGTAGTCACTAAAGGACCTTTTCGTCTTTGTGGATCACCATCCGGTTATAGCAGTGAAAGTTGCTTCATATTTGGATGACATTTACTATAATTGGGTGGTTTTTAAAAGTGCAATGCTGTAGTTGGAAAAAATGAAAGTAAGATGCTATAATAAACAAATAAATGAAATTACAATGTTATTTCTTACATTCTGTTTAGGGCTAAATGCTAGAAACAGCAATGTATTTTCATTTCTTTGTTTATTATAGTATTCTACATTCACTTCTTTCAAATACACATTGTTCAATTCTTTTTTCTTATCAAGGCATTGTACTTTGAAAATTTTACTTAATTCTAAAATTGAATTTTGAAAATATCTACCCAGTTATAGCTGTGAAAATGCTCTGTATTTGGATGACATTGCTATAATTTGTAGATTTTTCAAATTACAATAGGAAGAAAAAAAAGTAAGATGCCATAATAAAAAATAAATAAAAATATGATGTGAACACACAATAGTAATGATTTGAACCTTCCACTTCTTTGTATCATAACATTATACTTTAAATGTTTTCTTATCAAGGCATTATACTTGAAAAAAATCTAGCCAATTATAGCATTAGTAATAAGAAAAATTGAAGGTAAGATGCTATAATAAACAAATAAATGAAAGTAGGTTGTTATTTCTTGCATTAAACCGACCCTTGCTTGAGATATTAACATGCAATATTAGTGATTGAATTAAAAGGTGGTTTTGCATATTTTACAGGGCGATTCCTCTTCAAGCGCGTGTTGCTTTCATGTCCATGAATTCTATATTTTGGAATTTCTACTTGTCTTCGACTATGAGCAAGTAAACTGTAAACTTGTCTTTTTATAATCTTTTTTTTTTTCTCGAGACATGTGTCTTTTGTAAGCAAGTGGTTGGGCCATTTTTCGGTTTTGAAACTTCATTGCCATTTTTGTCTTGCTTTTTCAAGAAGGGTAGGGTAGGAAATTGGAGAAAGGGTGTGTTTATTGGAAACATCTTTGCAAAAAGCAAGGGAAAGACTTTATAATACCAAGACTTCCATACCAACTTTCTTTTGTACTTGTAAGATGTAAAACTAAACTAACACACTCCATTCAAAATTTCTTTGTTGAATTGTAGCCAAATGTAACTAATAGTAATAGATATAATGAATTGATGGTGTATACTATATTAATAATGTATATAATATATAATATTTTCTAGAACTATAATTTAACTGGTTAACAATACGATCTAATAATCCCAAATAAAACGTCATCAAATATTTTGCAGAGAAAACTAATTTGATGCATTGATCGAAACAAAAATAAAACATTGTTCCATAAATGCATATGTAACCATTTATTTCAAACAAATAACCGGATGATTCTGGAAAAAATATCTTGATCGATATACCTAAATAACCTTATAAGCAAGAATCTCTTAATAGTGGGAAGCGCATAGAATTAAATATCATATCAACCACAAAAGAATAAAGGCATATATACTTGAAATAGGGAACACGCTTTCAAGCTCAATTTATATAACCTTTAATCGTAAAATGAAATATTTGTATTTCCCTAAAATCTAGCACCAATATGAGCAACTATAACAACAACAATACTCGACGGCCTTTGCGACTTGCCAACAATGCCTATGCATGGTACACCAATGAGGATCGGGCCATTTTGGACCTCATATCTCCACCATTGCTTTCGTTTCCTCCTATCCTTGTATGTATTTTTCTCTCATTATTTTCTTGTATAATTATTTGAGTGCACTGGATCTCATTATTTTTTTCTTGTAGAAACATGTCCTTTGAGTGAATATGGTTCAAACATTGACACCTTTAGGCTATTGTTAGCCAATCTTGATCATTCTTTACAAGTTAGTGTTTGGTATGATGAAATTCATAAATAAATAAAAAAAGTTTGTGTGTATTTTGTTTTATGAAAACGAATAAACGATTCTTGAAGAAATATGATTCTTTTCATTTTGTTAATTTTTATGATTTAGTAAATGATGTTTTCTAAATAAATTCCATTGATTGAACTGAAAACTGCAATATTGACCCGTTTTTATTTATGTGAGGATGTCTTTTTTTTTTTTTTTTTTTTTCTAATTTCAAATTTAGTTCAATTAATATTTTATTTTTTAAAAGGGTTGAAAATATATATTACTATAATTTTATTTGAGTTTTAGTTGGTTTTTATTATGCTTAATTATTTATTTTTAAGTAAAAAATTATTTATTAAATTAGAATAATGTATACAATAGTTTATACATGTAAGATAAAAAATTTATATGAAGTTTAATTTGAATTTACATTTCAATCAAACAATACCATTATATAATGATGCATTTTATTATCTCGTTTATTACTACCAGCTATTCCATTATGTGTGATTTCGTTGTCATTCTCTATTTAATAGAACCAAAAATAAACATCTACTTTTTGTAATTGCATATATTATTTGAGCATGTCTGTTTTAAATGACCTGAATTATGCGTACATATTTTATTTTTGCAGAATGAGAGCACTGGTGTTGATCCAATGTTGTGGTCACTCGAGGATAGAATATCGACTTTGCCTTATGCCATGATGAGGTGATTTTTAAAAATTGCTATACGCATCTTTTTGGTCATGTATAAATGTTAGTGTATTCCATGTTGGTGTTATACAGTTATATAGGTGTCCATATATGTTAAGGTATTCCATCTTATAAAGACTTATTAGACTTTACATATATCTTACATGATATCCGAGCCGGCTTCTAACATCCCGTAGCTTAAATGTGGACTCGACATATATCTATAATAAAAACATGTGAGAATGCATATAAAATTGTCATTTTCTATGTATATTTTCTGTTTTCTTTATTAACGCCTATTGCTCTCACGGTCATTTTCCTTCGTTTTTCTAGAACAATATTTCTACCTATTTTTACTACTTGATATGTTAGATTTTTAAACTCATATTTATTTTGAGAACTAAAATATTAATTTTACGATATTCTAACAACAGTAACCATAATAATAATAATAAAATAAACAAAAAAACCATCGGTTAGTATAATTAACGATTCATTTCATTTTATAAAAAAAAGTTTATACACGATTTTTCACATGATTAAATTTGAAATCTAAGGTTAAGAGACTTTGTGAGTAAATCCTGTTTACGGGCTTACAATAGACGTTTGTAATTGTTTCTTGCCAGAAATTGCTAGTAACCATTTCCAATATGGAAACAACATATAATATAAATGCCATTACAATTGAATTGAATAGATGCGGTGAATTTGACACATTTGCTTATGAACCGAATGAATGGATATGTTTATGTTCTATCTTTAGGTAAAATCAATAGTTAAAAAGATGAGCCTGTTGAAACTCACCGAAAATGAACTATTGAGTTTTAACATGTACAACTAAATTAACTTATTCAAAAATTATATAATCATGTTTATAATGTAGTTTTTGTAATCATCCCTAACACATGATTGTCAAAGAGTCGTAAATATTTATCATGTACAATTTGCAGTTCCCCACGACCTCGTATGCATCTAGTGGTATTGGGAAACAATTCGGTAAACAACACAAATTTGAGGTTAAGACAATTGGAGCAATCCCGAACACGAGATTTAAATGAGCAAACGAAGGCTTTAGAGAAGCTTAGGAGAGAGATTTACAATCCTATTCCAAAGAGGATAATACAAAGGTTGGGCAGGTTTTATAAACAGAAAGATGGTGGGAAGACCGGAAAAGAAATAAATGAAGAAGAAGATGATGATGATGATAAAAGGTGTGTTATTTGCTTAGAAGACTTTGAAGCAAAACAAGTTGTCATGGTGGCACCATGTAATCATATGTTTCATGAGGAGTGCATATTGCCGTGGGTGAAAAGCCATCGTAAATGCCCTGTTTGCAGGCTTTCTTTTGTTGAAAGGACCGGAGAAAGTGGAGTCTCGTCTAGCTAGAAAAAACGATGAGTTTGTCGGTGATCGGTTAAAAAGGACTTGGTTTCTTTTGAAACATCGTGGGATGGTATACTACATTATTTTTTTATTAATGTAGAAATATATTATTTTTTATTAATCATAGCATTAAACTTGTATGTTTAACTGTCAGCTTGTTCTTTAAGTAACGAGATCCACCTTTTGTGCAATAGCATTGGGTAACAAATATAAAAGAGACTACCAACAAATCAAACAAATTAAATTTTATTGAATCATATTTCAATTCTGACAAAATTTCTCACTAAATATATTTATCATGAAGCATAATCTAACAAGAATGGCTTGCAATATAATTCAAAAAACCTAGAAAGCTAATGGCCCCATCAATTTACAGACCAAACATAAAAAATGATGCAATAAATATGTTAAAAGAGAAGAAGAAAAAATAAAAATTGGACGATACATGTTGCATGCCATTTTTTTAAGATGCAAATGTCATCCGCTTTCCTGCTGCAAAGACCAAAATCAGAAATCAGCTACTCATAAAATAAACAAATTAATAAAAGTAAATTGCTATTTCCTGCATTAACCCTTTTAAAAAAAACCATCGTACTTCCAATCTTTTCTTATTAGCACATATACTTTCAAGAATCTATCCAACTACAGCAATGAAATATAAACAGCTTCATTGCTAAAGACATTAATAAGAGAATAATATTAATTATAACGATAATAATAATACCTTTAAAACGAAAGTTATGTGAAAAAATTAGTGGGGCCCGTCATGTTCATCTTCAGATACGTTTGGAGAGTCGGTAGCTTCGGCTAGATTTTGAAGCATTAAAATAACTTCAGTGGTGTCATCAAGATAATATTTTGCTTTACTTGGTTTTTGTCCAACCGTGCATGCAAATACCGCGGTATTAACCGAAATTATATTTCTAGAAATCGCATTCCCGATAATTTCAAACATATCTTCATCAGACCTATCATCACCCACACAAAGTACAAAATCGGCTTGCTTTCCATTTTCAGCCATTGATGTAAAAATCTTTTCAGCAACCAAACCTTTACTCGCTTCCTACAATAATAACAACACAAATTGTAATAACTAATAACATCGTTTCAAGTTTCAACAGTTAAAATAACAATAACAATTGACATGCCTGAGGTTTGACTTCAACAATAAATTGACCGCTTTTAACCGCAACGGGTTCATTTGCCAAAACACTTTCAAGATGATCGAGCATCTCTTTCGCCTGAGCAAATCCAAAACCGGGGTCCGCATCTCTATACTGCCAAACCAAAGCACTTTCCTTTGTTTCAATTGAAGAACCATCAGTCGATTCCGTATACAATTTCATCACAGGTTTAGCCATATCCATCCATCCAAAATCAGTACTTTGACCACACGTTTCCCATTCCGCATCTTGCGACCACCTGAAAAACCAAACCCCAACACCAAGGGCATTTACGTCTTTTTCACATAAAAAAGAGAATACAAATCACAAACACTAAGAAACTAACCTTAGAAAGTAACCATGTTCGGCTGCGATTCCGAGCTTCTTACATGGAGAAAACGCCCTGCTTAAACTCTCCCTACCGCGTCCACTAACAATAAAAACCGTGTTACTTGAATCACCAGAAAGTCTATTAAGAAGTGAAATAACTTCTCTACTTGGTGTTTTAATGATAGAATTTTGTGGCATTACTGTTCCATCATAATCCAACAAAATAGCTCTTCGTTTAGCTTTTAAGTAATCAGAAACAATATCATCTATCGAAAGCTTCCGGAAGTTTGGATCGAGAGACACAACTCTAAAACCAAAACCCAATCCAATTCCCCAACATCTTTTCCTAAAATGATCCGCACAACTTCTTTCCATATCTTGTAAGAAGCTTCTAGACCAATAAGCCACATCATGTGTACTGACATAACGATAATGTTTCTCATGTCTCATTTCTTTTTCAGGTTCTCCCATTGATATAGCTTCATTCATTGCTTCAGCAGTTGCTTCAACATTCCATGGATTGATACGAATTGCACCGCTTAAAGAAGGTGAACACCCTACGAACTCCGATACCACCAACATACTCTTTTTTGGGCCGGAATTGGAATCGGAATCGGGGATTCCCTCGCGGCATACGATGTATTCGTATGGAGTTAGATTCATTCCGTCTCGTACAGCTGTCACCACAACACACTCGGCTATACTGTAATAAGCAACGCGTTCGTGTACTGACAACGGTTTGTCTATATAAACAATCGGTTGATAGCCCGGTTTACCGAATTCCTCGTTTATACGTTTGCAACTTTCTTTTATTTCGGCTTGAATTTCTTCCAAATCTATACCGCCTTTACCTCTTGCGGGATTTGCAATTTGGACAAGAACAGCGTTTCCTTGCCATAAGGGGTGTAATTTGAGCATTTGTTCCATGGCTAAAAGCTTTAGATTAATGCCTTTGAAAATATCCATGTCATCAACTCCAAGAAGCACGGTTTTTCCTTGGAATTGTTGTTTGAGCTCTCCTGTTCTCAATTCTTTGTCAGCACGTTTCATCACGGATTCGATTTGTCCCATGTGGATTCCGACCGGCATTATCTTGATTCCGACGGTTCGGCCGTAGTAATCTAAGCCTATATACCCTCTTTTGGATTGGTATTCCAATCCAAACATCCGGCTGCAACAGGAAAGGAAATGACGGGCGTAATCGAAGGTGTGGAATCCGATCAGGTCGGAATTGAGTAGAGCTTTTAAGATTTCTTCTCTAACAGGAAGTGTTCTGTAGATTTCAGAAGAAGGGAATGGGCTATGGAGGAAAAAGCCCATACGCAAGCGATTAAACCGTCTTCTTAAGAAAGTAGGTAGCACCATTAGATGGTAATCATGAATCCAAACAAAATCATCCTCGGGATTTATCACTTCGATTACTTTCTGTGAAAATAATTTGTTTGCAGAAACGTATGCTTCCCACATAGATCGATCGAATCTTCCTCCATGATCAGCTGAAATTGGTAACATATAGTGAAAGAGAGGCCATAATTGTTTCTTGCAAAAACCGGTGTAGAATTTTTCCATGAGGCTAGGTGGAAGGAAAGTTGGGACACATCTGAATCTATCTAACAAGCATTGAGCAACATCATCTTGTTCAATGCCATCAACATCGACATTTAAGGAGCCAACATACAGAACTTCCATGTCATCAGGAAAACCATCTTTGAGGCGTAAAAGGAGAGAGTCGTCATCCCAAGTGAAACACCAACCTTTATTATCAGGTCTTCTTTTGGCTTTCAGAGGCAATTGATTTGCAACAATAATGATTCTATCCATAGAAAGTGTAGAAGCGGTATCAGATGCAACACTGCTTGCTGGTTCATCATCAAATTCGTTGATACTTCCAGGAACAGTCATTATCCTTGGCATTCTTCGTTTGTCCCTCTCTCGCCCCATTACAGGGAAATTCCCAGAAGCCAATTCTAGGAGATTAGTATATGACCTCGATTGCATCTTTTTCTACCCTAATGATTCCAACCTAATAAAACTTCTTGGAAACCTCCCAAAAGGGCAAATTCCAGTTATTATCTGTCAGAAAAAAGCAAATGTCGTTTTACATATAAACATACGAATTCACATTATTCAGGAAAACGTTTACATGCAATCGGTTTTATACAATGTAGCAGGTTTTTGATCGAACAGAGGCGCAACTGATCATATCAAATTTAAACAAATGTCCGCGATCTTGACTACAGAAAAAACGAGCTCAATCAATAAGATCTTGGATCATACAAAGTACATTATGGCAATTAACACTATATCGATAAGAAATCATTTCAAATCAATCAGATTGAATTGGATTATGAAACTAACCTGCAGTGTTTTGAGAGTTTTCCGACACTTCAAATCATGATACTCTGGAACACATTTGAGATCGAAGAATAGGGTGTATGTTTGAGAGAAGTTTGAAAATGACAAAATTTCTAGGGTTCGTTCATTTATCGGTGTGCTTTCTAAAATAATAACAGCGATACCGTATAATGATCATTAAATACGTATAAATGAAGACATGGATAAGGTCCTATACTCGTATCCCTATAACAATATATATGCAACAATCAAGTATTAATTAAAACATTAAAATGTCTTAAAAAATCTTATGGTAACACGTATAAAATAGCCCATGACTTCCAGCTTAGCTCAGACGAGGCATCGAGTTATATACCCATGAGATGGAGGTCGTGAGTTCTACTCCGACTAACGTCCATGTGAGGGATTTTCCCAAGTGAGGTGGTCAGCGGGAGGAAACGGAGACGGAGACGATTGCGGCCTGTCCGGATACCGGATCCGCTCTAACGTTCTGGAGTACTCTAAATTATTATTTGCCGGTTTAAAAAAAATACGATTAAACTGAAATCAAGCATACCAAGAACATTGTATTTGTCTGTTATCATATCAAATATGAAACGCCCAAGAAAATCAATACCACCCTATATTTAATCCTATCAAAAAAAAAAAATTCTTATAACACACTTATGATTTAGTCAAAGTTAAAGATTTGTTTGGATACTAGGGCTACTATACTATTTGTAAAACTCTATATAAGGTGGATTTTTCTTTTGGAAATTGTATAGATACTAAGGTGGATTTTTCCAAAGTTTGTATTGGAAAAGAAGTTTATTATAACATAGTTTTGACACAGACGAAATATTTATAAGGCTAGACGGAATGGTCCTTGTGATGCCGCTGGCATCCTAGCTGGACATGCATGCCGCCGGCATGTATCATACCTCCATAGCGGCATCCCATCGGCAAGGGTTTCAGCGGCATGTTTGCGTAGCTGAGTTTCGAGCGGCATTAAAGTGAAAGCTGGGCCAATTAAAAAAAATTCTTTTTCTTTTAAATTTTCATAGGCATCCATTCCATTTCGTAGGCATAGGAAATCCATTTCGTAGACATCCTACGTGGATCCTACGTGGCACGCGATGACGATGGTCTCATAGGCAACCATTCCCTTCAGCCTAATAAAATATATAGATGTACTGTAGCTGATTTAATGTTAGCGACAGTGATTTAACATTTTGTAAAATATTATATATAGAATATGATTCAAACTTTGTTTTTTATAAATTAACCTCAAAATTAGTGTTACATATGTTATGTTATTTACAACTTTTTAAGAGTTTTCTTATTATTTTTTTATGATTTTTTATACTTTTTTATAAATTTTTTGCAGCCATTTTACAGCTTTTTATGACATTTTTTAAAGATTTATTTGATAACTTTTTAAAAACCTATTTATAGTTTTTTTTTACAACTTTATATAATGTTTTATGACTTTTAGAAATACTTCGTTTAAAAATGTTCTATAAAATTTAACCAAAGATTTATAATTATAGTTGTATGAAAGTATAAAGAAAGTTGTAAAACAAGTTTAAGACGTTGTAAAAAAAATTAAAAATAAGTTAAAAGAGGTTTTGAAAACAGAATACAATTTTTTTTAAAATAGTAAAAATATTAAAATAGTAAGAACTTTGAAAAAAAGCCTCCAAAAACATTTTAAAAATACTATAAAATTGTTATAAAAGTTATAAAAAAGTGTAAAATTTAGTCTTGAAAAAAGGTTAAAAAAAGTTACAAAAAGTTTGCATCATATTTGTAACAAAAATTAAAGTTTAGATCAAATTCGCAATAAACTTTAAAATTTGAGCCAGAATATAAATATAAAATATGACATGTTATACGTGTATAACAGATCGAAATAAAAAATAAAATTTATTATATTTTTATAATTTTTTTTGGTTTGTTGATAACTTGAAGAAATTAAAGATATTTTGTTTTTTAAAAAACAATGTTAACCTTAATTGGGATAGTACTATAAATTATAAACTGGTTGCTGCAAATAAGATTTACTCTAAATTTATCCAAATTCTATTGTTTTCATCTCAATCTTACCGAGTATTCTCTTTAAAGAAAAGCTAAAAAAAGGGATTCTAAATAGAATTCTCATTTTCTCTTTTTTTTTTTATTTCGAATTTTGAATTCTATTTATTATTATTAGAAATTGATCAAAATATATGTTTGATAAGGGTACCTTATAGAATTAAGGTTTAAAGTATTTTATTATTTTTCTTATTGATGAAACAATTTAATATTAGAACAAAATATAATCTTTCTTTTTAAATATTATTATTAGGCTATAAGACATGCATGTCTTTCTCCATTTCAACATTTCATGACACATCATTTTCATCCTCAACTTTTCATATCATTTAAAAAAAAAATAATCATCTTCCACACCTTTTAACATTTTATCCAAATTTATTATTTTCTAATACAAATAATATTTATTATTTTCAAAACATTTAAACTAAAATATACATAAACTTAATATTAATAATCTTTATCTTTATTCATTAATTTAAACTAAAAAACAAAATGTACACAAAATAACATAAAACTAATACAATATAGATCAATATAAAGAAAACGGTTTATATATGCATGTATAAATATGTACATGTTCGTGTATACACACATATATACAATAAGTTTCATATTTCCAATAAAATATTCAAATATGTGTGAAAATAATAAAAGGCAATTGATAGGTTAATAATGGTTCTCGTTGGTTGATGCAAACAACTGACTTTGTTAAGTTATATGTTGTTATTTGTATCAGGGTGGACGGAGTAGTGAGAAAGATGGAACGGGTTTAAGAAAAAAAAGGGTTGGTACCAATGGTACCGCAAGTGGTACCAAAATGGTCGACGTTTGGGTTCGCTTGGTTGCGGGATGTGGGGGTTCATCATCTAGATGAAACCGATGGCTTTTATAAATTTTTTTTAATTATTTAAAAATCACCCTCCTCATTTCCCTATAAATACCACCTCCATACCCATTAAAAAATTCACACATTCACAATTCTTTCTTTCTCTCAACATCTTTCTAAACCCTTTCCTATTATTAAAAAAACCCTCTTTTTTATAAAATGAGTTCTAGCCGAGGCAACTCCAAAAAACGCGGTTCTTCCAAATTTAGGATTAAATTTCTAGCATTTAGGATTAAATTTCTCGTATTTAGGATTTAATTTCCGTATTTAGGTTGTTTTTAGTTTTTTTAATGGTGTTTTTTTTAATTCAATGTTATTTGACTTTTTAATTTAATGTTATTTGTGATTTTTATTTTAATAATTGCATTTTATTATTATTTATAATATTATATTAAATGTAAAATTCATTTATTAAATTAATAAATGCATTTAAATATTGAATATCTGATGTGGCATTGTGGGTTCAGTGGGATGGGAAAGATGGGGAAAGATTGGTGAAAGATGGGGAAAGATGGAAGTGAGAGGAAAGAGAAATGCTGACGTGGCACGTGGGTTCAGTGGGATGAGAAAGATCTACTCCCCCGCTCCTCATAGATATACGTTACAATACCATGTTATGATCTTCTGGTGGACATAAAGATTCCATCAAATGAGAAATTCGACCTTTAAATTTGAAAATGTACGACTGAGAACCACTATTAACCGAGTCATGATCTACATTAGCTCCAAACGATGTATTGTTTCGGATTTTGGTTTCTAAAAAAATCGGATAACAATTCATGATTTATTTATTTTTTTTACTTTTACATATACTTATGAATTGAAATTTTACCAAAATAATAAATTTGAATTTTACATGTACTTTTTCTCAATAGTTTTTTGTACGTATAATTTTAAAGTATAATGTTTTTCTTAGTATTTTTAATATGTTTTATGTAACACCCCTATTTTCACACAATTTTTTTTTTACAAACTTTATTACAACGTTTGAAAACAAACCATGTATTTACATTACAAACGGGGTATCACGAATTTGTTTCACAACCACGGTTCAAACCTGTTTATCATACATTTTTCACAATAACACATGTTACAGTCCCACACCCGACTCTTCTAACGCCCTTCCGGTTTACCTGAGTACATAGCATTTAAAACAAATACGTGAGACATAATGTCTCGTGAGCATTATGGGGTTAGACCCAAAACAATTTACCAAATTATATCAATAACATTTAAATTTCAAACTTTCACATTTCCTGTGAGCGCACCCACAGGTACTCCTTATTTTGTGATGGTACATTCCTACGAGCGCACCCGTAGGTTTTATACGAGACGCACCCGTATAACTACTTCCCCAATAGCATGAAACAAATTCATCTATCAAGGTAAGACAACTACTTCGCGACGGGAGGTACCATCCCAGTAGTGTCTTATTGCTACCCCTACCGCAGCAGGCTGTAGTCTTTATCCGGATACTAAAGCAACTTATCATCATGAGCCAATCACATTGTTAGTCACTGTATTTCTGGTTCTATTTCTTTCACATTATAATCATACTTTTAAAGACATAAACCACTTTGACTCCAAAATACTTTAAATAAAATTCATTTAGCTATGTACTCGAAAATCCACATAACACTCACCTCGAGTCACCTAGGGATCAGTTAGTCTTTTGCACTCCTTTTTCCTTCGCTTGGTTCACCGTATTTGAACCACCACCTATTTTTTACAAGATATACGTTTATATTCAATTCATATATATAACAACTAACTTACAGCACAAGAGTGCCATACTATGCTACTACGGGTTATAATAAATGTATAACCATTAATAAACTCGTTTTATCGTTTTCTCCGAAATACGCGTATTCTGCTACAGTACCCCCCGAGGGGTCGTATTTCAGTTCCGACTCTTTTCCATGAAATATTAGGCTATATTAGACTTGTGTTTCAAATTTGGAGTTCATTGGACAAGTCTAGCTCAAATTCCAAAATTAAGTTTTGACGTGAATAGTACTTTTAGCCACTGCCGCTACAGTGACTTTTCCGCAAGGTCGGATTACGGATTTGACAATTCCCGACATGTTCTTATACCATTTTAGGGTTATGGCTAAAATTTCAGGTCAATCGGACATGTCTAGCTATGGTTTCTAGCGTTTGGAAAATTTGAAATTTCTAACAATTTTGGTCCCTGTCTGAAGGCGCACTGCGCCTGGGCGCACCCCGCCCTGGTCCTGGGCGCACTGCGCCTGGGCAGTGGCCTGATCACTCGCTATTTGTGCACTGTAGCACGCAGTTTTCACCCATTAAGTCCTTATATCAGTTCTTAATCGTATGGGGTTTGTTCTAGGACCAAAACCCTTGACTAATAACAGGTTTTAAGCTATTAAAAACACCTTAATCACACAAATTCATGATTTAGGGTTCTTGAGCAACATTCAAATTTCTCAACAATAGCAACCTACTTTGCTATTTTTGACATTTGTTCTTTCCACATGAACATGTTTTAAGACCAGAAATCATATGCACTTCATGGATTATGACTGAGATTACAAATTTCAGTCCACTCTATGGAAACCCATCAAGAACACACAAAAGCTTGGGTAGAAACCTTAATTACTAACCTTGATTTAGGATAATATCTTGATTTCTTGCTAGGAATCTCCTTGCTTCCAATTGCTTGAGTTCTCCCGTGTCTCCAGCTCTCAACTCTCTCTCGAACTCTCTTCTAACTTCTGGAAAAGGGAGTAATATCTCCTTATTTTATGTTTAATCTTTTTATTAAATATTTGCACATTTAGTCCCTAGTTTCTTCCTTTTGTTCAAAAGGAGTCCAAAAGCTCACATCTTTACAAACCAAGTTCCATTAGCTACCCCTTTTAACATTTTCTTGACATTTTGGTCATTTTCATGCCAAATGACCAATTTGCCCTTTTTGGTCAAATTTCACTATTCATGCGGTAAAACTCCAACTTTCTTATAAACTTTTATTTCTTATGTTATTATTTCACAAATACATATTATTTTACATATTAATCTCATAACGTGTCAAAAGACCGTTTTACCCTTTTACAACTTTTCGCCCTTTTCACCCGATTATTTACATTTTATTACACATTTTCACGGGTTCTTACAACCTCTCCCCCTTAAGAGGATTCCGTCCTCGGAATCTTCTCATAATTCGTGAAATTCAGGTATCTTTTCTTCATTTCTTCTAGCGTCTCCCAAGTTAAATCCGAGCCCGACGCGTGCTTCCATTTGACCAAGACTAAGTCAATTTCCTTGTTTCTTAACTTCTTGGTTCTCACCTCCAACATTGCTTCTGGTTCTTCTATCAGCTTATTCGGGGCTTCCACTGTTAGGTCTTTCAACGGGATAACAAGTTCACTTTTTCCAAAGTACTTTTTCAAATAACACACATGGAATGTATCATGAATAGCACTCAGTTCACGTGGTAATTCTAGTTTGAAAGCTTGTTCACCAATTCTTTTCAAGATCTTGAATGGTCCAATGTATCTTGGACTCAGTTTACCCCTCTTTCCAAATCTTACCACACCTTTCCACGGTGACACTTTGAGCATTACAAGATCACCTTCCTTTAAGTCGTAAGGTCTCTTCTTCAAATCTGCATAACTCTTCTGCCTATCTTGAGCAGCTTTCATATTAGCTTGAATTATTTTGATCTTTTCGTTTGTTATTCTTACAATTTCCGGCCCAGTCATTTTAGTCTCTCCCGCTTCCAACCAACACAAAGGGGTTCTGCACTTTCTGCCATATAGAGCTTCGAATGGTGGCATTCCAATACTGGAATGATAGCTGTTGTTATAAGAAAACTCTACCAATGGCAAGTGTTCGTCCCAACTTCCACCGAAATCCAGGGCACACGCTCGTAGCATATCTTCTACAGTCTGAATGGTTCGTTCACTTTGCCCGTCCGTCTGGGGATGATAAGCTGTACTCATTTTAATTTTTGTCCCCATTTGTTCCTGTAGTGCCTCCCACAATTTTGAGGTAAATCGTGGGTCTCTATCAGACACGATTGACAGGGGAGCTCCATGAAGTCTTATAACTTCATCTTTGTATATCTGTGCCAAAGTCTCCAATTGAGTATTTTCGTTGATTGCCAAAAACATAGCACTCTTAGTCAAGCGGTCAACAATGACCTATATAGAATTATGACCTCTTCTAGTTCTTGGCAACCCAACTATGAAATCCATGGTTATGTCTTCCCATTTCCCCGCTGGAATTTGCAGTGGTTGAGTATTTCCATATGGGGCTTGGTGTTCCGCTTTCACCTGTGCACAGGTTGCACATTTAGAGATATATTTGACAATTCTTTTCTTCATTCCTGGCCACCAGTACTGTTCTTTGAGATCCCTATAAGTTTTCGTGCTTCCTGGATGATGAATGTAATATTTTGACTTATGGGATTCTTCTAGTATCAACTTTCGGATTCCACCTGCTTTTGGTACCCACACGCGATTTCTGACTGTCTTCAGTCCCTGGGTATTTTCTCCAAACACCAAATCTTTTCCTAGCTTTTCCTTCTTTAAGTCACCTCTTTCCAATACTTGCTTTTGCGCGTCTTTGATGCTTTCTATTAGGCTTGATTTCAATTCGATCTTCATCAACTTCTCTTGACTTTTCTTTTCATGAAACTCCCTGCTTAAGGCATCTGCTACCACATTCGCTTTCCCAGGGTGGTAAGCGATTTCACAGTCATAATCATTTATTAGCTCCAGCCACCTACTTTGCCTCATATTAAGATCTTTCTGAGAAAATACGTATTGCAAGCTTTTATGATCCGTGTACAAGGTGCACTTTGTTCCATACAGGTAATGCCTCCAGATTTTTAGGGCAAACACGATTGCTGCCAGTTCCAAATCGTGCGTTGCATATCGAGTTTCGGGTTCCTTCAATTGGCGAGAAGCATATGCTATTACTTTTCTCCGCTGCATTAATACACAACCCAACCCTCTGTTTGAGGCATCACTATACACCACGAAATCTTCAGTTCCTTCTGGTAGGGTAAGAACCGGCGCATTGCATAATTTCTCTTTTAGTGTCTCAAACGCCTTTTCTTGTTCCGCCCCCCATTCAAATTTTACTCCTTTCCTTGTTAGCTTCGTAAGAGGTACCGCAATCCGTGAGAAATCTTGGATGAATCGTCGGTAGTACCCGGCGAGTCCAAGAAAACTTCTCACTTCCGTCGGAGTCTTGGGAAATTCCCATTTCATCACTGCCTCCACCTTTGTTGGATCTACTTTAATGCCTTGGATTGAGACGACGTGTCCAAGGAATTGCACTTCCCTTAGCCAAAATTCGCACTTCGAAAATTTTGCATATAACTTCTCTTTCTTTAGAACTTCTAGCACCGTCCTCAAATGATTCTCATGTTCCTCTGCATTCTTCGAGTAGATAAGGATGTCCACTACAAGAAAACAGCGATTTAGCAACGGAAGAATTCCGTTGCTAAACCTTGAAATTCCGTTGCTAAATGTGTTTTGCAACGGAAATTGTTACGGAACTGTTCCGTTACAATAAAGCTCGTAGCGAATGAGTTTGCTACGAACTTTTATTTCCGTAGCAAATTTGCTACGGACTGATTCCGTAGCGCATGTATTCCGTAGCGAATTCCGTAGGTGGACTCCGTAGCGATTTCCGTAGCCGTTTGTCCGTAGCGAATTCCATGGTTCTTTTTCCGTTGCTACTTCTGTAGCGGGTTTCGTTGCAAATTCCGTTGCAATAATTTGGTTGCAAATTCCGTGGTCATGATTCCGTAGTAAAATCCGTAACAATAATTCTGTAGTAAATTCTGTGGTCAGGGTTCCGTAGTAAAATCCGTAACAATAATTATGTAGCAAATTCCGTGGTCAGGGTTCCGTAGTAAAATCCGTAACAATAATTTTGTAGCAAAATCCATGGTCAGGGTTCCGTAGTAAAATCTGTGGCTATGTTTCCGTAAAAAATCCGTAGCAATGATTCTGTAGAAATTTCCGTGGTCAAGCTTCCGTAGTAAAATCTGTAGTAATTTTCGTGGTCACGCTTCCGTAGTAAAGTCCATAGCAATTCCTGTGGTCATGCTTCCGTAGTAAAATATGTAGCAAATTCCGTGGACAAGCTTCCGTAGTAAGATCCGTATGTGTAATTCCGTAGCAGATTTTGTTACGAAAAAATTCACGAAACAATTTACAAAAATAAATATAATTTTCAAATATTTGGTACCAATATCTAAAAATACAAATACGTAAAACAAAACAAATTTGCATATTATTAAATAAATCCAATAATTCTTATTACATGAAAAGTAAAGAAGTCTAAATCAAAATAAATACTTGCTAAAAACAAAGCAATATTTTGTTTGTTGCTCCTTCTGGACTATTCTGTTTAGTAAGCATGGAGCAATCATCTTCTTGCAGTTCCATACCTCAGATCTAGATGCACTTGGTTTTTTTACCAAATGCTCCTTTACATTTACTTGAGTCATCTTTCCTGAAAATTAAGTACTAATTATATCAAATCACATATTACAATTCCAGCATTAAGCAAGCTTCACTACAAGAAAAAAGACCTTTAATGACACGCATTGCGTTTATGTGATTATGGATATCTTTTCTCATTTTCAGGAAGAAAATAAGTGCCTTCAAGAAAAAAACAAGGAAAACGAAAAGACAATGTTAATTTAATTTCTGCATAAATAACAACTTATAATTGATGTCTTTTTGCTTACATGTTGCTGTAATTGTTGGTCTTTTGCAGGTACTAGATATTGTTGCTTATTTCATTTAAAGGTATGCATTTCTATCAACAACTAAAGAATACATTTTCAGTTCAATACCACATATGAGCATAGTGGTTATCCTTTTTTAAAAACTTTTAACTAAGAAGCAAGTTATTATACATGTGACTGAAATCAAACCTGTTATCATTCTTAGCATAAAATCAGGAACCAAACCTATAAAAGTAGCAAACATCAGCCACCTGCAGCAAATGTGGTGTTAGTGGTGGTGCTAAATCGAAGAACCAGATACTGAAACTTGAACTTACTGTTGGAGTTTTGCAATAAGTTTTTCAAAATCCGCATCTGAGCATCATAATCGATATTTGCCGGTTAAGATTAATATTTCCAGATTTAAAAGAAATATATTGCGGTTCACAAATATTTGTTTTCAGTATAGAGAATATACAACTGACATCAATAAACGTTTTAATTTTTGTAAACATATTGCAGATCTGAAAAACAAAAACAGTTCCAGATCTAACAAAGCTATTTCCCCTTCAAATATTTTCAATTTGGTAAAAAGTATATAAAAACTGAACCACACATTTTTCACATTCTTCATAAATCAGGAAACAAAAATCAGAATACTCATCAGTAGGAAAACGGATCATAAATCAGGAAACAAAATCTAAGCATACAACATCAAAACAGAAAAAAAACATAAAACATAAATCTGAAACCTGTAGTCGGGATCTGATTCAACAACTTCAATCCATTTTCAGATCGGGAACGGATCTACAGCCGAAAAGAGAAGAATTCAACCCCCCATTTGCCCCGCTTTCGATTGTAATTTGAAGGAAAAGGATCGGTAATGTGTAACACTAGCATCGAGATCGGATCGGATTTGCGATATCGGATCATCCAGATGCAATCAACTTGATTCGACAAACTTCAAACTCGATTGAAGGTGCAGTTTCTTGGCTCTCTAACTCGATGACTGCCAAGAGGGAGAGAGACGGTGGCAGTGAAGAGATGGTCACCGGGAAGATCTACAAACAATAAAAATCAGATCTACAAACTACAAAAATCAGATCTACAAACAATAAACCCACAAGAAACCTACCTAATATTAACTACCACCGCCGGCGTGACCGTTTGCAGGTTAGATCTGGGAAGGAGATGGTCACCGGGAAGGAGATGGTCACTGCAGAAAACCCACAAGAAACCCACCTAATATTAAAACCCACAAGAAACCCACCTGATCTAGCTCTAGCATCAGGAGATTATATACATCTGAGAAGGAGATGGTCACCGGGAACAAATCGGGAAGGATCGAACCGGAGAAGGAGATGGTCACCGGGAACAAATCGAACGGAGGTGAAGCTTGGCCGATCGGAGGAGGAGATGGTCTGAACCGGTTGTCGATCTACAAGAAGGGTCAAGGTCTAAACCAGAGAAGGAGATGGTCGGGAACAAATCGAACCGGAGAAGATGTTGTGGCCGGTGAAGGAGGGAGGAGGAGATGCTGTGGCCGGTGAGAGTAAGAGGTCGAGTAGAGAGAGAGGCGTTAGGGCTTTCATATTGAGTTATGGGTTTTCTTTTATAAAATTGTTTTTTAAATATCAGATTTATTGGTAGTCATAATTAAAAAATAAACATAATTATGTTTGTATCTTTTATTGAGAGTGGCTGACTTTTCAAATGAAATTTGTAGGGTCCTTTATTTATTTGTCCATCAAAAGAGAAATGAGTATATTTATTGGTAGTCATAATTAAAAAAGAAACATAGGGAGAAACATGTAGGCAACACAAAAGTTCAAACCCCAAGATCCGGATGATTTTTGGAATTCGATTGCAAGTGTAAACTTGATTTCTTGAAAAAAAAAATTGATTATTTGAAATATTATCACGCTAGACTTCATACCAAGAAATATGGAAAATACTATTAAATAAAAAGGGAGTAAGAACATAAAATCACGGTATTAATATGACACAAATCTAAGTTACTAACAAAATTATCCCAATGGGATTTATTGGTTATGGAAAAAAGAATTTCTTTGTTTTAGATTAATCCAAACAAATATTATGTAGCTATGTTACCAAGCATACCCCCAAAAGTCCAATGTCTGACTTTGCTTTTTTACAAATATCAATTTTAATATTCTTCACAACAATAACATATATTTAATTTTAACCGAAACGGCATACCAAAATCAAACTATGTGCCGCCATAAATTATTTGCGAAATAAATTAAAAGTCACTCGAAAATTATTCGTCGTAACAAACTAATTGTCACTGCTGTATCGCGTAGAAACGCTCTTATTTATTTCTATATATCAACAAAATGAATCTATCTTTCATGTATTAATTAAACTTATAAAATAACACAAAAACACTCTTATTTTGATTCGTTCATAACTATTAGAGTTAAAAATTCATAAAATAAATACCAAATACAAATACTTAATAATAATTTATTTGATAATTGTCAAAACAACACAACAACATTACAAATACCTTGCATTTTAACTAAAACAATAAATGTGGTCCAAGTTTTATGATATATGGCGCAACTAAAACTGAACCCACTTGCACCAAAAAATAGAAATATAAAGAAAAGGAACCAAATCGATTTACGTATCCAGTTACGAATGAGCTTCTTAAACAAAGGCAGGTACCCAATATAACTATTCCAATGAAACTATACATCAAAACAAAATCGAATAACTAATACTTAACGGAAATTAATATTGGATAAAAACTAATCACCGAACCTTGCTCCTCTACCCCCCCCCCCCCTCCATTAGTGATCGCCGCATTGCGTGAGTTCACTACTACAAGAAACTGTGCATGACAACTAATATTTTGATAAATTTGCTATTTAAAATATATAAAAATAAAAAATTCTTGCATAGCTAAAATCATATTGCAAAACCATTCTTTAGCTAGATCCGACTTTTTTGATTTAATGTCCATTTCGACAAAAATCGAAACTAACTGCCTTCCCTACTACAAGAAACTAATCGACATTCGAAAATACTCGCTGAAAGAAATTATTCGCCGCCGCCGCATCGCGCGGGTATGCCGCTAGTATATATGTGTATATATATATATATATATATATATATATATATATATATATATATATATATATATATATATAAATATAATAAACATTTTGAATTTATCAAAAATATTGTCTCTCAAATGCAAAACAAATCACCAGAAAATAGAATTTGTGACAAACATGCCTATTCTTCTTGCAGATTATCAACATTGGCATCCGTATATTTCTTCTTGTCGCTCCCAAACTGAAAAAAATACATATATACAAATTGAGACATTGAAACTAAATGTTGATATTACTGAAACTTGAAAGCTATTACCATTATTTATTCTGAATGTTCCACAAAGTGACCACCTCATTCATCATGACAAGCAACTAACCACTATCAATAAACAATTGTACACAAGTTAGAAAGAGGACGTTGCGGGTATATATGATAATTTTCCTATGTTAAATCGAACACTAAAGACCACAAGTATCTTGATTTTCCTATGATAAACAGGCATCCACACATCAAATAGAAACAATTTCAAAAGCAATATCACAAACCGATTAGCCTAGCTTCACTGATTTCCAGGAATCTGTAAAATTTCAAAATCAATTTCATACAAACCAAGATCGGGTTCATAAAAACTTCATACAAACCAAGATCGGGTTCGCCTAGCTTCACTGATTTTCAGATATCTATAAAATTTCAAAATCAATTTCATACAAACCAAGATCGGGTTCATACAAACCATGATCGGGTTCAAAATCGACATCACCACCATCAAGCATCGCCTTGAGCAGATGATTTATGGCTTCTACCATCGGACATCACCATTATTGAAATCGCCTTGAGTGAAGGGTTGCCGGAATTTAAGGTTCGGATTATGTAGGTTTCTCGATTATCTAATTGATTTAGAACTTCGATTATCTATTTCATTTTATCCCCGATTCAAAGACTGTTCCTCTCTCCCTGTTACCTTCTTTTGGAAACCATAAATAAGCAGCCCCCTCCCTTCCGTCTCTCCTTCCTCCTACCAGTGCCGGAAACCCCTCCACCTAAAGATCCATCTCCGTCGCCACCACCAACCGTCGTCCACCAACATCGCCACAACTAGGAGACCACTGCACTGCACCTGGTGTCTAGTTGTTCACTGATTAAAGCACAAACGCCAGCTTGAGCCCACCTCGATCCAAAGCCACCGCTTGGAATTTCTTAACTCCGCCGGCGGAATCGGTGACCAGTAGTACTCTTTCTCCACTTTACTCTTTCTCTCCCATCTGCTCCTCCTACTGCCATCGAAACCATCAGAGAAGACCTCGCCATGCTCCTCCTACTGCCATCGAAACCATCAGAGAAGACCTCGCCAGATGTAACACCCCGTTTTCCCGATTATTTATTTTCAGCAAATTAAGTATTATTTTAACGAAAAATAAATAATAATAATATTGAAACTTATATCATGAAAATTCCAGTTTTCAAATTGTGCAATCGTTAAGTTCTTTAAAAGCTAATTTTTACTAATAAACCAATATCGAAAGAGATGAGAACTGACATCATTTTATACCGAGCCTATCATAATTATCTTTGGGACATAATGTTAATGAGTCAACATATGACGATGGCCAAATGTAGCTGTCTCTTCCCTTTATGTGATTATGATTTAATAATAATAAATAGATTTTATCTTATCAATATATATAGATATACTAGTTGGTACCCGCGCGATGCGGCGGAAACGAACAATTTGTTTCGGCTATTAGTTTTTGAACAACGGTTAGGTTTCCAGTCGGCAAATAGTTTCTAGTGATATGTTCGAGCAAAGCGGTGGTAACGAAAATTTGTTTTAAAGTATATTTAGTGATTTGTCTATTTAGCGATTTGTATTTTTTTTCGCACGATGCGGCGGTGACGATTAATTCGTTGAGACGACTAATTTCTTACGACGATTAATTCTTTGGGGGATAATTTGGGTTAAAAATAAATTGATTTGACAGGACAATTTGGATTATCTTTCAAAATTTTATATCTCAAAATTCAATTTAAAAAGGTTGGAAGAATGATGTGGGCTCGTTCCTTTTCCCCACCTGTTTTTTTATATTTCAAAATTCAATTTAGAAAGGGAGGGCAATTTCGTCATTTCAATTTAAAAACAAAGGTACCTGTTCTTTAATCATGTGGCCTCGTCCCTTTTCCCCACACATGTAAACCAAGTCAAAAAAGAAAAGAAAAAGGAGGAACGAATAGAAGAATTCGGGTACGTTGGAGGGAGAAAGACGACACACACAATTGTGTGTCTAATCCCAATCGAGAAAGAGAAATCCGGCAGTGTAGTAAGCGACTTCCGAGCAAAAGAGAGGCGGAAAAGAGACATGTACAGCGGTGGTCGACGGCCTCACCGAGAAGACAAAGTAACAGCGACGCCGACGGTGTTTTCCGGCAAAATCCGGTGCTACGGTGGTAGGCGACAATAGGGGTGGTTCAAGGAAGGTTTCATAGTCCGATTTCAAGCTTCAATCAACCCCAATTTCAGAATCTTTATGCTTTTGGGCAAAAAATAGGAACGGTATAAATTGATTTGGTAAACCCTAGTTCCTAAATCCGAAAATTTCTGAAAAGAGTGATGGTGAGGTGTGATCGAGTGGAAGGACACCGGGGACGATGGTGCATCAGGGGGTGGGCGGTAGTTGATGTCGCGAGCTGTCATCGTCACCGGAGATGGATGCGTAGGCCGGAGGTGATGGGGTCGCCGGAAATGGTGAACGCCGTCGGTTTAGATCGCCGTCTTCTGGTTACGTTGCCGGTACAAAGCAAATGGCAAAACTCAAATTGGTGGTCGACTTTTAAGAAGAGAGAAGGAGGCAAGGAGGCAAGGGGCGTGTTTGTTCAAGCCTTAACCATCTTTCTCTCCCTCTCCAGGTTTGTAATATAGTACCAAGAAGGGGCACTTTGGGTTTATCAGTTCCATTTTTAAGTTTCTTTTAAGCTAATTTTGTGCCGATAACACACATATTCACTGCTTTTTGCCTTGGTTTGGATTTGTTGCAGGTTGTAATAATATACAAGTTTCGAGATCAATCAAGTTCTGTATTTCTTCTGCAACAATATTTAGTATGATAGTTTAATCGGTTTAGTACTAGCATAACATTTAGTTTTTTTTTTTTAAAATTTTTAGGAGACATTTGTGTTTTAAAAATTGTTGTTAGATAAATTTGGATTGAAGTAATGATCTGAGTGTTTTCATTAATTATCTTAATTGCCTTTTTATTAATTTATGTTTTATTTAAATTTTAAAAAAAGTGTATCTAATTTTTAAGAAAATTCAACAAGTTCTAGCAGTTTGTTTCAACAATTTCAACAAGTTCGAGCCGTTCGGTTCGGGCGGTTTTGTGGTTTAATTCGAATGACGTTCACCCCTTGGGCCAATATGGTAAATCCAAAACGTTTTGTTACTTTGTAAAATAGTCTATCTCTTTCTTTTATTTAAATTACAATGATTATATAATATGAAAAATGATTATAAATTATAAAAAATATTTAAAATAAAGGTTTGGGTATATACGATATTTTGTAAGTTAAAAAGGGTAAATACGAAAATTAGATTTTAGACCTGGCAAATACGATATTTTACTGTTTAACGAGGGTATTAGGTATATACGACATTCACCCAAAAATAAATTTTATAGCTATACTAGTTTCGTAACAAAATTCCCTTGCTAAATTTCTATAAAAACAAGTTCCATAGCTAAATATCTATGGAAATAAAGGACGTAACAAAATCCGTAACAATGGTACCAACGTATATTGATTCCATTGTAAAACAACTACGGACCACAATTCCGTAGAACATTTCTATAGCAACTTATCTACGGAAATTCATTTCATAGCAAATCAGCAACGTAAATTAGTTTCGTAGCTAAATTTCGTAGCAAAATAACAACGGATTATAATTACGTAGCAAAATAACCACGGATTGTATTTTCGTAGCTATTTTCGTAGCAAAATGACCACGGATTGTATTTTCGTAGCAAAATAGCAATGAAAATCCAGTCCATAGGAAAATTCCGCAGCAAAATAACAACGGATTATAATTCCGTAGCAAAATAACCACGGGTTGTATCTTCGTAGCTATTTTCGTAGCAAAATAACCACGAATTGTATTTTCGTAGATATTTCCGTAGCTAAATAGCAACGAAAATCCAGTCCATAGCAAAATCGGTAGCAATATAGCAACGGAATTTGATTTCGTGACAAAAACCGTAGTTATTCTTGTGTTCGCTACGGAATTTTCATTTCGTGGCAAATGTCGTAGTAAATTTGCTACGGAAAGGCATTCTGTAGCATAAACCGTAGCAATTTGGCTACGGAAAGGTCTTCCGTAGCACATTTCCGTTGCTATTTGGCTGTTTTCTTGTAGTGGTCATCAATAAAGACGATAACAAACTTATCAAGGAACGGCTTGCACACCCTATTCATCAAATCCATGAAGATTGTCGGAGCATTCGTCATCCCAAAAGGCATGACCAAGAATTCATAATGCCCGTAGCGAGTGCGAAAAGCAGTCTTCTCAATATCTTCATTTCTTACGCGCACCTGATGATAACCAGACCGGAGGTCAATCTTGGAGAAGTAGTCAGCGCCTTGCAACTGATCAAACAGATCGTCTATTCGTGGTAACCGATAACGATTCTTGATGGTAATTTTATTGAGCTCGCGGTAATCAATGCACATTCGCATCGTGCCATCCTTCTTTTTGACAAACAGCACCGGTACACCCCAAGGCGACACACCGGGGCGTATGAAGCCTTTATCCAACAATTCCTGTAACTGTGACATCAACTCTCGCATTTCGGTCGGGGCCAAACGGTATGGAGCACGAGCGATAGGAGAAGCTCCAGGTACAAGATCAATTCGGAATTCAACTTGTCTCTCTGGTGGCAACCCGGGTAAGTCATCTGGAAACACTTCGGGATATTCTTTCACCACGTCAATGTCATGTACCGTCTTTTTTACTTTATCTTCCATCATCACATACGCCACATAGGATAAGCATCCTTTTATCAAACATCTCCTAACTTTCGCTGCACTAATCAAATTAGACATTCTCTTGGGTTTTTCACCGTAAACATACACTTTGCTGCCACCTGGAATTTTCACCGACACTATCTTTTTCCCACATGCGATTTTTGCATCATTGGCTCCAAGCCAATCCATACCAATGACAACATCAAAAGTCTTCACTCCAATCGGAAGAAGGTTCAACGAAAATTTCTGATCATCTATGCTGAGTTCGCAGTCACGGTACACATGTTTTATCCCCACCTTCTTACCACTTGCCAGTTCTACCTCACATACACGATCTAATGGTTCTAGCGGTATATTGAATTTTTGACCAAACTCATAGGACACAAACGAATACGTAGCACCAGAGTCAAATAATACATAGGCAGGCATCTGGTTAATTAGTAGAGTACCTGAGACCACGTCTTGTGCCTCCTTTGCTTCTTCTCGGGTGAGTTGGAAGGCGCGAGTCTTCACCTTTTGGGGCTCCGTCTTTTTCTGCGCAGTTGATACCATTGTCTCACCACCCTTCTTCGGACAATTAAAACTATAATGCCCCTTTTCATGACATGAGAGGCACTCGACTTCACTGAGCTTCGGATAGGTACATTCCCTAGCCTTGTGACCCATTCTTCCACAGTTAAAACAAGCCGCACTTCCCATCTTACATTCACCCGTATGCTCTTTCCCGCACTTATCACACATCTTTCGACTACCCTGTTTGGTTGACATCACTACCGACTTTCCCTTCTTATTCCAGCTACTACTTCCGCCGCTGAATTTACGTTTATCCCCTGAAACTTGCCTCTCCACCGTTCTTCGTTTCCACACATCTTCAACATTTCTTGCTGCCTCAAACGCCGCGTCCATTGTTACCGTCCGTTTTACTTCCAATTCATACTCCCAAGGTAGGCCTTTCACATAACGGTTGATTCGTGCCCGCTCCGTAGTGTAAATGTTTCCCACGAACGGTAGCATATCGCTGAACTTTTTAGTATACTCGGCAACAGTCGAACTACCCTTCTTTAAAGTAAGGAATTCGTCTTCAAGTTTTTCTATGTCCCGAAGGGGACAATATTTATTCTTCAGGCGGGTGGTGAATTCGGTCCACGACCACTTGTAAATTACATCCTTTCCAACCAGTTCGTATAAGGTGTTCCACCAGACCAACGCATCGTCTTTCAACATTCGTGAGACATAATAAACTTTATCCTTCTCATGACACTTGCTGACCTCCAGTACTTGCTCTGTCTCCCGTATCCACCGCATCGTGACCTTAGGCTCGTAGCTACCATAGTATTCCGTTGGCTTACATGTCAGAAAAGTTTTGAAAGAACATCTCTTCTTATCTTCTGTCCCCACACTATCCTCATCCGTAACCGAATCTCCATTAGTGGGTCTCCAAGAAGCATCATCTGCTGAAGGGTTAGGTTGTGGGTCCCCCAGCCGTGTATTCAACATTTGTCGCATATCCTCCCTCATCTCTGTCTTTAGATTGCTAATAAGATTTTGAATAGCCTCCAAAGTCACGGGTGGAGGTTGTGGTATTGGATTTGGGTTAGGACCCATGTTAACCGCATCATCGACCGGGTTATCTCCATGGGACGGGGTATGACTGGCAGCCCGTCCTTCACTTGAAAGATTTTGACCTCCACTCTCCATTTACTATATAAAACTAATAAAATTCGCGTTTTGTTACTTCACACATATATATATATATATATATATATATATATATATATATATATATATATATATATATATATATATATATATATATATATATATATATATATATATATATATATATATATATATATTTATCAATATACTCGGAAGCGGTAGCATGTGATCTTCCTATGGGACTCGTGTTCCCAAATATCTCTATACTAATTTCCACAACCAAATTCTTCAGGTTCCATAGTGACTTCACCATTTCCAAAGCATATCCTGTGGTTAAAATAATACGGGCCCAATATTATTTTAACCACCTATATACTTTGGCTCTGATGTTATCACAAGATCCCCTGGTTCATCGGTTACTGTGGATTCCAACATTATAAATTAGCGTATCTACCCCGTTAGTTAGTACCTAATACTACTACTTTACTTACTATTAATCCACTAGTTTAAGCCTAGGATGGTTACCCAACCTAATTCGCTTAAACCATGGCTCTGATACCAAATTGTAACACCCCAATTTTCACACAATTTTTTTTTTTTACAAACTTTATTACAACGTTTGAAAACAAACCATGTATTTACATTACAAACGGGGTATCACGAATTTGTTTCACAACCACGGTTCAAACCTGTTTATCATACATTTTTCACAATAACACATGTTACAGTCTCACACCCGACTCTTCTAACGCCCTTCCGGTTTACCTGAGTACATAGCATTTAAAACAAATACGTGAGACATAATGTCT
The DNA here is from genome assembly GCA_023525715.1 of Cichorium intybus. Classification (NCBI taxonomy): domain Eukaryota; kingdom Viridiplantae; phylum Streptophyta; class Magnoliopsida; order Asterales; family Asteraceae; genus Cichorium; species Cichorium intybus. Next base: position 37,327,166 of record CM042011.1, on the reverse strand, counting down.
CGTGAGCATTATGGGTTTAGACCCAAAACAATTTACCAAATTATATCAGTAACCTTTAAATTTCAAACTTTCACATTTCCTGTGAGCGCACCCACAGGTACTCCTTATTTTGTGATGGTACATTCCTACGAGCGCACCCGTAGGTTTTATACGAGACACACCCGTATAACTACTTCCCCAATAGCATGAAACGGATTCATCTATCAAGGTAAGACAACTACTTCGCGACGGGAGGTACCATCCCAGTAGTGTCTTATTGCCACCCCTACCGCAGCAGGCTGTGGTCTTTATCCGGATACTAAAGCAACTTATCATCATGAGCTAATCACATTGTTAGTCACTGTATTTCTGGTTCTATTTCTTTCACATTATAATCATACTTTTAAAGACATAAACCACTTTGACTCCAAAATACTTTAAATAAAATTCATTTAGCTAAGTACTCGAAAATCCACATAACACTCACCTCGAGTCACCTAGGGATCAGTTAGTCTTTTGCACTCCTTTTTCCTTCGCTTGGTTCACCGTATTTAAACCACCACCTATTTTTTACAAGATATACGTTTATATTCAATTCATATATATAACAACTAACTTACAGCACAAGAGTGCCATACTATGCTACTACGGGTTATAATAAATGTATAACCATTAATAAACTCGTTTTTATCATTTTCTCCGAAATACGCGTTTTTGAAAAATACGATAACTGATCTCCACGAATAAGGTTTTTAAGCCTATTACTGTGTGACAGATATGTATTTTATCTATAATATGCGGAATAAATAAGAGTTGCGGAATAAAATAAAACGGTAAATCTAAACTAGACAGTATTTAAATAGACAGAAAGCGGTAAATAAAGTAAATGTTAGAAGTTAGAGGTTAGATGTAATAAACGCCATTATCAACGATAACGTGTTTTTACAATAAGTAAAAAGGTTAGAAGTTAGAAGTTAGAAGTTAGAAATTAGATGTTAAATGTAATAAACGCCATTATCAACGATAACATGTTTTTACAATAAATAAAAAAGTTAGAAGTTAGAAGTTAAATGTCTCGGTTAAATACAGTCCACATATGTTTTGGTTGTCACGGTTCAATTCGGATGTATTTGAGATTTGGTACAGTTGATTTATAACAGTTTAAATAAATCAATAACGACACGGATAATTTTAAAAGAACTTATCGATAGCTGCGGAAGATAGCGTTTTTCTTGATATGTCGATTTCTTGTTCTTCACGGTAAGATGAGGTTTAGGTGATTTTTGGTGTCGGGTAGAGGTTGTTTAGAGGTTTGGAGTTTGGTGTCGGGTAAGGGTTGTTTGGAGGTTTGAAGTTTGGTGTCGGGTGGAGGTTTTGTTTCTTGCAGTTTTGCGGTTTGATCCTCGTTGCCAAATGCAGAAATATCAGAATTTTGAGCTGTTTGGTCGTGGATTAGAGTGTATGGAGCTTGGATAATATGTGTGTGTTGTACAAAATCAGCTAGAGGAAGCTTGTATTTATAGTCTGTTCCAGCGAAGATCGGGTCGCGATCGGGTATGAGATCGGGTCGCGATCTCGAGTGGTTCCCGCTTTTGTGCTGGCCACTACCCGACTCGGTGGAGTTGGTCGCTGGGATCGGGTCGCGATTATAAGAAGATCGGGTCGCGATCTGGTCGGGTCGCGATGGGCAGATGGATCGGGTCGCGATCTTGTCGGGTTGCCGTCGGTTCGCGATCTTTGGTCAGCATAGTGTCACGTGTGTGTCATCACGATCGGGGCGCGATCTGGGTTGGATCGGGTCGCGATCTGCACTGTTCCAGCCTTTTTCTTCTTTTGTTTTGATTTTCTTCACTTCGCGACACATGAGCTGTTGGGTCGCGATTGCTGTCGCTGGGTGACATTTTTGCTCTTTGGTACATAGCGTCATTTTCTCCGGTTTGGTTGATCTCGAATTTATGCAATCTGAAATAAACTGTTAATAAAAACATTTCGACTTATTTCAGTGATGGTCACATAAAAACATAAAACATTATTCAACAATTTCCCCCTATGTGATCATTAATGAAATGAGGAGAAAAATGTTTGATTGAAGTTCTTGAAATTTGGATAAGACATTTATAAAACCATATCACTTGTTTTGAAAGAGTGTGACTAGATTTTACTTATGTTTTGAAAAATGTTTGTCAAGAATATTTGTTTCTGAATCAAAGCCTCGAGTTCGATTATCAAAAGGTTTTTGTATATGTATTTTCATAATATTCCTTAAGATTTTATAGCATTTATAAAGACGACAAATGATCTTAATAGGTCGATTCAGATGAACGCTCATAGGTATAGCTCACACTTGACTGAGGTGTTTGTTTGTTCTGGGTGCAGAACTGGTGTATAATCATATGTTGTTTTATTTCCATTATTAGAGTTTATTAAGACAAAAAAGATCTAATAATTTGTAGAGTTAAACTTGATAGCTCAAGCTTGTTAATGCTCAAGTTATATATTTTTTTTATTGTGTCCAACTTTTAAAAAGCGAATTGTAAAACGATCCAATTGAATTGTAATTTGGCTGGTTCGAATTGGATTTGTATTTAGTTTTGACTATTCGGATTAATGTTTTGAAAATAGAAATCAATTTAGATTCACTTGATTGGATCATATCAAATTGATCCATCCAAACAAACATCCCCAATTCAACATAATTATTTATCTTTACCAAATTAATTTGGATTCTTTTTTAATAATGAGGTGTGTATCAACGAGTAGCAAACAAAGTTTCACAAAGACCGGTCCCAAAACCAAAACATGTTACTAGTTTCAAAACCGACCCCAATGACTCTTTGGAACTTAGAATCGGCCATGGAACCGATAAAAATTGATCCCAATGGCTATAACATATTTTTTAATATTTTGAACTAATTTTAGTTAAACATTAGGAACTACCCATTAATTTATTTTTAGCATGTCTACGTGGTTTGAATTTATAGATAAGAGTTATTGAGTTTGTTTTTTTTCATGAGTCAACATAGACTGAATTGTTTTCAAGACTTTGACTTTTTATTACAAGAGTAAGGCGTATTAGAGGCGACCCCTTTAAGGGTGACACACCCTTTAGCGGCGACACCAGACTTGGTGCGTTTGGTGTCGCCTCTAAATTAAGAAGTCGCTGCTAATATTTCGATCCGACTTTCATCGTCTTGTTCAATTCCTAGCCATTAAAAAAAAGTTGCATCCTACGATGGAAAAAAAGTGGTAAGGTTTCCCACGCAAAACACCATTTGTCGCCCCTAAATGTCTTTGTCGCCCCAAAAGGGTTAAACAGAAAAAGCATCGACAACTCCTTCCTTCTGTTTACGCATTCTGCCAAGCTCCATATCTCTCTCGAGTTGCAGCGATTTTGGCCGAGATTTTTCGGATTTTGAAGCTTGTTTTCGTTGAAGATCAATCTCCAACAACATTCTACTTGTACTCTTCAACTAGAAAATGTAATTTCTCATATCTTAAACTTAGGGTTTTGTGATATTTTGGAGTTCTAATTGTTATTTTATGATTTATGTAATAAAATATTTGCTTGGAGATGTTAATGTATATAATTCATGTTAATGTTAGTTATAATAGATAGTTAGTTATATTTGTGTTAATTTACATATGGATTTTTAATATAAACAATTGATTGGACATATGGATTCTTTGATATATGTATATAAAGTTATGATTGTAGTATTGTGTTAATGTATATGAATTTTTTTCATATGAACATTTAATAGATTTTGTGTTAATTTATATAGATTTTGTATTAGTTAATGTATATGAAATTATAAGATTTTATGATATGTTTATTTTTGATGTTTACTATTGTTAAGAACTTAATTAGTTAGGACTTATTATGATGTATTGGATATTATATTTAGGTTGTTATGGTATGATATTGTTAGTTTGTTATGTTATGATACGTTAGAAGTGATTAAAAATTGTAATGGAATTGTGATTTATTTTGACTTATTTGTTAATGAATTCTTTCGATTGTTATAATAGAAAACAACAAAAGTAATGTTAAGGGTTGTCAAGCCCTAACAAATAAGATTGGAAATTAATCAAACCTAACACTGCTTTACTGCACTTTATTAGATTACAGGGTAAGCATGGTCGATCCACAAGGACACGGGGTTTCAAAGCTTATGTCTTGATGTATTGTAATTAGGGAGTATTTGAATAAAAGTAATAGTAATCAAAAGAAAGCATGCGAATGATAAACTTTAAGAAAAATCAATAATAAAATGCCTAGTTCTGAGTCTTCAATGTTTATTGAGTTAGAATGAAATTGCTTTGATGTGTTTATGAAAGAAATTCTAAGTTGGCTTTAGATAATCATAAAATACAGTCTTTATGAAAATAACTTGCTAAATTATCTAGATAATATACGATCATTACCTAAACCTAGCTCCGTTTTATCCAACCTAGATACGATCTTAGGCCAAATGCAGGATCTGCACGCGGTGTGCACACCAATTCAATGTCCAACTTTTATGTTATGCTTGGAAGTGTGTGAACATATGACCAAATTGTAAACAAGGACGCTTGTTTTTGTTACCAAACATCAACTGTGCAAAACTATTAAGTGCCTCACACAGTCGATAAATAGTGCATGAATAAGATCTATCTAATGTGATCAGTAAAAAGTAAATCAAATTCAAGACTTAAATTGAAACAAGAAGATGATCATTAGAATTATTCGTAAACAAGCATCAAACCGAATGTTTCAAACTAAACAATAAGCATATTCGACACTGGAACTAGAGTGCGGGTTCTAGTCAGACATGGCTAGAATAGAATCAAAATACAGAAATGAAATGTAAATTGAAGCTTACAAACAAAAATATGCAAACCGAATCTTGAAATGGAAGATTGGCCTTCGAAACCTTCTAAAAAGTGCCTCAGAATAACTTGGACTTGTGGGTTTTGAGAGTGGGAACTGAACACCTTCCAAACTGAAATGAACTGCTATTTATAGACCTCATGACAATTAGCGGCACTAACATTACGGTTAGCGTCACTAATTTTGAATTTCTGGAAGAATACGTCTTGGTCAGCCTGTGAACCTCGACAACACTGATTTCTCGTAACAGCCACATTAGGGGCGCTAATTGTAATGTTAGCAGCGCTAATGTTCAAACTTTCCAGCCTCTTATCAGTTTTGCCCCTTTTTGTTCCAACTTCAGCCATCTTTCACCATTTCTTCTAAAAACCTGAATCAAAGTCATTTTCCAAGTACAATGAGCATTTTAATATTTTTAGCTTAGTTTATCTATAAAAATGCCCTGATATCGCCTGAAATGTATGCAATATAAACACGATATCAAATAGGATACTTTAATTAATAAAAATATGAAACTACAATCCTCTAATAGAAATAAAAAACAAAAGTAGTATGTTATAATTGTTAGCGGCGACACCTTTAGGGGCGACATTTGAGTATTAGTGGCGAAGCAATAACGACGACATCTTTAGGGGGGACATGTCGCCGCTAAAGCCTTTAGGGGAGACTTTCCGGGGCGTTAGGGGCTACATTCGTCGCCCCTAAAGACACTTATTTAGACCTGGAAACATCGGACACGACACGACAACCCGACACGAAATTAACATGTTTGAGTAAGAGATTTCGACCCGTTTAAGTAAGCGGGTCGACACGACACGACAAAAAAATTAATGAGTTGAGTTAGGGTCAAGACTTTCAACTCGAAAATGACCTGAATCGGAAACGAGTTGAGTTACGATCAAGACTTTAAACGAGTTGAATTAGGATCGAGACTTTCAATAGAAATATTCAATGTCGATGCAATCGTTGTGAGGTTAAATACATTGTTGAAAGTAGTCATGAGACGTGGAATCTGGTTAGACATGCTAAAGACACTTATGACTTATTCTTGTAGTGTTTCAACATTGAATTTATAGATAAGAGTTATTGTGTTTGTTTTTTTATGAGTTAACGTCACTACTAGAAAAAAGAACTTTAATGATACGTATTGCGTGTCATTAAAGGGTATAGATGACACACAAATATGTGTCATTGAAGCCCCAGTCATAAATGAAAAATAATCATAAATTTATAACATACATTAACGACACACATTTACATTTATGATTAAATATATATATGACCAAGAGTGTTTTTTTATGAGTCACCGTATAATGAATTGTTCAAACTTTGACTTTTCAACATTGAATTTATAAATAAGAGTTATTGTCTTCAAGACTTTTACTTTTCAACCTTGAATTTATATAATTGTTTTCTAAGATTTTGACTTTTCACACATCCATATATGATAAGAGTTGAATACGAATAAAGTAGCAAAGCTTATGAACCAACACCATTTTCACTTTTTACCCAAAATAAGAGTTTGATAAATATACCCATTCAAAAGCTTAAAGTTGAAGTTATAATTAGTTAGTTTCCGAATGATATTGTTTCCAATATATCACAAGTTTTATAAAGCTAGTTATCCAGCTTTATATTTCGAACAACTCAGTTCAACTTAAATCTTAGTTAGTATTTACAAATTGTCTTGACCCAATTACCTTTAGCAAGCCAAAATAGGGAATATATTCTAAATGTAAGAGTGTATTTGCATGGTTGTGTATGAGATCATTAAAATCTCAAAATTTTCATATTACAATGATTTAGTTTTTTTTCAACAAACTACATTTGTCATTATTACCACACAATTTATTTTCGCTTACCATGCAAATATACGTCTATCTATATCTATAAAACTGAATGCATATAATAAATTGCATGTGAGATCTTCTTACTTTTAATGTTTTGATTCGGATAGGCAACAATTGAATTGCCACTCTTTGCATGCGTTGTTGGTCTCTTAATCGTTCATTCACGGGAATGATAAAGAATCAATTAGTAAAGAAAGTTATTAGTCGAAAGCTTAATTCTTTCATTCCCAAAATCAGAAATATATACACGAATACAAGAGAAAAGTACGTGAAAGATAATACAACAAACTAGCTATCTACAAGGAATACAACTAATCTTCTGATAACAGAATGAGGATAATATGGTGGTAATACGTGGCAATACTAACAAATAAACATTATCCTCCTTTACTCCCCCTCAAGCTGGAGCATGAAGGTCACGAATGCCCAGCTTGCTCAGTAGAAAACGCAGACGCGGAGTACATAAAGCTTTAGTAAGCAAGTCTGCAACTTGAAGAGAAGTATGCACATAAACGGGTAGAACTTCTTTAGATTCAACTCTTTCTCGCACGAAATAACAGTCCATTTCGACGTGTTTCGTTCGCTCGTGGAAAACCGGATTGTTAGCAATTTGTCTAGCTGCTTGATTGTCACAAAGTAGAGGTGTGGGTCCTGTCTGTCTAGAACCCAAGTCTTGAAGGAGCCACCGCAACCATAGTATTTCACTGACCGTGCTTGCCATTGCACGATATTCCGCCTCGGCTGACGACCGTGAAACGACGGATTGTTTCTTTGTTTTCCACGAGATTGGAGCACCCCCTAGCAACACTAAATAGCCGGTTCGTGAACGCCTCGTGTCAGAGCAACCAAGCCAATCAGCATCACAATATGCAACTAAATCTGTCCCGCCTTTTTTCGAAAAAAAAATACCTTGGCCTGGTGTCGCTTTGAGGTACCGTAGGATCCGATTAGCAGCGTTTAAGTGTTCTTGTCTGGGATCCGAAACGAACTGACTCAACATGTTAACGGAATAAGCTATGTCGGGCCTTGTGGCTTGTAAGTACAATAGTCGCCCAATGAGGCGCCTGTATTGATTTGCATCAACACGTGAGCTGTTTTCGCACTTGCCAAGCTTTAAATTCTGTTCCATTGGAAATGAACTGGGCCTGCATCCATGTAGACCACTATCTTTCAAAATATCCAACGTATATTTCCGTTGGCTCAAGACTAATCCATCCGGTGTTCGAGCCACTTCCACTCCTAGAAAGTACTTCAACGGCCCCAGGTCCTTGATGTTGAATTTATCATTCAAATAAGTTTTGGTTTCGTTGATCATGGCAATATCGTTTCCGGCAAGAATCACGTCATCGACATATATGAGGGCTGTTACAAAAATTCCATTCTTTCTGTAGATGAATAGTGAATGATCGGCTTGTGATTGTCTGAAACCGCGTTCGACCAAGGCCGTTGTGAATTTTTGATACCAATTCCGTGATGCTTGTCGTAATCCGTACAACGATTTTCGCAGTCTACAAACTCGCGTGTCTCCTGTTTTTAGAAAACCTTGAGGTACTTTCATGTATACCTCCTCGTTCAATTCCCCATGCAAGAATGCATTGTTTACATCCAATTGGTGTATAACCCAATCTCGCTTGGTTGCAACAGCGAGTAAGCTGCGGACCGTAACTAGCTTTGCCACCGGAGCAAAAGTATCATGAAAATCGACCCCTGGGATTTGCGTGAAGCCTTTTGCGACGAGACGCGCCTTGTATCTTTCCACCTCGCCATTCGGTTTGTACTTCACTTTGTATACCCATTTCGAGTCAATGGCACGTTTCCCGCTTGGTAATTGTTCAAGCGTCCATGTGCTATTTTCTTCTAATGCCTTGATCTCCTTTTGCATAGCCTCTCTCCACCGAGGATCCTGTACAGCTTGGTGAAAATTCTTGGGTTCATCGTTAGAATCAATGGCGGCAAGAAACGCCTTATGTGAGCTAGAAAAGTTTTCATAAGAGACAAAATGAGCTAAAGGATGTACCGTCGAAGAACCTTCATTGGGCGTGGGCTGCGCATGGTCTACCGAAGGTGGCAACTGTACAACGAAGTCGTTCAAGTGTTTTGGTTGAGTCCGGCTCCGTTTTTCTCTAGTGGTTCTTACCGTTTGCCCGCTGTCATTTCCGGTGTTACCCGGTGGGTCGGTGACCGGTTGCGTATCTTCGGTGGGAATGTTTGGCTCGTGTTCTCGTTCTTCGGTGTTAGTTTCAGGTTCATACTCATCGTGACCAGTCTCCCTTTCTTCCTGCTCATGTTGGTTTGTACCAATTTCTTCAATGGGCAAATCGAAGAAATTGTGATCATTTTCTTCATTACTGCCCTCATTCTCCTGTCTCGCCTTGAATGGGAAGTTGTTTTCATCGAACCGGACATCTCTAGAGACAACAATCTTCCTGTCTTTCATGTCGTAAATCCGGTACCCTTTCTGGCCTTGTGGGTATCCCAGGAATACCCCCGGTCTCCCCCTCACTTCGAACTTGTCTCCCCGCGTGTTGGTGTTTCTAGTGTAGGCAAGACAACCGAATGTTTTCATGTGGCTATAATCTGGTCCGTGACCGAAAATGACTTCATATGGAGTCTTGTGGTTAATGGCTCTTGAAGGTAACCTATTGATGATGTGAGTGGCTGTGAGAATACACTCTCCCCAGAATTTAGTAGGAAGTCCGGCTTCAAACATCAATGCACGGGCCATCTCGAGCAAGTGACGATGCTTTCTCTCAACAACCCCGTTTTGCTGTGGGGTATGAGGGCATGATGTTTCTAATAAAATTCCTTGGCTTGTGTAATAATCCATCATCACTCCCGACGTGAACTCGCCACCGTTATCGCTTCTTATTCGTTTAACGCTTTTGTCAAATTGAGTTCTTACCATCTTGCAAAAATTAATTAAACAATTGCTCGCCTCAAATTTGTGTTTGATCAAAAATACCCAAACGGCCCTACTGAAGTCGTCAACAATAGTCAAGAAGTAATTTGCCCCCATTAATGAAGGTTTTCGATACTTGCCCCAAATGTCGCAATGCAATAACTCGAAGCATTCATTTGTTTTTATTGAACTAATAGGAAAGGGCAGCTTAGTATGTTTGGCCTTAACACAAGAATCACATATTTTATTCTTCAACTTGTTTGAAACATTTTCTAAAAAACTAATATAATGCAACTTTGACACTGACGCATGACCAAGTCTCTTATGCCATCTCGAAGCATCGGTGGTTGACATCATCGCTCTTCTCTCGTTTGCCACCTTGCTCATTCGGTAGAGACCTCTTCTGCGCTTACCCACGCCAATCAGGTTCTTCGAGTACAAGTCCTGCATGAAACAGAAATCGGGATGAAAGGTCACAGCACATTGTAAGTCATCACAAAGTTTTCCAACGGAAAGTAAGTTGCATTTAAATTTCGGAATATGAAGAACCCTTTTAATTTTTATTCCATTCCGTAGTGAACAATTCCCTTTGCCTTTAACCGGTATGCAATCGCCATTTGGGATAATGACGGGGCTTTCGTTGTTGCATTCAGTCATATTATCAAACATCCCACGATCACATGCTATATGTTCGGTGGCACCTGTATCAACAATCCAGTCTTTATCAGTTTCATTCTTACCCGCCATATTAGCCGTGGGTGTGTTGTCGTCTTTTGATGAATCTTCATCTTCGGTGAGGTGTTTAAGAAGCCGCTGGTACTGGTCACTGGTCAGTCCTGGTATTGGACTGGTCTCCTTGTCAACACAGGCCGCCTTTGGTCTCCCCTTTTCACGTTTTGCTTTACTTGGCCACCATTCAGGGTAACCAATTCTTTTGAAGCATCCATCTTTGTTGTGCCCTCCTTTTCCACAAAAACTGCATTGTTCCATCTCTTCCCCTTGATCACGCTTCACCTCCTTCTGTGGAACCTTGTTGCGTTGATAATTCGTGTTGTGTGAGCCTTCACGTCGATTAGAGCCAGAAGCATGAAATGCAGTCGACTCGTTATTCGGTTTTTGAACCGCTGAGATGGCTCTTTGCTGTTCATCTTCAGCTACGAGATGATAAGCAGTCCCTAGGGTAGGTGTGGGTTTCATGGCGAGAATTTGTGTCTTTATGGTGGAGAAATCACTATCTAAACCCATCAAAAACTCGTACAATTTTTCTTTTTCCTTTGCTTCAATGAGTCTTTTGCCCATATTACACGTACACACACCACATGTACATCTGGGAAGAGGTGAGACGGATTCAATCTCATCCCAAAGACTCCGAAGTTTGGTGTAATAGGCTGACACGGACATTCCTTCTTGACGGGTAGCTGTTAGGGCATGCTTTAGTTCATAAGCACGCGGGGCACTTTCTTTTCCGAATCTTTCCTTGAGGTCTGACCAGATCTCCGCAGCCGTGTTGGCGTATTTTACGCTAGTTCTGATGTTCTTTTCCATCGCCGTCGTCAACCATCCCTTTATCATTGCGTCACAGCGCATCCAGGGCATGTAGTTTGGCGATTTTTCTTCTGGTTTTTCAATCGAGCCATCGATAAAACCGATCTTGTTTTTAGCAAACAAGAAGTTCTTTATCTCCTGCGCCCAATCACTGTAGTTGCTGTCCGTTAGGGCATCATTCACGTGCATTTGTCGTGGGTAGTCCGAGGCATGGATGTAGTAAGGAGAATTGGTGTCGGCGGCTGTAGTTCCTCCGCTTGAACCCTCCGATTTTTCTCCAGCCATGCTTGCTTTGTTTGTGCAGGTTTCAAAGCAAAACCTGCTCTGATACCATAAAGAAAGTTATTAGTCGAAAGCTTAATTCTTTCATTCCCAAAATCAGAAATATATACACGAATACAAGAGAAAAGTACGTGAAAGATAATACAACAAACTAGCTATCTACAAGGAATACAACTAATCTTCTGATAACAGAATGAGGATAATATGGTGGTAATACGTGGCAATACTAACAAATAAACATTATCCTCCTTTAATTAGTTCCATTATCCCTAATTAATGTATCTTCTTTTGCCATGTGAGAGCTACTAACAATAGAATTGCACACTGATTGCGAAGTATAACTCTGAAAACCCTACTTCCAACCCCAGAAAGAAGATAAACAATATCATACAAAGAAGAAAAAGAAAGCTTCAAAAGTAAGCTGACTGCAGAAGCTGTTGGAGAAAACATTGAAGAAATGAAGGTTTCCGGAAGATTTCTTTGTATAGAAAACAAAACTTTTTTATTAATCAATTAATGGCAACAGCCACACAATTACAAGACTGGACATATATATACTGTTGGAATCCTAAGTCACAGGGGACCATACAATGTTAATGGGAAACAAATGGTAGTGTTTGTCATGATGTCTAGCAAAGTGGTAGGGCTTGTCATGATGTCTAGGAGCATGATATGTTCCTAGATAGATATATATTTAGTTGTTTAGCCTTGTTAGAAGTAAGGCACAGAGATATGTATTTACAGTGAATCGGGTTTTTGAGTGATATTTCCCAATTGTTAATCAAAGAGAGTTTGGTTAAATTGTGTTTATACATTGTGGGTCTTGAATTGGTATCAGAGCTACAGATCAGAAGGCTGTGAAATCAAATCCATACCTGATTCATCATGTCGGATGGAGAAGGAGGAAGAGTCGGAAGTACTGGTGGTGCTCCGGTAAAGCTCAAGGAGGTCGGAACCGCCGGCTGCTCAAGAGGAGATGGCGGCGGTGGTTCGGTCGGGAACGCCGGCTACTCGAGAGGAGATGGCGGTGGTGGTTCGATCGGAGGGCAGCAGCGGGTGTTGTTCACCTGTACGAGTGGCGGTGGTGGATTGATCGGAGGCGCCGGCTGTTCGAGAGGTGGAGGCGGCGGGAGAATTACAGATCGGGAAAGAAGAAGTACCGAGAGGGTGAGAGAAGAAGACGGCGGAGAAGGAGGTCAGGCGAGGGCTATGCTAGCCCGATCCAGAGGCGCCGGCGGTGGGTCGAATAGCGGCGGCGACAGTTCGATTCAAGGAGGCGGGGGGAGGAATTTCGATCGGGAAGAAAGAAACAGAAGCGAGGGTAAGAATTGGGGAAGAAAGAAGAAGCCGATGGGTTTTAATGGATCCAGTGGATCCGGGTCGGGTGGATCCGGGTCGGTTGGTTATTGGTTCAGCCCAAATAAAACCAAGCCCAATTCTTTTAGAAACCAGTCCAGAAATCAGCCTAATTCAAATTCAAGCCCAAACCGAAACCCGAAAAAGGATATGTCAAAAATCACAAAGACGTCTCTAAAAGGACTTAGAGATTCGAGGGTGATTGTTGGAATCCTAAGTCACAGGGGACCATACAATGTTAATGGGAAACAAATGGTAGTGTTTGTCATGATGTCTAGCAAAGTGGTAGGGCTTGTCATGATGTCTAGGAGCGTGATATGTTCCTAGATAGATATATATTTAGTTGTTTAGCCTTGTTAGAAGTAAGACACATAGATATGTATATTTAGTGAATTGGGTTTTTGAGTGATATTTCCCGATTGTTAATCAAAGAGAGTTTGGTTAAATTGTGTTTATACATTGTGGGTCTTGATATACACACACAAATATCCAAACAGGTGCATCATTTCGTACAGGTGCAATCTTTCCAACGGGTACAACCTTTCAAAAATTCAATAACTGCAACCGTAACATCAAGTCTAGCTTACTTTCAACAGAAGCAACCAGAATGAACCCAAAATCTTGGCAGACCTTTCAACAATGCAATATCATCAAGAAAAAATAAACAATCCACTAATTTCATTATTACCGATGTGTGTATACTCTATGCTATATTCCTAGTTTCTGTAGAACCCTACTAAAAATCGAGTTGTATATTGGTTGCAAAAGTAAAACTGTAAAACCCTAACTATCACCGCAAAAAAGCGATAAACGATCATATAGGAATTCAAGAAAACACACGGTTTAGCTGACTGCAGAAGCAACAGAATGAGCCCAAAACCTTAGCAGACCCTTCACCTCCACATCGTTTCTGCAATTCATTATCGTCAATGCTAAAATTTCATCTTCTTTCATTATGCCCTTTCCATGACTTCCTTCTTCGTAAACAGGATCTGGAGGCGGGTTGCCGGTGAGGATCTCATGCTGAAACCAGTGTGAATCCAGGAGTTGGGAGATGTCTTTTGCTGTTGTCGTCATTTTGATTGTGATAGGTATGATGTCGATCAATGGTGATTTATTAATAAGGAAGGGTTTGTGGTAACATCTTCGAAGCTTCGTTTAAGATGGGATCATGGCGGACGCGTTTTTGGTCTGATACTGTCTAATCGCGTTCTTAACCACCCTTAATCTTATCTGTCAATTACCCATAAACAATTAATTTGAAACAAAAACATATTCCTCCGTACCTTACGGAAATGTTTTTGGCCGAATATTGATAAAACCTTAAAACCACTTTATTTTATAAGTTTTTTGTCTGACCTTCAAAATTTTGTTTTTTACCTTTGAGAATTTTTTTTTTCAGAAAGAAAGCCACAAAGGTTCTAATTAACCATAACCAGTGGTGATGTTTGTGCGTTGTAGCGAGTTTATTAATCGTATATATTCAAAACATTTATATAATGCTCTCTTATACAGAAAACATTTTTGTGATTTTGCTATTAAACCATGACTATTAATATAGATTTCCTTTACATAATGACTATATCTAAATACAAATTAAACAATATAGCTACCAAAACTATAATTATGCAAATTATAAACTATATAGACCAAAACTGTAGTTATCCTAAATTAAAAACTATAGGGATAAAAAATGTCATTATTATAAACTATAAACTACAGGATCTGGAATTGTAATTGTTGAATATAAAAAGTACAATAATCAAAATTGCAATGAACTCATTCTAGGTCTTAAGTGGCAATGTTGTAATTCTTCTAAATTTTATGGCCTTATAGGATCAAAATAATAATTAATGCAAACTAAAAATTTAGTTACCAAAACTATAATTATACAAATCAAAAACTATATGTATCAAAACTGTAATTATCCTAAATTAAAAGCTATAGGACCAAAACTATAATTATTATAAACTATAAACTACAGCGACTGAGATTATAATTATTGGATATACAAAATATAGGGACTAAAATTGTAATTAACTCATTTTAGGTCTTAAGTGAAAATATTGTAATTCTTCTAAGTAAATTAAAAATATAGGTACTAAAAATATAATTATTCAAATTAAAAACTATAAGGATCAAAATTGTAATTATCATAATTTAAAAACTATAAGGACTAAAACTGTAATTATTATAAACTCTAAACTACAATAACTAAAATTGAAATGATTGAATATAAAAAATACAAGGACCAAAGTTTTAATTAATTCATTTTATCTTTATGGCAATATTGTAATTCTTTTAAATTTTATGGCTTATACAAATTAAAAAGGATCAAAATTGTAACTATCATAAATTAAAAACTATAAGGAATGAAACTATAATTATTATAAACTCTAAACTAAAAGGACTGAAATTGTAATTATTGACTATTAAAAATACAAGGACCAAAGTTGTAATTAATTCATTTTAGCTTTATGGCAATATTGTAATTCTTTTAAACTTTATGACTTCTTTATTTTCCTCACATTTAATAGGATTGAGTAATATCTTGAATTTAAATAAAGACCTCTATAACATTAAATCTTTTCGATTTAATAGTGTATGATTTTTTTATTTAACCATTGAAACTTTCAACTTTTATCAACTTTAACTAGGCATAAGATTTTTTGGACTATATAGATGACCTTTAATGTATTTTAAAAATACCTTTCCTCAAATTTATCTGGCATATGAGCTGACAATTAGCTTCATTTATTTCCAAAATTAATATATATTTCAACTGAAACAATTAATATATAAACATGTAATCATCATTACCTGATCTATCATATGTTTATGTATCATCTTACTACTTTTAAATACATATAAACTTTTGATTAAGAGAAATACATACACTTATATAATTTATAATCAAATATTTAGAAAACAAAATAAATGATAAAAACGTAATATATGATGGATCATCCATTAGAAATCAAAGGAATTTAACAATTTTTTGTTTAACATGACGACGACTATTTAATTACTTTGGAGGTTTAGAAGAAAAAAAAATACATGGTTGTGGAACAAAGAATTCCAAAATGAAAAGGAATCGACTAGAAAAACACGCTCCAATGCAATTCCTATGCCGAAAATAGAAAAATGAGTGACTTACCAATCGTGCCATTTTGAGCAACTAAAACAATATTTTAATTGTTGGTAAGTTTTAATATGCAACTTTTTTATACATGTGATTATTATTATTATTATTATTTTTTTGCAGCAAATGTTATTTTTACTTAATAGCTAACTTTAGGAAAACATGTTTTACTTTAAATAATATAAAGTTCAAGAAACTAAAACAATATAGCGAATATCGAGAATCGAAATACTTTACAGAAGATTTGAGATATGTTTATCTCGTTCGTAATACACATATGATATCAATTTATCTAATGATGTAATCATAATATCTATTTTAAAATGTGCATCATCATTTTTAGTTTATTTAGCTACATGCTACAACATATCAATTTTTTGTAAAAGAATAAAAATTAAAAATCAACATATATTATAAAAAACATCAACTTTTGATATGAAATGAAAATAAATATGATATTGTTTGGCTTGTTAGTCTCTTGGGTGTAACTTTCAAGGAAACGAATATGGTAGACGTCAAATTGATATTGCTTGTATAAAATTGCATCTTCCAAAGTTTTATCTTCATCTTCCTCATTCAATATGAATACATGAAATCCCTCTCGGATGTAACTTTCAAGGAAACGAATATAGTAGACGTCGAGTTGATCTTACTTGTATAGAATTTTATCTTCCAAAATTTTATCTTGCTCTTCCTCCTAAAATTTTACATGAACTCTAATGTAGAGTTTTATGTGTTTCCAAATCATCATTTTATCACTATTTATATCTCTATATAAACCAACTAACCAATTAAATACAATAATTACTACTTAATACCCATAAGTTAAAAACCTTTTCACTTGTAATGATTAATATGTAGAATAAATTACCATAAGTAGTATGATAATATCATTATTAAAATGCATTTGAAAAGTCATTGGAGTTTCAAATGAATGTGGTTGAAGTATTTTTGCCTATTTTATAAGAGATATATAGATATATAGATATATAGATATATAGATTGTTTGTGGTCAACTTCAAACTAATATCTTATATTAAAGTTTGAGTTTGAGCATACAAGAACCAATTTTAGTCTTTAATAAAATATTCTTTTATTATTATTTAAACTTGGAGTTTTGATGAGTTTTTAAAATCTTCATTTAAATCATTTTAGTGTTTTCCAAAACTCTAGAGTTTTAATAATAAAACTCCTTCTATAATAAAACCTATTTTACCATCTTATGTTAAAAATGTTATTTTTGAAAAACCAAACTCCATGATGATTATGTTCAAAATATTATCTTAGCATGAAAAATCCTATTTTTCATCCACACATAGAAATATCAACATACAATAACACCATGGAAAAGTGCATAAACCAAGCCGTTAACTAACGTCAATTCTTGTGAGCCAAAAGCAAGAATTATCAAGTCCATTCCTAAGGTACAAATGACCAAATCTTCAAGTGACGTCTTCAAGCTTACACTTGCCAAAACAACAATTGCATGCAAGATCTTCAAGGATCCATAAAGTGTTGGAAAACCCCACTAAAACAGTAGTGTGGTGGTGAAGCCCACCAAAACATGAGCACCATGACATCCTCCAAAAATGGTCATATCTTCATTCTTCTTATATTTTTACATAAAATAAACTAGCCTAACACTAATCTATTACACACAAAATTAGCAAAATAAAATAATATCTAGTTATTATTACATACCATATGAATAAATAGATATTAAAACCATATTGAATTCCAACACAGACATCACAAAAGTCTAATGACTTGTTTATGCACAACTTTCACATAAAATCGTAAACTAAAAACAACTCTTTGTTTTTATAAGGAAACTTTATCCAACCAAAAAGCATGAAAAAGTTGCCATAGAAGCCATAAAATAACATGATGAACAAATACAAGTTGCCAAAGAAGCCATGCATGAACTTTTCATGCAATAAGAAAATCGTCCATGGCTTCCAAAAACCAAGAATATCCATATAAACTTGTAATCTAAACATGCATGCAAAGGTGGCCCTGATACCACTTGTTGGATCTTGTTCAAATCGAATATTAAAACTTCTAAAGAGAAGCAATGGAAGCAAAATAAACTTGAACAACATAACACAAGATTATACCCGTCAAAGGATCATTTGCATGCAATGAAAGATTAAAATAAACAACCATGGGGAGTTTAAAAATAACCACCTTTGAAGCCTTTGTAAGACTCGAGTTGGATGGTTGATGAAGATGACAACTAGAAGGCAATATATACTTCCTCTATAGAAAATGATCCACCAACAAGCTTGGACACAAATGTATGCTAGCACAACTCTTGAAAAACATAAACTTTTTAGCTTGAAAGACAAAACCGAATTTTCATTTGAAAAGAGTGAAGTGTATATGTGTTTCTTCCTACAACTAACTTTTAAAGCGAAGAAGATAGTGGTGACCGTGTGAATTCGGCTAAGAGGAATGAAAAAGAGAAGAATAAGTCGCTTATATTTTTATGCATGTACTCATGTAATCGTCCAACATCAAATGATAAGAATAAAAAGAATGCATTGGAGCATCCAATAGATAAAACAATTTCATTGGAGCCCCTTGGGGGATTGGGTTCCCCAAAGAGAGAGAGAGAGAGAGATAGGGAAGAGAGAGAATGTCTCACACACACATACACATACACACACACATACACACACACACACACACACACTCTCTCTCTCTCTCTCTCTATATATATATATATATATATATATATATATATATATATATATATATATATATATATATATATATATATATATATTAAAACATACTTTATGCATTTATAAAATATAAAAGCCATTTTTTCTTTATAAATACGTATTTAACTTAAATATATTGGTCCTCAGTTTTAAAGGGGAGGCTCAGTTCTCGTGACGGTCTAGTGGCTTTGTTGAAAGATGTTTCGGGTGCCAAAAAAGTTTGGAACCGGAGGTTATCTCTTGTCTATACCATCATTTGGATGATTCAGAAAGCCATAAATGATATTGTTTTTTTAGGAAGAAGAGGTAAAATGTTAAACTCATTCTAGATGATATTAGCGTGAACTCCTACAATTGGATCAACTCTAGAGCTAAGTTGTCGTTAGATTGATCCACTTGGTGTATGTCTTCTATGTCGACTTTGTTTGGAGTTTGACTTGAGCTCCTCGCTTAAGTCCTTTTGTTTTTTTTGTGTTAATGTTATTTTCATCGTTCAATTTTTTTAACTTAAATATATACATAAACCCTTATATATATATATATATATATATATATATATATATATATATATATATATATATATATATATATATATATATATATATATATATATATATATATTATTTAACTTAACTTTTAAATTAAATAAAAGTTATACAAAATTATTTAAATCATTTAACCTTTAAATGATATTAATATCACACACACTTTAATTAAATATGAATTAATTAAGATACAAAATTATTTTCACAAAAAATAATATATACAAGAGTTATGATATTTTAACATGAATCAAGTTCACTAGTTAAAATGAAGTCTTACTTGACATTGGTGTGACATCATATGATCATATGTAATTGAAAATATCATTTTATGATCATTTTTTATTTTTATATATATATATATATATATATATATATATATATATATATATATATATATATATATATATATATATATATATATATATATATATATATATATCTTATCGTATATTTAACAAGTTAATGTAAAAGTTATTATCTCAAGGTTAATAAGAACTAGCAGTAGCTTCGTGCTCCGCACATGCTTCCTGGACCTTTTTTCTAGTTTTTTTTATTGATGAAAAGGGTTTATGGGTTTAACAAATCTTGGAGGACGAAATGTGTTAAGTCCTAAAACACATCAATAAATGCAAACCAAAAATAGTCTTTCCATTCCACTGGTTCTTGAAAGCTCTCAATCCCCGCCTTTCTAACAAATCTTGGAGGACGAAATGTGTTAAATCCTAAAACACATCAATAAATGCAAACCAAAAATATGCAGCTGCCGAGAAGTAATTTTAAAGCAAGAGGACTAAAACTGGAAAATCCCACAAAAAATTAAAAAACACAAAACACTAAATTAACAAAGACAACTAAGGGATTGACATTAATTGAAGGACCAAATAAGGCAAATCCCAAAACACAGCAATAAATGCAAAGCAGCAAGAAATCGACCACCCCCAATATCCCCCCAACCCAACCAAAACTTCTAGAAGCACATTGTGTTTTAATATATAAGGTAATTACATATTTATTTTTATTAGAATATATTTAAATATTTCAATTATATAATTCTACGCAACGCGCAGCTATTCACCTAATACTTAAATAATTATGGCTATATGGTCATAACATAATTCAAAACAACAATATTATAGTAAAATCATACCGATTATATTTTGTATAATCTTAAAATTGATGGAAAGTAAGTAAGCAACTTTTATTTAAGATTTTAAAGGTTCATTTAAGACCGATGGGTGTACCCATCATGCCTCACGTGTGATGGCTGAGGTGGAGTAGTGTCCAGTGATGTTTCCCTTGCCGGACCATATCTTAATTTTCTTTATTTATTTATATTTTCTAAAATCCAATCTATAAATATCAAACCCCACCAATTTTATTCCACACGTCATGTGTTGTCCTTCCTACGTGAGGTTGAGGGTTCAAATCTCACAATACACATATGTGGAACTATGAGTAGCTAGGAGTAGAATAGATTTGCCTTAAAAAACTCATCAAACTTTCTCTTTTAAACTTTACGATTTCTTAAAATATGGGTCTAAATTTCAACTTCCCACTATCGAATAAAAATCACATCACAACTTCAATCACCCCAAGATCTTATAACCGTTTTGAGCTAAACAACACATCACAACCTTTCTTTAACTACGATCCTAATTTCTACCATTCAACGCACATTAGCTTTGCTAACTTACTCAATATACCATTTTATCCCAAATACATCCTTCCCCAAACCCACCGTATATGTACTATCAGCAACCTGAATCAATGCTCGAAACACAACCTGAATGGGTGCCTAAAACGCAACTCGAACCATCACGACCGTATAAGAGTTCTAAAAAATTGACAAACAAACTTGGAGTTCACAGGAGGAAGCTGCACAGTGTCGTGCATGAATTAACATTTCTGAGAATAGCATTAGTGGGACCTCACAATGTGTGGGTGCTTTTGGGTGTACATTTTGGACATATTCCATAATTTAATAGGCTGAGAATACTTAAGCGTCGACTAACTATATTCAAAACTCCATGACTTAATGATCGATAAGGTTAACAATACACCAACTTATTTGTGCAAAAAAGTGGCCTCATCGACATACACATTTGGGAACTGGCACTCAAGCTATATTGAATTGAAAGTAATGTGAGGGAGTTTACACACCATAAAGATTGAGACATTCTACGAAATTGTCCAAAGTGGTTTGGGATGAATGATAAATGAACGAAATTGGTCTAAAAGGTCAAAGACATCTGAGTCCAATAATTACACACAAACGTTGGACATACGTTGTCATATCGACCTTAACGATTGAGTCGACGAGCCTGAACTAAAAGCACCATGATGCCCTATTTGTAGGGTTAGAGCAAAAAGAGCTTAACCTTCTTCTTTGAATAACTTTCAGTAATTAATTGAAAAAAATGGATGAAAACATAGATATACAAAAGAAAATGTAGCAATGAAAAAACAACAGAAAAATTTAGAAATCGCTAAAATGAAAATGGGTGATTTGGAGGACGACGATCCTGTAACGGTACTGGCTATGAAAAATCAATTAGGGATGCCTATTCGTTGTTTTGATTTTTTGTTTAAGTAATTTTAAATTTTTATGAATTAATGAAATATTTTTAGTTTTAATTAATCTTAAGACATCTTCAATGGTTAACCTCTTAACAACATTTTACTTTTGCACATAAATTTTTTAAAAAGTTCTTTTTAGGAATTAACTAATTTATCTCTATATATTTCATATATATTTTTTAATTTTTTAGTTTATAAACTATCCTCATATGATTTTTTTTAATTTTTAAGTCTACCTCATATTTTTGAAAAATATTATTAGTTGGTATTAATATTTAAATAAATTTAAAAAACGATGAAATAGCATGTGATGGTAATTTTTCCAATTTTTGGTATAAAATATATTCAAATCTATATTATATATTTAATCAAATAGATTACGTAAAAATTTTAATATCTAAATAGAATTAAAAGTGTAAATTAAAAAGAAACAACAAATTAAGCTAATTATTTAATCCAATTTCTACAATTTAGCCCAAAATAAGGGGGTGACCAAAATAGCCAAAAATTTCCTAGGTGAAGGCCTACGAAATCTTGGGAGTTACAAAATTCTCATAGACACATACTATACCTGCGAAAATTTGGTAATAGACCGAGAAATTAGGCTAAAGTGGCCCCCTATTTAAGGTTTTTTTTTTTTTTTTTTTTTTTTTTTTTTTTTTTTTTTTTTGCATATTCGAAACAAGAATTTTGCAGATTAGAATAGATTCTCTTCGAGGAAAATGTTAGAAAACAACCAACATGTATATGGAACACTATTTATTTCCTCAACTTTCAACGAAAATGTAATAATAATCTGCGAACAATATGAGATTTTCGTAGCTGAGTTGCTGCTAAAATTTTAATTTTGCAGGCAAATTGACATTTTGTGGATGTGTAGCTGCGAAAATGTCATAATGGGGTGCGAAAACCTCTTTAATTGCTACGAAAATCACAAATTTAAATTGTTTTTAAAGCTAAAAATTTTTAATCACCGTCCACTCCATCGTTAGGGGATGAGATAGAGCATGACTTGATAGTTGTTCAACTTGGACAACAAGAACTTGTGAATACTACTGCGTTACAATTGATTAGCATTTTTCACCGGATGCAACGATAACTAGTTATACTTGAAGACCCATTAGCCGGTATAGCACACGATGAACATAGAAAGTTATGACTTTATAATATGCAAATGCTTAGGACTACAATGGTTAAAGATGTTTAGAAATTTGTCAACTCAATGACAATAATCAAAGAAGGATATGAGCCTAGTGCAACACTTGAAGAGCAATGCGAGTTCATTGAATTTGGGTTTGAAATAATTGAAAGTTACTCTGAATTGTTTTAAGTTCATGAAGATTGTGCTCAGTTACCCCTTCACGAGATCTGAAGTCTAAATATAAGTTTAATTTAAAGTAGACAGTAATGTGTACGTTGTTATGCTCTTCATTAGGAATTATACTATGTTAACTAAACTTATTTTCTTAAGGTTTTAATGAAAGAAAATACCTTAATTTAAAAAATAGTTGAAATAATGTTATAACACATACATTAAAAGAATATCATAAAAAGGATACAAAATATTTTATTTTTGCTCACATTACTTTCATTACCAACTTAATTTTCAGGCCACAAATCTAGAACTTGTAAAGGATACATTGCATTTTCACGGTCAATAAAACCCCCTCCAATTCTTCCAACATCTACAGGATGGTTTTGTTCTGCTAGAAGCTTGGAAATTTCCGCTTCCGTACTATGCATCCATTTTGCTGCACCATTTTAGTTTTTTCTTTGTATCTTTGACCCATTGCTACTTTTCTTTCAGTTATGCACAAAGAACTTCTACATGCCCATCAAGTTTTCAAGTCTTTTTAGAGTCTCCGTGGTTATCTTCTTTAGTAGCCATCGTTGCGTCGAATATCAGTCATTTTATCTAGTAGTGGACCGTCAATAGAAAATTCAGGTTGGCCTCAACACACTTGAGGAAATGGGTTAATATCAAAAGAATATAACAATCGTCATCTTCACAATGTCAAACACTATGTTCATATGAACTCATTTGTTGTTGTACTAGAAAATAATATGATGTAACACTTTATATAACCCTCATTTTAGGCAGTAAGTAGTAAACTGAAGGTGGTAGATTATCTATTTATGATGTTAGGTGGTAAACATGGTTCCATTTAAGTCACTCTATAGGTGAATTGTGATATCATTAGGGCGTATCATGAAAAATTATTATAGATGTTTCAGCTAACACATATCATCAGATAAAGTATCATGTACTATAAGGTGGCACATAAATGTTTTAAACAACACAAATCATGATAATATGACATGTAGATAAGATCCCTAAAAATAGATGTCGTTATAGATCTAAATGTCAGCATCTTTTGTTGTAGGTGTACCCAAACCAACGTCCGACACCAACTGCTCCATAAACAAACACATGAAGACCCTTCAATCTCCTAGAGGTCCAGATTGTTGTAGTAGGCCTCAAATCAAAACAAACTGTATATCGACATGCTCTAGTGGTGATCCAACTCTCACTCAGTAGTCAATGTCATAAAATATATTTGCCACTTTTTTGACATTTTTGAAACACCCCATTGTTTCAAGCCATTCAAAACTTTGTTCCCTAAGATAGTTGTCGTATACATGAAGGTCATCGTGTCGAGCCATAACTCACCTATGATCCAATGCTCTTGGTTGACATTTTTTGGAAAATATAATTGTTCAACAAAAAATATAAAATTTATATTCATCAATATATATACACACACACACATGTATAAGTAGGAAATAACTAACTCACTCGATCCACCTCCCACCATATTTTTCCTCGATCCAGCCAACCATTATTTCCAAAGGCACAATGAGTCTAATCCATATAATCCATATTAGTCACGTGAAGGAAAAAAGCAAATGAAACAAGCCCCTACCGTGTATTTGTTGTGCACCTCTCCAACAACAACCTTACCCATATTGTAACATGTTGACATTTAAAATAAAATATAAAACAACATTGTTAAATCCAATTTAGTTTATAATGATAATTTTGTAAATAATTTTCCACTATTACCACTTATAACGAGCACCCACGATCTGCACTACCAAATAATGCATCCAAAACTCACTGTCTATCGGCTTAGCATAAAACTTGTGCATAACTTGGAGAACAGTCTTACTCGTATGGTATAAACCAAAAGCATCCATTCATAACTGCACATACGACTCTAACAATACTTGCATGGATTCTTGGACAGCCATAGATGATGATGGCATATGTTCAGTACCCATGCTACGTGCTCTACGAGGCCTTATCTGTTATGTGGTGGTCTTAACATGGACAGAATGGATCCAATTTTATTCTCGGGTGTCCAATTTGCTTCACTTTGATCAGCGGTAAGAAAACCATTCTTCACGTCCTTCAAAGTTAACGATTGGGGGCGGTTTACTCATACTTTGTAAAAAAAATTAATGTTAGTTATGTAACAATAAAATGTATATTATAATAATTTTTAAGTACATTAAACTTCTACTTACCTCAGCCACATGCCCACATGTGGTTTCGGTGACTGTTGCGACATAGGGAAAATAGAGGGAATATTCTTCTCTTTTTGAATACTTTACAAAAAAAGTTAGTATATAATATATATACTTAACATTTAAAATTGTACTAATATTATATTATTATATATAATAGAAACTGTTATTTACCTCACGTGATGTAGGTCGCTAAAAGGTGCAAAATAATCGATGTTGTCTAATTCCTCATGTAGACTGCGAGAAGGCCGTCTTTTTGGTACTTTTGTTAAATATGATATAGTACCTTCTCCACGTTATATATATATATATATATATATATATATATATATATATATATATATATATATATATATATATATATATATATATATATATATATATATATATATATATAGAGAGAGAGAGAGAGAGAGAGAGAGAGTTAGTAAGACTCAATGTGGGCCATTAGATAATTATAATCAAGGGCTGTAAAAACAACCGTTTTTTTAATAAAAAACTTTTTATGCACGGGTTTCCGAATGACAAACCACGATTAAGGGTAAAAAGGTAAAAATCCAAAATCCTTTTCAACTAAATCTTCGATACGCATGTTACAATCCCGCACACGATATCTTCTTTCTTCCTCTTTCTACGAACACACAAAATCCCCAATTTTTTCTTTCCGTTTTCTGTTCAATCGATGCGCAAACACTACAAAATCGATTGCTGTGTGCGTTTTCCATTCGAGTGTATTCTCAGAGAATGGATGGTAGCATTCTTTAAGTTTTTTAGATGCATTCTCAGAGAATGAGTGAAATTTTAATTACAGAACATGCGTATTAGCTAATACAAAGACTCAATTCTCTGAGAATATCCAGTTTTCAAATCAACAGCATGACTACTACTGATGATATTCTCCATGAATTTTACATTTCTAACATTCAATTGCTACATTCTCTGAGAATATGTATAAATCAGTATTAGTATTTGTGGAAGTCGGTAAGCATAAATGTAGAAATCACATTCTCGGAGAATGGGTATACAAAGAATGACTCTCATTCTCAAAGAATGGAGTACACAAAGATATGCAGACAGTTACGTTCAACTGGGTGTGACTCTCATTCTCAAAGAATGAGTCATAAAATACACTCTAATTCTCAAAGAATACAAAGAAGATGTAAACTATTCTCAGAGAATACACTTTATTTTGGTTTATAATTCTCCACAAGAAAGAAGATGTGAACTATTTTCAGGAATCCCATTTTTTCCAAGCGAAGCGACATCCCGATTTTACTCCACCTACGTCTCTCATACCAGATCGAGGTGTGCGTGTGCGTGTTTGCGATACGATTTTTTTTTACGAACAGTAGTTGAACGCAGAAGAAAAAAAGGCTGAGATCAATTACGCAGATCCGCCACCTCCGCCTCCATCACCGACCACCGCCGATCTCCGCTTCCTCCGCCTCAATCAGTTCCGAACTCTGCTTCCTCCGCCTCCATCAATATTTGATTTCGGAGATGTGATTTTGAGTTAGGGCACGCTCGAAGATTTGTTACCGTATTTCAAAATTTCTTGCCTCGTTAAATTACCGATCGTAACCTTGAAAAATGAAGGAACGTGATTAAGACCTACGATCGCACAATAGTTAGGATCTTCATTTGAACCTATATATATATACTAAAAAAAATTCATCTCCCGGCAAGTCTGGTGCCACAATGAATTTAATGATAATTTATAAATGAAATAACAAATTAAAAATACAAATATTAACTAAACAATTCATATTTATTCCATAGATCAAACCTCTCCGCTATTGTATGTCATTCAATTGTAATTTTACCATTTTTCCCCAAAAAATCGCTCACATAAAATATACAAAAAACATGATCGAATAGTGTCATCGTCTGATATGCGAAAAAAAATCTCCATAAATATAAGATATTGCAAATAGACGACTAACGATAACCTATACGTTTTTCTCCGAGAAGCAATGGCATCATAATGATGAATCGATGGGTTTTATGTATTTATTTACACGTGAAAACCACCCTCCAAATTTGAATCTTGTTATCAAGTAAAATTCTTCACGCCCAAAATACACATATTGTTCCTTAAATAAGAATCGTAATATCTTGCACGATTAATTCAGTGTACGATTGCATCTCATGCAACATCACCACATGAACAAGTAGTGGGCCCCCCTTCGTCCAACGTACATCCTCCCAAAATCTGAACGTCGTCGAAAAAAATAATTAGAGCCTTTCACTAACTAAGCAATTGATTATCTGTCATAGGTTACATGTATGGGTCTTCGAGTTCAAACTTCCAGGAAAAAATAGTTCATGCTACACTTGACAAAAAAAAAAAACTTTCAATAATCCTAAAAATAAAACACGCAATCTAAACATTTACTAAGATTTTCGCAGGGATACCTGGGAAAATATGACTTGACACTAAAACTTAACTTTTTTTTTCACAGACATTGACTAGCGGAAAATGGGATTATCTCACCAGCTTGAGATTTTGCAGGTACCTACCCGCGAAATTCTCAAGGAGGTGAACTTGTTCGCAGGTGAAGGTCTTAGAAAATGTTAGTACGTGCAAAAATATGTCATTACATGCGGAAAAATGATTGCAAAACATAGTAAAACTTACTAAAAGAGGTAGATCATTTTGATTGTGTCATTATGCTTCAGATAGTGTTTCTTCAACTTTGTTTCGGAGAGAATTCGTTGCGAAAAAGTAGTGTAGAAAATACGAAATTGTTGAAACTAAACCTTAAATATGAGGGGATTTTCGCATGCCTATAATCTCGGTCCATGGGCCAAGATTTTTGCAATCCAAAACAAATTTTCACAGCCAAATACACATTTTTGTAGGCGGCTTTTGTCAAAAAGACAACATTTGGTGTTTAGCTAACTTTTTTTGCAGGTTGCGGGAACCCTGACTATTTTGTTCATCCCTAACTTTTAGAAATTGGTTTAAAAAGTTCGTTTTTCTCTAAAATAACTTGTTATAAAATATAATGTTTAAAATTGACAAAATCAATAAGAGTATTAAAAGTTTAGAAACTACTAAGTTTTTCAAAAAACTATTATCTCAAACATTAAGAAGCTTTTTAAAAAAGTTTAAAATAGTACGTAAAAGAAAATTTTAAAAACCTGCCATCAAAGATGGCAGTATATTTATATACATATTAAAATTTTAATCAATTTGATCCCAAAGGCGATTTTACATGAAGTTTAAGGGTGTCGATGGACACCCTTGGTTTTTGAACGTTTATACAATTTAGACATTAAGTTTTAGATGGAAACTTATGAAACACTTTGATGGACACCTGTGGTTAACATTAAAAAAAGGAGATCGACATCTATAGTACACAAAAACAAAAATCATGTTAACTTTTATAAGTTTAATGTATGATTTTGGATCTTGAACCATAAATTTGATAGAAAGTAAAATAAAAATATAGACAAATGTTAAACAAGTCTATATACTATGGGCCCGTTTGGATGTGCTTATAAAACTGTTTATTGGCTTATTGATTTTTTTAGAAAAGTCATAAGTCATAAGTAAGGGTCTCTTTATTTATTAAAAACTGCTTATAAGCCATAAGGAAGAGAAAATAAACAGTTTTTAATAAGTAAGATGACCCTTACTTATAGCTTATGACTTTTCCAAAAAAATCTATAAGCCAATAAGCAGTTTTATAAACACATCCAAACGAGTTCTATCTGAAGTTTGGACGTCAAATAATAATTAACTAAGTCCCCGCCGGCTTTCTCCTCTTTTATTATATTTATCGCCGTTCAAAAAAATAATAAATAAATAAGTACGATCAATCGAGTGAAAAAATAAAATATCAGTATGCACATGAGTCATGACCTACACCGATAATTTGTCGACGTTTTGAGATTTTCCTGTCCACTCGCGTCTTCTTCGTTCGTTAGATATTTTCTTATTTTATTTTCTGTTTGCACCATAAGTAAACAAGATGAGTCATGATAGTTCCCGGACGCAACCATTTGTCCACGTTTCCCACCTTCATCGAGACTTCCAAGGCGTATACAAATCTTTATAAAACCACAGACCACGGATATCATTTATCACCACATCCCACACCATAAAAAAATGACAAGTAGTGAAGAATACATCTACAAGCTCTTAGATTCATACTGGTACAAACACCAGATTCTCGCAAAAAATAGACCATCAGTTCGGATTCCAGATGCCTATAAGGATGAACCAGGAATGTCATCGCCAAAGATACAGAAAGATCAGATCATGGCGTTGACGACGAAGAATTGCAGAAATGATGTAGAAATGAAGGGTCTACTAAGATTCTGGGCTCATTCCATTGCTTCAGCCACTGCATAAGTCTTCAAGCTCCCTCTTTTTCATCGATTTTATAGTGTGAAAAGTAGGAATTGTCTATACTCTATAGCATGTATGTGTGTAAGCATAGATGTACATGTGTTTGGAATATGATCTGGTGCTCCAATATTTGTTTCAGTCATTTATGAATCTGCCGGATTTAAACAATTTGTCAGCACCAAGTATAATCGAGTTTATGGATTTTAGTGTCTTGTGGATCCTGAATGCATGGAGTCTTTCTTTGATTAATTCGTGCAGTACTGATCCTTACAACTCGATACTTGTTGTCCAAGTTTTGTGATCAAGATATTTTTACAATCTTACGGCGTTCTTTCCTAAATTCGAACATGGTATCACAGCCTTAAAGTTTTAATCATCATTTTTCTCTTCTTTCTTCGATGAAGTATCTCTTTGGCTGTTCTCTAGTGTGCAAAACCATGAATATTAGGATTATTCGATATCTTCGTTTTTGCCTTTAGTTGTGTCCATCAAAAACTTTTCAAGGATATTTTGACACTTTAATCTTTTAAATGATCAGTGCAGTGTAGAAAAAACCCAATATTAGCATTTTATGTGTAGGCCCGGTCGTTTTTGAACATTACTTCGTTTATATCTCAAAGTTCTTCCGGATCTAAGGTGCTTGGGTTTCTTTTAAGGTTACTTTGTTTCTATTTTTCATTTCGTTCTGACCGATCTTAGAGATCTTTAGTACTTCTAAAGCTAGTAAGCTACTACTGTTAATAAATTTCAAATGGAAGTTGCACATATTATATCTGGTTTTCTATTTGCTAGACAGGACACGAACTAAACAGATTTTTATGTGTTTCACGTGCATTTGACGAATGGATGTCAATGGGCAAAATATAGAACAATATAGTCCCGAAATTCGTTCTTCATCTCCTTTCTATACAAAAATGCAAACTTATTTATCATCCTAATCATCAGAAATAACCTCATAAAACTTGTCTATTCCTTTCAGTTTCGGTCATAACACTCCTAGAAATCAAAGGCGTGTATTTCCAGCAATTATTTCTGACATTCTGGTGGTAATTATTGACGGAACACAGACAAAAATGGAGGCCCTAACATAGCGACAGAAAAGCGACGATAAGGACGTTGGTAGTTTGTTGATAATTTTCGAAGAATACCAACGCAATTTAAAAAGAAAATAGATCTTTCTTTGTCTTGACTCTTCTGGTGCTGCACGCTATTATTGTTGTTGCTATTATTATTATTATTATTATTATTATTATTATTATTATTATTACAATTATCGATATTATTATGACTCTATATTATTAATTAGTTCCATCATTAGACCGAACGGTATGGGTGAGGGGAAGGGCCACGGTGTTCAAGCTGGCACCCGACCCCGCCCGGTAACACCGCCCCGGTTGGGGTTTGGTGTGCGGGGATGGCTTGGCACCGGGGTTCCAACCCCTTGCGATGAACCTTGTGGAATCTTTCCCTTTGGCCCCTAAAGTATGAAGTAAGTTGCAAAACACCCCCCCCCCCCCTCAACGGCTATACATGTAACGGCTAAAAAAAAAAGTTTAATAAATTTTTTTTAAACTTTTACCAACTATAAATACACATACTCATTCACAAAAAAATTACCAATCTTCTACACACATATTTCACACCCAATTCTCTCTAAAAATCATGTCTAGCCAATATTTTCCAAACAACCAAACGCCACCAACGAATCGAAACCGACCAAACGTTCTCGGTTTCGAACAATTCTACAACACGAACGTTTATCGTCCACAAATGGACCAACCGAAATATGGTTTCTAGGTTGTCGTTTAAATTTTGTTAGTTTGTCGTTTTATCGTTTTAGTTGTCTTTTTTTAGTTGTCATTTTATCGTTTTATCGTTTTAGCGTTTTAGCGTTTTTCGTTTTAATTTCCGGTTGTAATTTTTAAATTAATAAAATGTTTTAGTTTAAAAAATTGAATTGTTTTATATTTGGTTAATTTAATTTAATTTAAAACAAAAAAATGAGGGGTTGGTGAGGGGTTACCATTTCCTAGATTTGAAGGGGTGAGGGGAAGGTGATGTGACGCCTATGTGGCACCAGAACCCCTCACAGTGAGGGGAACCCATACCTCTTAGTCTTATTATGGATCTAGGTGGCTCACTGACTTAATTTTCTGTTATCGTACTTCACGTGTTTTTGGAGATTGCAACAATGTTATTTTCCTGACGTGCATTGTTGTGAGAGTTTGTCTTATGGATATAGGTTGCCGATCTATTAAATTGTATGTCTGTTGGTTCACTATACTATGATGTTTGGATTGTTAAAATCCAGTAGCTGTAGGAGATTTCTAAAGGTCAAACTCTGTATTCGCCTCCGATTTGATCCACTATCATGATCATTTTAGAATGTATTGTTCTCGATCTATTTCCGCAGGTCTCCTTGTTATTTAGATATGGTAGATTATAGAGTAAATTACAGATACAGTCCCTGTGGTTTACCAAAACTAACAGAGAGAACCCAAGTATCCGATTTTCACTATATGAGTCACTAAGGTTTGCAAAATCTTACAAATCGGTCCCTGAGTAAAGTAAAAAGACTAAAATACCCTTTTTAATTTCTTTTTCTTTTTCTTTAAATTACTTAATTATTTTATTAAAAAAATTACCCTACCCCACCCCCACGTCTCTCTCTCTCTCATTCACCCCACCTTCTATCTCCTCTCTCGTTTTTCCTCCGGTGGTTAAAAGGTGCACGTTCCCAGTTTCCGGCAACACCATGTTGCTGCCCAGGTGTGTGTCTATGAGTTGTAAGAGACATTAAAACAGCCGGCAACAGATTTTGTGAAGGTTGGATTGCATTTGCGAAGAGGAATCTCCATGAAAGTGTCAAGAACAGCAGGTAATAAAACCTGCAAATCGCCATTAAAATGCTCTATTTTTTTTGTTTGAGTTTATTGATAGTATCCCAAAAGGATAAATCAGAATCTTAGGAGCTAGAAATCAAGGATGAAGCTCTTAAAGATAGAAAATAGACAAACGTTCTCCTCTATTTTATTTGAAATCAAGATTTGGTTTATTTGTTTTTTAAAATTTAATTGAAGGAATCAAAGGAAATTAATTGCTTTTTGAAGTCTATTTTGGTGTATCAGTTGTTTCCTGGGCGAATTCCCTCCTGTAATCGCATGTTCATTTGGATTTCAAAAGCTTCCGGTGTTGGCTTGGTGTTGTTCCGGGTTTGGACGAAAATACCCCTGGAGTTATTTGGTTTGTAGGTGGCTTGTCTAGGGAGCTGATTGCTTGTTCTTTGCTGCTATTCTGGATGCGCTTGGGCTGCTCTGTATTTTGGTGTTTATAGTTCGTCTCTTTTCTTTTAGTTGTCTAGATGTTGCTGACTTAGGTTTGCAATCGAGAGAGTAGTTTTATTGAATTTTCTTTTACCTGGTTCCGAGAACTGGTTTATGAGTTCGCATGGGAATTGGAAGCCATGGGAGACATTGGCAGGGCCGGTCCAATGGTTTTCCATGCCCAGGGCGAAATGTTAAATTAATGCCCATATATATAAATATTGTATAGGAAAATTGAAACAAATTTTATAGTCAAACTAAATTCATGGTAATACAAACAAAAACATACAAAAACGATGTGACTGAAACCAGTACCGTCAATAACATCTATTACTTTATTATACTCTAGACTTTGTAGAAATTGGCTCTCGATACTCAAAATTGCTAATCCATTTAATCTTTTGTGGGATATCAATAACTTCAATTTAGAAAAACATCATCCTGCGGAAGCTGAAACCAGTACCATCATCAAATTTAAAATTAACAAATAGGAAACATATTTAGCTAATCTAAACTTTTGTTCTCCGTTTACTCATTTTCAAATTTGAGCACCCAATGATTGCTTTCTAGGAAACGTTTTTAAAATTAACAAATAGGAGATTTATATATATAGTAAGGCAAAGAAAGATACAAGTTAGCTATCCATGAACACAGCCTGCACAAAACATAAATTAGTATCAAAACTTAAAATGCTTATCAGAATTCAGAGTCCGATTAATCAGGAATTAGAACTTTCAAATGCTTATCAGAATCAAATTAATCAGAAATCACGTATCACATATTATTCATACATCAGAAATCAGAATAACAAATCAGATTTTAAAAATCAGAATTCAGTATGTATCATTATCAGATGAGAAGACAGAAATTTAATTAGAAAACTAAAATTTCAAGAATTTAAACACCATCAGATATTCACATTTTTGAAAGATTATGAGAGATCTTTCAATCACTATCAAACACATACCAAGGAGGCAAGATAATGACATCTTCAGGAGTTCAGTAGGACCAATTAGGAGAACCTATTTATTCAATAACGTCACTTGACTCACTTCAGCAAACCGATGGCGATTAGAAAGGGATGGATCAAAGAAATGCAGAATCGATGATTACTTTATTGATTAGGATAATAGGATTTAGGAGGACCGAGAGTGACTGAGAATTGAGAAGGAATTATATCAGATATTTGAGAAACAGATGCAGGGAAGAATCACAAAAGACCAGCAGTGCAGGCGATGCTTAGAAAAACGTAAAGTCGGAATCGTGGGTGCCAAATTAAATTGCAATTGCCGATTTGCCGCCCTTAGGTCTAGATGAAGGCGTGAAAACGTGCTGCCCATTTCTACCGACTAGACCTCATATTGGATCAAGATACATTGGCCCAAATAACATACACCGACAACAGGCCTTAGAAAACTGATGCCCCAGTAGAAGTTGCTGCCCTGGGCCATGCCCAGCTCGCCCTACGCTTGGGCCGGCCCTGGACATTGGAGGATCACTCACGATTTGTGGAGCTACGAGGCCGTTTTGACGGTGATTACCGACGTTGCGTAAATTTATGCCGTAATCCTCAATCACGCTTCTGATTCCCGTGAACGGAAAAATCTGATGTTGCAAAAATGCAATTGGGGCCGCCGTTATGAAAGCTTCGCATTTGTACAGCAAGGTACAAACCACCCATGTATAAAGAAAATCTCTAGCATTAGGGCATTGCATTGCAACATTCATTTAGATTATACTCTATCGGTTTGTCTAATTGTTATTTGATCGCAGAGCTTTTCGCCGGAAAAATGGTGGAGATGGGGCTGAGAACGACGACGACTTGAAGATGGTGCGGTGGTGGTGCGTTTCTCCTATAAGCGTATGATAGCAGCAGACGAAGAGAGAGAGAGAGAGAGAGAGAGAGAGAGAGAGAGAGAGAGAGAGAGAGAGAGAGAGAGACGTGGGGGTGGGGGTGGGGGTGGGGGTGGGGTTGGGTGTGGTATTTTCTTTTTTTTTTATTAGAAAAATAAATAATAAATTCAAAGAAAAAGAAAAAAAGAAATTAAAAAAGGTATTTTAGTCTTTTTACTTTACTCAGGAACCGATTTGTAGGATTTTATAAATCTTAGTGACTCGTATAGTGAAAATCGGATACTTGACTTCTCTATGTTAGTTTTGGTAAACCACAGGGACTATATCTGTAATTTACTCTAGATTATATATAGAGAACAAATTGTTCTCTGTTTGTTTTTTTTGAAAGTTCATTTATAATAATTCTTTTTCAGTATTCTCCCCAAGTCTTAAAACTCTATTATTGTCTATAGACTATTTGTGCATTGATTATGTGTGGTGATGGTTAGTTAGGCTTAACTTTGTTCACATCCAATTGTTTTTTTTTTTCCAAATTAGTAAACTGTGTTCACTCTATTATGAACACGTATGAATCGAATATTCCTCTAGTAATATGAGTGATTGTGAGTTGTGACCAATACTCAAAGAGATGACTTTATCATTTTAAGTCACGAAAATGTTTAATCATTACTGTAAACGAAAATGTTTCTTTTAAATTTGTTCAACATTTGTTGTCTATCCTACTCCTAAATTACTCCTTGTTATGTTAGTGTCAGGGTTTGAATCCTGGACCTCCTTGTTAGTAACACTCCTTGTTAGCCAAATGAACTAGCCCCAACTTGTAACATTTGCTCTAAAAAAGAATAAGGATGTATTTTTTTTTTTTTTTTGCAAATATTGTGAACACAAAAGTTATTTACAAAAATTGGTCAAGACGTATATATATATATATATATATATATATATATATATATATATATATATATATATATATATATATATATATATATATATATATATATATATATATATATATATATATATATATATATATATATATATATATATATATATATATATATATATATATATATATATATATATATATATATATGATTTAGTATTAAATACATTTGGTAAGTATTGTGTGAATGTAGAACCAATTTTGGACCATTAGATCAAAAAAATGGAGGGTTATGATCAACAATGACATGATGGTAATTAAAAGAAAAAAAATAATCACTTTCTATATTATAACGGACAGAAGGGTAAATCAAACATTTTGATTTTAATAAATTAGGAAGTGGCGTAAGAATGTCAGTTACATACGATTACATCCACATATTACCGTTCTTAAAAGAATACATTCCCATTCTCAGAGAATGCTAAGTAGAAAAGAACATACAGTTGTTATTTTTTCTATTCCCCGAGAATGCTATGTATTTGTTGTTATTTTTTCCTATTCTCCGAGAATGCTAAGTAGAAAACAATGTACAGTTTACGTATTTTTAGTTTAACCTTTTGAACTTATTCTTGAAGAATGTAGTTAATATTATACATATTTTTGCATATTCTTCGAGAATATAGTATAATTTGTAAACTTTTTACAAAATAAACTATGAAGTTTGGTGTGATTATACGCTCATTCTCCGAGAAAGAAAAAAACGAATACGGGAGAAAAGGGGGAGATACGCCAAACGAATAATATTCATGCTTCAAGTGAAGTTATTTCTAATACGAATCCAAATTTAAGTTTGTGAAATACTTGAACCCAATTGCCGGCAAGAAAGTTTCGATTCTAAAAACCACAATTAATGCTTCTCCACCAAAATTAGACACGTCTTGTATTTCATTGAAAAATTCTGTTCCTTGACTTTTACTTTTGATAACCATTTCAAATCTGAATTTATAATACATTCCTTTTCACATTTAAATTTCTTTGCCACTTCGCCACCGTTTCCATCGTCGTTCACAGTCACCACCAAATTTCATCAATTAGAGCAAAGACAAAGTATC
Source organism: Cichorium intybus (assembly GCA_023525715.1). Taxonomy (NCBI): domain Eukaryota; kingdom Viridiplantae; phylum Streptophyta; class Magnoliopsida; order Asterales; family Asteraceae; genus Cichorium; species Cichorium intybus. Next base: position 37,290,338 of record CM042011.1, on the reverse strand, counting down.
GATACCTTCCTCTAGTCATCTTCTTCAAAGAAAAAAAAAATAAAAAATCAGTTGAAGGAGTTCGCATCTGATAAATCTGATTTATTAATTCCTTCGCCAACATCATCTTCTCCATAGTTCATCTCCTTTGTCGGCAATAGTATCAAATCACCGGAATTTTTTGTGTTGAGTTTCCGATTGGCTTCTTCTGTAATCAGACCTTCGCCATCATTTTTGTCGGTTACCGACCAATACTGAAAACGCACATGTTAGTTAGCGGCGATGGCAACCGGTGCGGATGGTGATGAAAACTAAAGACGCACATGGAGAGAAAGAGATCACCAATCGATTTGGGGTTAGGGTTTTGAGAGAGAGAGAGAGAGAGAGAGAGAGAGAGAGAGAGAGAGAGAGAGAAAATGATGGTGGATGGTGTATTTAATCGTATAATAATGAAATTGGTAGAGAGAGATTGAGATAATCCAGAAATAAATAGTCAAATTACCTAAAATAGGGGATAAAATTAAAATAAATATAAGTAATTATTAATTAATTTACTAAAATGCCCCTCCCAAATGATTGGACAAGAATCAGTCCTACAATCACACAATATTTAAAAAATGTATTTGAACCTACATCATATATATATATATATATATATATATATATATATATATATATATATATATATATATATATATATATATATATATATATATATATATATATATATATATATATATATATATATATATATATCATTATTATATATAAAAGCCATTGAATTTTAAAGAAAAACACATGTTATAGCCGGAGATTTTTTGAAGAATTTCTAGGAATTTTTGACAAATTTTCTAGGAATTTAATGTGAATTTCTTCAAAAAAATACTGGGACTAGAGACAGCTGTCTGCCATTCCATCGTTTCATCTTCCTTTCCCTCCACGTTATGATAGCTGTCATATTCCACCAATGTTATTCTATTGCCGACCGCCCTTCTTCTATCCACTATTTGCTTATACCGTCGGGGACATGTTTGGGGACAGCTGCCCTCTATTACCTCCCAACCCCACCGTTTATCAAGGATCGATTTCGATTAGGGTCTAGAATCAAAAAATAAAGCTGCCACTTTCTTCTTGCTTCTTCCAGCGACATTGACAGTGGAATTCATTAATAACTAAAATCGAATGAGGTAAGAGCTGAATCTTACTGCCTTAGCCATATTTTTAGTTTCTTTTATTTTCGACCCTTATGCATTAAACTGTCACCTGTTCCTCCTACTGTGCTAAATTTAGTATTTGCACACGTTCGTTAAGGATGCCATTGATACTGTTGTGCATTCCAGGGTTAGAGTTGACATTTTTTTTCTGGGGTTCGAGATGCTCTAAAGATGTTTTTAGGACCACCAATGTTTATATTTACTACACATCAATTTGGGCTTGTGACTCATTGAATATGTTTATGTGATTTAAGTTTTGTTTTGATTTTGTAGTCCTTTTCTATTTCCGCATCTGCTTTCCTCAGCGAGATTCTCATGTTTTCATTTCTTCTATGTTCTTGATGGAGAAAGATCCAGATGTTAGTTTGTTGTTCAAATTGTTGATATTTCCCCTTTCTGGTCTCGCATCGCTGATGTCTGATTTCGATTTTCGACTGGAAGTAGAATCTATGAGGTTGGTTCTTAATTGAATCCTCTCATTTGATTTGATTTCCTTAGCGTATGGCAGAATCATTTTAGGTAAGCGGTTTTGGGGAAGGGGATGATAGGTTCGACGGTTGTTTCTCTTCGAACTCCCGTCCGCTTCTATTCTCTTTCTTTTTTTTCTCCTTTGTTACCCAGTATACACTATATCCTCTATATTGACACTCACATTCATCTTCATATTTTTTCCTGAAATTAGGGCTTGACAAGAACAACCACATCAGCGATTGCTACTTTCTAATTTTAATTTACAGTTCATTTTTAAGCTATTCGGTTCAAGTGTGAAGTGAGATACAGATTTTGAGGACACGGTTAAGGTAATTAGAGTTTTGTTCTATGATAGTGATGTCAAGATTTCAAGTCTTGAAGATTAAATAATTTTAAATGAGATATTGAGGTTATATCGAGTGTTCTTTTGAAAAAAAAAAAGCGCAAGAAGTTGACGCCAAGGATACATTGGAAAATAGATGTTTCACATGTGCTCTGAAAGTTTGTGCTTGAACTAAACTCCTGTGTCAAATTAATGGACATCCAAACACCCATGTTAGATTAATTAGGCTTCTAATTTTGGTCCTTTTAGATTATATTTTAGATTGATTTTAATATATTATCCATTTTGATAAATTGTTTATTAGTTCTGTATGGGAACACGTTTAAATTTAATGAACATTCATTTTCAACAATATTATATCTGATTTGAGGTTTTTGTGAATTTATGTGGGTTATGTTGAAAAGTTAAAGTTTATGTGAAGCTATGATTGATATTTTCGTGAATTAGGTTTTATAACTTAATAGATATAGTAGGTTGTAATTTTCTTGGATATTTACAATTTGATATGTTAGGATCTTTGTAGGAGGGTAAATTTTACAAATCTGACTTATATATGACTATTGAATGGGTTGTTAAGCTTTAGAGTTGTCTTGCTTGTAGGGTTGGTCTACTAAGTAACCTCTCATTGATTAATTATCATTTTGGCTAATAATGAAACTAGCCTTACCATGTTGGTTTAAATTGCAGCAGATGAAGTCCCATTAAACACGTGGACATGTACTTGCTATGCTAACAAACTGAACCATCACTTTTTATTCCAACCAACTGCCCCTCAAGATCTCAACCTGTGAATACATCTCAGTGTGATTTAGTTATTCTATTGCAATATATTTAATATATATACATTTATGAATGAACTGTTCTTAAACATAGATGGTGCAAGTACAAATAAATGGAAATGCATGTCGTGGTGATAGACTACCTACAGTGGCTAGAAATCATGAATCTAATTGTTTCAGTTCTTGCAATTGCAATTCTACTTTTGTGTACTTTGTTTTGCTTTATTATGACATTTTAACATTTTACCTTTGGTTAATTTATCTTTCGTGGGTCGTGCTTAGCACGGGCCTAAAAAATTACCTAGTATATATATATATATATATATATATATATATATATATATATATATATATATATATATATATATATATATATATATATATATATATATATATATACTTCTTCATAAAAGACTATCTCAAGTGCTACGTGTCATTCTATTATTCTCCATATAACAATGTTAAGACTAACCGTTTTGTTTATTACAACATTTTGTATTATTAAGGTTAGTATCCATTATTTAGAAAACGATTTTAACATTTTTAATTATGTTACATCGATCCTCTCTGCATCAACTTACAATAACATTATTCCACATCATAATATTTAACATATTTTATTATTTTCTTATACTATGTTAATGTTGTATTTATTTAAATATTTCTAGAGGACCTCAACTTGAAGTCACCTTATGGAAAAGTTTTGTTGAGAAGTGGCTGGGTTTATTATGAGTCATCAAAAACAAGATCGTGTCATAATAATTATTCAATTTGCATCACTCACGTATTTTGAGAGGTTTGTTTATTGAATTTCTATTTTATTTATTTCCCTAATTCCATTCACTTGTATTGTTAAATATCTTTATTTAATATTTAATAAAGCCTTACTATTTTTTTCTTTTTTCAGGTAGTCCGTCTATTTCTACTTACTAGAGTACCTGTTGGGATTTGATCATATAAACAAAACATATGAACAACGGAAGACTTAACAAGATCAAATCACACAAATATCTATTAACATAGTCCAGGATCATGCAGTTCATAACAATTATTGCAACTTGGAACATGAACAGAATGTACCTCAGCTAATCTCCTTCTTTGATTTCTAGTTAATGCCACTTTGAATTGGATGAACAAGATCCAAAGTAGAATCTATCTGACGATTCACACCTAGGAACTCCAGAAACCAGACAGCCAGAATTTCCACTTGGGAAAGGAGGTAAAAATCTCAAACCATAGAGAGAGATGATAAATCGCAGAAATGAGAGGGGAGGAGGGTTTTTGGCGGCTCCTTGGAGGCTTATGGGATGCGTTAGGGTTTGGCCTCAATGCCTTTATTTATACTGGAAGGCTCCTAGGGTTTCAAACTTAAGGAGCCTCCATACACTTAGGCCCTTGGACTTGTGTCCGTTAATGAAACACTTTAATTAATTACAATCCAATCTCTTGCAATCAATTTCTCCAAATTAACTTGTTAATTAATTACCAAATAGTTTCTAATAAATTTATCTTATCCTGATAAATTAATAAACTAATATCCCCTATTTATTTTCTATCACTATTTGTTTTTCTAGGTCATGAGGGCAACCCAAAAGGACCCTGCTATTATTAGAAATATTACCAACATTTAATGATCTTGGACACTATTTCCAACAGTCTCCCACTTGGACAAGTCATCAACTCTATGTGGTCTAATATTATCTGATAACCAGCAGAGAGTATGTCATCCAATACAAATGTTGAACTCTGATCAAAGTCAAGAGACGACCCTTAGATAAGTGATCAATTATTCCTCTATTCTACAAGATATCATTTATGAATGTAACATCCCAAAATTTTTTTTGAGTAAATTTAAAAATTTTTAAACGAAAACTTAAATATAAGAAAAGCCACTTAATTAATTTTCATAAAATTCTATAACTTATAAGTTTAATGAAAACACCCCAGGATTAACAGAAGTTAATGAAATCACAATATAGCGGAATATTAATTCAAAAACAGTCCTCCAATGAAGCAGCACAGTGTATACACGTCACGCCTTGCCATCCATTGTACCTGATGTACCTGAAACATTAGTTTATATAGGGAAAGGGTAAGCACGCAGCTTAGTGAGTTCCTCAAAATACCATACGATCCATCACACAACATAGAACACATCATAACCATTCATATGTCTGTGAGACTCGCGGGCTATCCCTGTTCCGCCTGAAGACTCATGAGCAGTTCTCGTTCCGTCTTATCGCTCGCAGGCTTTTCCCGTTCTGTCTAATGACTCGCAGGCTATTCCCGTTCCGCCTATTGGCTCGCGGGCTATTCCGTTCCGTCTAATGACTCGCAGGCTATTCCCGTTCCGCCTATTGGCTCGCAGGCTATCCCGTTCCGTCCACAAAAAATCATTATCATAGCAATAATTCATACAATTATCATAACAGGTAAGATCACCTTAGTCTAACATATCTTCTTTCCTATGCATGCAATATCACATATAGTATAGTGAGAAGACTCACCTGATTATAGTTGACTATAGCGTTTAACTTTCTCTGCTTTGTATTCCCTTTCAACCTTAACTGTTAACATGATAAGAAATCTATCATTTCTTAATCCTTAACTATATTATAGTATCATCATTAAACCCTTCAATAATTCCAACATGATACTCCATGATTTATCAAGTAAAGAACGGCCAGGTAGAAGATTAGATGGGGTGGCAGGATCCTTTCAGCATTTTAGCCTTTCGGAAAATCCAACAACCAGATCCCAAGTAATCGGCCTAGTCATCGTCCTCGCAAGTAAATCAATCGGTATTATTTTCGGAATTACGAATTGTTATAATAACGACGTTTTTAAGGTTTTTGTTTACTATTGTTGGAAATAATTATAATGTAACATATGTTATACTTATTAAATATTCTACTTCTTAACACACAAATTATTTTACAATACTTACTTAAGGTATAGAAAGGTTTGTAGTTACCTTATGACCGTTCGTCGAGATCTATAACTCCTTCATTAGACTTTTGAGCTTCCTTTCGCTCACTTGCTTACACTCAAATCCTTAGCAAATTCTATGGAATGGTTTTGTGATTTCTTGGTGTGGTTTATGAGATGTTTTGGGGGGTATTTATACTTAAATTATTGAATTAACAATTACTTGCCACTTTTGACAAAAGATTTTAATAATATAATTTTGTTGAAATTAATGACCTTCTAGAATCAGTCTGTTCAAGACTGATTTAGCCGACTTTAAACCCATTAAATTCACGTTTTTATTTGATATTCCGAAAGTTCATCTTAATACCTTTCCAGGGACGTATAGTATGTATTTATACGATTTTTCTGTGATTTACTATGAATTTTTGAAAACAGACTATCTAATCTGTCAATTCCGAACTAATCAGTAAAGATTGAATTTTTTACCATAGATAATGTCATTTTCAAGCTTACTATTATTTATGGTAATTGTACTAGACTCAATTTGTAAACTTTGTGCTCTGGTTTGAGGTCTAAACGTTTTTCCTAGAATTAATTATGATTTTTCTAAAAACGACACAAAATGTTGATTTTCATATGAAATTGTAACTAAAGTTTTTCTTAGTTTTATAACTACCAAAAATCATATAATTCCTACCACTCTTATTTTAAGTATATGTTATAATCAGGATACGGGTCTTACAAGTCTCCCCCACTTATTTGGATTTCGTCCCGAAATCCGCATTCTCGAACGCCTCTATGTATTTCGCATCGAATCCTTATGTCCTTCAAAAATCCTCCTCGTCTTATTGCCGAACCTTTACAAGATTTAATTATCTTTCCCTTTCAACATTCACATACCTCTGTAATAATGCTTAAGGTCCTATTATTCTCTTTCACTCCATACTTCTTTTCTTCTAATTACTCTAGATGTACAAAAAAAAAACTTTAACTGTTTCTCACAGTCCCACACCTCGACTTGACCGGCTACTATCTACAATACATATTTAGTACTTTCTAATCTACCTATATACATAGTTAACCTAGTTAACTTGCAACACCTAATTTTTAACACTATTTCGTATTTATATGAATTCGTCATATTTCAACACACATTTGGCTCAATTCAACATTTCATTTAAATATTTTTTGGCTAAATAAGTCTATTTTTGTAGAATCTCCAAGTTTTTGTGTTTCACTGAAATATAAAATTTCCATAATCTTTTGTAAGTTTCTTTTTTTTTTTGAAGTACTGAACATTCTTTAAACTATTTCCATTATATGGAGACATAAAAATTTGTTTTATTTCAAAAGTCTCTTTATTATCTTGTTCTCACTAGAGTCAAGAAGGGAATTTTGAAAAATGTCACTTGAGGTAGTGAAAATTCTGATCTACTGTAGTTAGTTTGAATTTCGGTAATTAAAACGTGAGGTGTCCTTTCAGTTCCGTGTGTCCTTTCAGTTCCAGCTGCAAGATACTATATATACAGGTATGTAGTATCATTCATTTCCACATTCATTTTCAGTCTCATCCTATCTTATTACTAGTTTGTTCGTAAACGAACTCATATTTAAAGCTGAGTCATGGAAAACAGATCTTCAATGGGCGATCTGTCGAACCCTGGACCTGGTTTTCATCAAGGAGAGGGTACTTCAAACCAGGAATTCTTAATAGAGTTCGGTGACTTAACATTCTAGACATCTATCATCCATATTTTGTTTATATTTCTAATGTTTTGTTTGATTCTGAATTATGTTACAGTCTTCCAGATATACTACCAATAGAGCAACTCCACGGTGAGCCGGAAATTTTTCCCGAGTTGAACATTAACTCAGAAGATCCGGTGCATGCATCATTAGACTTTGCACTTGATCAGACTCCATACCTTCTACCAGGTTAAATTCTTTAAATGATTGCTTCTATGAATATTCAATTTTGTTTATCATCTGACAGTTGTTATTCGTAGACCCATTTGTGGATGATATATCTGACTACAATCCATTCATCGACGTACCCTCAACGAGTAGTGAGATTATCCCCATGAATCAAGGATTCATGGCTGATATTCAGAATGAAAGTCAATTACAAACAACTCATAACATCAATATTGAAATGAATCCCAAACTTGGGGTTGGTTTTCAATATCAAAATCACCTTCAGGTGATTCAGAGGAACCTAGAAGGATTTCAAAATCCTGGGTCCATGATTGAAAACGTACAATTACCACCGATAGAAGCTACTGATTTTAATGAATCAATGTCCATCTTTGGTTCAGAAAATCAGGATCATGTTCAAATGATCCCAAATATTAATAGTACATTTGAACTCAATCTTTCGGTTCCGACAACCTCAGTAGCTGGCAGTAGAAAAGGTTTCAGACAGTCATTAAGTAGAGAAATAATAGCTGAACACTTTAACGAACCAATTGAGAAGGCTGCGAAAGAACTCAACATTGGATCGACACAGTTAAAAAAACGCTGTAGAGATTTAGGTATCGAACATTGGCCCCAACGACAACTTAAGAGTCTGCAAACTCTTATTGATCGTGTTGAGGTAAAGAATTACATTTTTGTTTTGTTTTTTTTTAATTCCTTTATATCATAATGTTATTATTACTAAAGTTGTTTGTGCCACAGGAATTTGGTAACGAGTTTAGTGGAGCAGCAGGATTATCGAAAGATTTAATACCCAACCTAAAAAGGGAGAAAGAAGTAATAATTGAAGGGCCACAATCGGGTTTAACAGACGGCACAAAGAAGCTAATACAAGCTGCTCATAAGATTGTATTTAGGAAAAGAAAAATTCAGGAAAAGGGGGAAACTTCATCAAGAACTCATACACAACAGCAATCTCTGCTATCTAATTCTGGTATGAGTAGTATTAATCCTGGTTTACTCGAGCCTGCTAGTGAGGATAATTTTGGAGGCTTTGTAGGTGACCTAGCCTAGTTTCCTCCTTCTTATAGCTATCCCCAACTGGTTTCGAATTGGAACCCTTCCTCATCACTTCCCTACTTACACACTCCCCAAACGAGTCGATTTTTAGCCCATAATCATGCGATTACGGGTTCCAACCCTATTGAGACCCCATACCTTGGAGCTCCTCCTCCAATAACCGGAAGCATACCCCTTCCAAATCCTCAAGAAGGTACAAATCAATGTAATGATAACAAAGAGTGGAGTGTAGAAGATCTTTTCTCACATCTTTCTGATTCTCCAGTTTAGGTTAGTAGTTCTATAAACTTTTCTTAATGGATTAATATAAAGTTATAGTAATAAATTAAATATATCAACGTGTTACTATAATTTTAATGATTTCATCGATTCTATACAATATCCATGTTGTTCCCTTAATTTTGTATTCCTTCCCCACTTGGACTAAAGTCCAAGTCTGTTTCTTCGATTTATAAATTTTTTTTTACGAGCCCTTACTCTCGAACGAAAACCAAGCCCATTATGCTCAGCCAACAACTTGCATCAAGGGCAAACACCATCTCAATAAACATGTTTCGATAATGTAGAGACGTTTACATCAACCACCATATGTTACTCATCCGCTTGCGACCCTAGTCAACACCTTTATTGTCAGTTACCTCAATCACGAGCGAGTGATCCAGACTCTCAACCCACACGACTTGATCAATCACTCAAGCAAGATCAATACAAGGATAGGTAGCCCCTATTACGCAGCACTAGGCATGTACAGAGTCGACTCAAAAATACCCGCTATCATCTCAGGCGCCGCTTGCACCTCTTTGACCGTGAGTTGGAAAACTCACCCTTGCATCCTTTAGTCCCTGTCTGACTTGTGCGCCCATTAGTTGCATGAAAAATAGCTAGCACAATTGCATTTTGACATTCTCCCTTTCAACAGTCTTTAAGCTCAGTAATCAACTTAAGCATGATCGGTCCAACCAAACTGGTATGATCACATCTTAATTGTTCCTACTGAACCTCACAATCAATATTCAACAATCGAATGGATAAAGGTTTACCACATTACACTAGTATTTAAGTCAACTATGCTAGACACTCACATACTCAGCTCCTTGGATCCTTCGTGACGAACTCCCGACTCGAACGCGGATCCTGTGCTTTCGATAGTAGGAGCTATACTACTACCTTCCACACCTATCCATGTTCGTTCCAAGACCCGTCTCGAAATATCCAATTCGCTTATCACCGATAATTTTAACACATATGCCCTTACAAGGCATATGTCAACCCTTCTAGGAATACTTGGAATCCCACCCCCACCCTGCTATTCTAACTAAGACGGAACTTCCTCCAGTGATAACAGGTTGTTTCGCGAACGTAGTTGTATACAATATCGAACTAAATAGTCTTTCAAATAAGAGAATCTACCCTAAGGCAACAACCAAACAAGGAACATGCAATAAGGCCAACTCACACATTCTATGACTATTTAGTCCCTATTGTATACAAGTTAGTGGAAATCCCTAAGCAACCTATCGGCACTAGCATACAGTTCGATTAGCAAATAGCAGATAATAATACAACAATGTGTGATCTCTACCAAGCATTTCAGCAAACATATACTATATGTTTTTTTTAACATCCACAATATTAAATACTTAACCCTTTTCCCATGCTGGCTTCGGCTGGCGGTACACACTGTGTCTTTAGTTCACCCTTCATAAAACATATTTCTTTCGTAAAAATGTTCTAAGAAAACTATTAAGCCTCAACTTGAGTCCAGAACTCACTAAGTGAGCCTGATTCTCTCAAGCTGTGCTCTGATACCAACTTGTAACATCCCAAAAAATTTTTGAGTAAATTTAAAAATTTTTAAACGAAAACTTAAATATAAGAAAAGCCAATTAATTAATTTTCATAAAATTCTATAACTTATAAGTTTAATGAAAACACCCCAGGATTAACAGAAGTTAACGAAATCACAATATAGCGGAATATTAATTCAAAAACAGTCCTCCAATGAAGCAGCACAGTGTATACACGTCACGCCTTGCCATCCATTGTACCTGATGTACCTGAAACATTAGTTTATATAGGGAAAGGGTAAGCACGGAGCTTAGTGAGTTCCTCAAAATACCATACGATCCATCACACAACATAGAACACATCATAACCATTCATATGTCTGTGAGACTCGCGGGCTATCCCTGTTCCGCCTGAAGACTCACGAGCAGTTCTCGTTCCGTCTTATCGCTCGCAGGCTTTTCCCGTTCTGTCTAATGACTCGCAGGCTATTCCCGTTCCGCCTATTGGCTCGCGGGCTATCCCGTTCCGTCTAATTACTCGCAGGCTATTCCGGTTCCGCCTATTGGCTCGCAGGCTATCCCGTTCCGTCCACAAAAAATCATTATCATAGCAATAATTCATACAATTGTCATAACAGGTAAGATCACCTTAGTCTAACATATCTTCTTTCCTATGCATGCAATATCACATATAGTATAGTGAGAAGACTCACCTGATTATAGTTGACTATAGCGTTTAACTTTCTCTGCTTTGTATTCCCTTTCAACCTTAACTGTTAACATGATAAGAAATCTATCATTTCTTAATCCTTAACTATATTATAGTATCATCATTAAACCCTTCAATAATTCCAACATGATACTCCATGATTTATCAAGTAAAGAACGGCCAGGTAGAATATTAGATGGGGTGGCAGGATCCTTTCAGCATTTTAGCCTTTCGGAAAATCCAACAACCAGATCCCAAGTAATCGGCCTAGTCACCGTCCTCGGAAGTAAATCAATCGGTATTATTTTCGGAATTACGAATTGTTATAATAACGACGTTTTTAAGGTTTTTGTTTACTATTGTTGGAAATAATTATAATGTAACATATGCTATACTTATTAAATATTCTACTTCTTAACACACAAATTATTTTACAATACTTACTTAAGGTATAGAAAGGTTTGTAGTTACCTTATGACCGTTCGTCGAGATCTATAACTCCTTCGTTAGACTTTTGAGCTTCCTTTCGCTCACTTGCTTACACTCAAATCCTTAGCAAATTCTATGGAATGGTTTTGTGATTTCTTGGTGTGGTTTATGAGATGTTTTGGGGGGTATTTATACTTAAATTCTTGAATTAACAATTACTTGCCACTTTTGACAAAAGATTTTAATAATATAATTTTGTTGAAATTAATGACCTTCTAGAATCAATCTGTTCAAAACTGATTTAGCCGACTTTAAACCCATTAAATTCACGTTTTTATTTGATATTCCGAAAGTTCATCTTAATACCTTTCCAGGGACGTATAGTATGTATTTATACGATTTTTATGTGATTTACTATGAATTTTTGAAAACAGACTATCTAATCTGTCAATTCCGAACTAATCAGTAAAGATTGCATTTTTTACCATAGATAATGTCATTTTCAAGCTTACTATTATTTATGGTAATTGTACTTGACTCAATTTGTAAACTTTTTGCTCTGGTTTGAGGTCTAAACGTTTTTCCTAGAATTAATTATGATTTTTCTAAAAACGACACAAAATGTTGATTTTCATATGAAATTGTAACTAAAGTTTTTCTTAGTTTTATAACTACCAAAAATCATATAATTCCTACCACTCTTATTTTAAGTATATGTTATAATCAGGATACGGGTCTTACAATGAACCTGAGACATGAATAAGTTTAATCTCAAAGGTTCAAAATTTTGTTTCCCGATAGTGATTTATGATGACTTTATCAGACTACTGATTGAACACATCAATCCAGTTAGGGCTTGGCCAATGTCAGCATCAAATCATCGAGGGGCCCACATATATCGCTTATCCTTGTTAGGGCAGAAGGAACATATAAACTTTCACAACATAGTTTCTGTCTATTTCATCATATCACACATCGACATACCCTTTATAACTACCAGTTACAAACAACGTTTGAGTAAACCAATGCATAATAGAATCATAGTGCAATAGCTCATGTATCTCTGTTTGAAGAATAAGAGATATTATCAGTTAAGAATTACTTGTGACTTAATCCATAAAGTAATCTCTAAGTACGGGTTGTTCCAATACTTGAATCTCTATCAAGTACTCATGAGTGTTAGTCTCAATCTACATGCTATGTCTAATCTCTCTACACAATCTACTAACACTCCATGACAATCTTAAATCACTACTTACTTCTAAGCATACGACCGACTGTGGAGGTTTGAGTAAATTAATACTTGGGAAATGGGTTCTAAAAATGCAAAACGAAACACATTATTAATTAATGAAATGGTAGCTATCCAGCCTTTTATTAAAGTCTCCACAAAAGAAACACCAAGTCAGATACAATTAATACTGCTACATGTTTCAAGTTTTCAAACTATTAACTAAAGATTTATGACATTTCACTAGCAACTCTAATGCCTTAGAACTTTTCCAGGTAACTACTCCTCCGTTCAACAACCCTGACTGTGAGCAACAGTCATCTCTGTCTGTTTGGAAACTTGCATCACTAAACTCACTTATTCTTAGCTCATCATTTCCTCAATATACCATAAACATGTCTTTAGTTCTTCTCATATACTTAAGAATGTTTTTCATTGCTGTGTCGTCCAATGATATCCTAATACCGGCTCACCATGCTTAAAGCATACGGGACATCAAGTCGAGTACATATCATGTCATACATGATCGATCCTATAATTGAAGCATATGGGACTCGACTCATTCTGTCCAGTTCGACACTATTATTGGGACATGGTTCTTTACTTAACTTTATGCCATGTTGCATGGGCAAGAACCCTTTCTTGGAATCATGCATACTGAATTTATTCAATATTTTGTCTAAGTATGTACTGTGGCTAAGTCCTATCACACGTTTTAATCTATCCCTATAGATCTTTTTACCAAGTATATATGATGCATTTTCCAGATCCTTCATAATGAAACACTTCCCAAGCCAAGACTTCACATTTTGCAACGTTGGGATGTCATTTCTTATAAGCAGTATATCATCTACATACAATACTAAGAATACTACAGTACTCCCACGAGCTTTGACATAAACACAGGACTCATCCTGACTTCTTGAAAATACAAACTCTTTGACCTTTTCATGGAAGCAGATGTTCCAACTGCGAGAAGCTTGTTTGAGTCCATAAATAGACCTTTCAAACTTACACACTCTATTCAGGGTACTTGACATGTATAAAACCTTACGGCTGTGCCAAATAGACATCCTCAGACATTTTTCTGTTAAGGAAAGCGGTTTTGACATCCATTTGACATATCTCATAGTCATAATATGGGCTACTGGATAGAAGGTTTCATCATAATCAATTCCTTGAGTTTGAGTTAAACCCTTTGCAACCAACCTAGCCTTGAATGTGTGTATATTCTCATCCATTTCGGTCTTCTTCTTGATGATCCACTTACACCCAACGGTTTTAAGACCAGGTGTCGGATCAACCAAGTTCCAAACTTTGTTATCATACATGGACTGAATCTTGCTCTCCATGCCTTCTTTCTATTTGGCATCCTCAGGGCCGGCCATCGCTTCCTTTTAGTTGGATGGCTCATACTTGCTAACCGGTGTATTATCACTGAACAATGTGTCACCTTCAGTCGTAATATGGAAACCATAAAACTCAAGATGGTGACTAACGCTATCGGATCTGTGAAGAGGCGGTGGAGATATGTCAGTTTCCTCAACAGGAATCTCATCCTCTGGTTAAGTGCTAGTGTCAACTAAAGGTTTTTCATTGGTTGACTCTTGAATCTCTTCAAGATCAATTTTACTCTCACTGGCCTCTTTGGATATAAGATATCTCTCGAGAAAGACTCTTCTTCGAGCAACAACCAATTTGTTCTCAAAAGGCTTGTAAAACAAGTATCCAAAAGACTTTTGTGGATAACCAACGGAGTAACAGTTCTCTGCTCTAGGTTCGAGCTAGTCATGAGCTTCGCGGCAAACGAAGACTTCACAACCCAGACTTTTATATGTGTCAGTGAGGGACGAACCCTACTCCACATTTCACAGGGTGTCTTTGCAACCTTCTTTGTTGGGAAGAGGTTTAAAATGTAGGCTGCGGTTTGTAAGGCATAACCCCAGAAACTTATTGGAAGTGTAGCACGACTCATCATAGATCAAACCATGTCTAACAATGTCTGATTTCTCCTTTCAGACACACCATTATGTTGCGGTGTTCTAGGAGGAGATAACTGTGAAACCATTCCACAGTTCCTAAGATGATCATAGAACTCTTGGCTAAGATATTATCCACCCTTATCAGATCGGAGCATCTTAATCTTCTTGCCCAGTTGATTCTCTACTTCGTTCTGAAACTCCTTGAAAACTTCAAAAGTTTCTGACTTATGCTTTATAAGATGAACATAACCATATCTACTAAAATCATCAGTAAATATAACGAAAAATCATTCATCGTATCTGGTGGCAGATTTGAACGGTCCATAGACATCTGTGTAGATTAGTTCCAATAGATCCTTGCCTCTTTCACAGCTTCTTATGAATGGCGATTTAGTCATTTTGCCAAGCAAGAAAGACTCGCATACATCATCCAAATTTAAGTCGAATGATTCCAAGATTCCTTCCGACTGGAGCTTGGTGATGTGATTCTTGTTTATATGGCCAAGACGATAGTGCCACAGACATGACTTGCCAAGAACACTCTCCTCAGAATCACCATTCAACATTATATTATTATTCCTACTAATGCAAACAACACTTTCATAAATACAATTACAAGGACTAGCTTTAAAACAAAACAACCATTTTTATAAACCAAAATGTGACAATTTTCATTATCAAAAGCAAATATAAAACCATCCTTGAATAAAGCATAAAATGAAATAATGTTTCGTGCCATTTTAGGCTAGTAACAACAATTCAATAACCTAACCAAAAAACTAGTATTCAACATCAGCTCATAGCTCCCGATCCTTGTAATAACAGCAGTGTGTCTGTCTCTCATGATCCGGTTGAGCTCTCCATGCTGCAACTTCCTACTTTCCCTTAGACCCTGCATATAAGAGGAAACGTGAGTACCACATCTTGTATCAAGGACCCAAGAATTGGAAGTCATAACACTATGTAATTCGATCATAAAAAAATATCTGAGGTGCCACACTCTTTGACCCTGTTCTTCTTTAGTTCCTCCATGTACTTCAGGCAGCTACGTTTCCAGTGTCCCTACTGGCAGTAAAAGCAGATAGCCTCATTCGGATAACTGGTTGGGGCTATATCATAATCACATTTTCTGTTAAAGCCTTGGATGCTCGTGGCTTTTCCCATTCCTATAGGACGAGAACCTTTATTCCTTTTAGCTCCACCATGATGAATGGCTAACACAGGAACAGAGGAGTTAGTGCCACGGGAGTGTCTCATGCTGGACTCAGTAGTCATTAGCATACCGTGCAACTCCATCAAGGTCTTCTCCAGGTTGTTCATATTATAGTTCATGATGAATTGTTGGTATGAACTGGAAAGCGAGTTCAACACCATACCAATGGCTAACTGTTTAGGCAACTGGACACCAAGGTTTTCTAATATGTCTATGTATGATTTCATTTTCTGAACATGCGTACATACAAATACTACTTCTTGCAGTTTACAAACCATCAGGGATTTGACAATCTCAAATCATTATTGTCTTGCCTGCTCTTGGAACATTTCCTTGAGCTGCAGGTTAATGTCATACGCCCTAGCATTCTCAAAGCCATTTTGGAGCTTAGAGGACATGGTTGCTAACATAAGGCTAACAACCTTATTTGACTCATCGTAATGCTTATCATAAGCAGCGACATCTTCATCAATAGCATCATCAACTAGTTCCGGGATATCAAAATCAAGAACATACTCTTTGCTGTCGAATCTCAATGCAATTCTCAAGGCACGAACCCAATCAAGATAGTTTAGACCTACCAGTTTCTCCTTTGACAGAATGGAAAGCAGTGAGATATTTGTCGATTGTGGTACAGGAGGAGGAGGAGTAGGACCCGAGTTGTTGTATCCACTAGACATCAATAAGACAAATGTTTTAGTTAGTTTGATTAATCCTTAAAATAATTACCCAAATTTTATATACTAATGCTAAGATCCAAAATCTTCCACTTATGATGTGAAGAGGGATGTCGTAATCACACCATAAAGGTCGTCAAAGTTGATAAAACTATTTATCAATTTCAATCACTATGAAATTCATGGATCTTTGAGATTCATTGACTAATGACAATGGCATGTTAATCTCGGTTATTAGGGGTGAGCAGCGGAACAGAGTACCCTATAAGGCGGTTCCGGTTCCTAAAATCATGGAACCGCCCTAAGCGGTTCCGGTTCCGGTTCTTATTTTTTTGGAATGGGTACCCGCAGGGTACCCGCCGGTTCCGGTTCCTATACAGGGTACCCGGTCCCGCAGGGTACCCGCTACTATATATATATATATATATATATATATATATATATATATATATATATATATATATATATATATATATATATATATATATATATAAAATATGTACTTTCTTCCTTAAATGTCAAGTTGTAAATTGTATAAGGGTGTAACTTGTAAATTACTAAATTTGTAAGTAAGGGTTTTCTTCCATTTTGTTAGTAGCCGACACCCACTCACAGACTCACTTTCAAATCGATTCACTCATAAGCATCTCTCTTTGATACACATTTACGCAAGACGGCAAGAATCGAAGGTACGAATTTACGCAAGATAGGTAAAATATCGATTTTTTTCCTATCGACAGCGACATAGCGAGGAAGGTATGTATTGATCTAGAACAATTATTGGATGATGTGCAAAAATACGAGGAAGGTATGTTACATATTTAATTTGTGTTTTTAATTATATTTTCTTGTACCATATTTATCTTTATTAATTTTACTTGTTTAATTTTAATTACAGAAATTGGCCGCACTATTGCTGATACATTTGGTCGGAGTTCAGAATAGTTGATTGCTATTGGGTTGTTCTAGTCTCTAGAGTTGCTGTTGGGCTGTTGGGCTACTTTATAGATGCTGTTGGGCCATTTTAAAGCTGTTGTTGGCTGTTCGGGTGTCTCATAATTGCTGTTGGGATGTTTAAAAATGTTGTTGTACTGTTCTTAGACTTCTTTTTGCTGTTTAAAGTTGCTATTGGCTGTTTTTAATTGCTGTTGGGATGTTTAAAAATGTTGTTGTACTGTTTTTAGACTTCTTTTTGCTGTTGATAACTTGATCAAGTGTTATTGTTGGAATTTTGTTGTTAACTATTGTTGTTAATTGTTGTTGGATTTGATATTTTTTTCAAAGTTTTTGTTGTTAATTTGTAAACGATAATCGTGTCAAGTTTAAATAAAAAACACGGGTACCCGGAACCGGGACCGGTTCCAAGCGGTTCCAGGACCGGTTCCAAGCGGTTCCAGGACCGGTTCCAAAATCTAAGGAACCGGTGAATGCGGTTTCGGTTCCGGTTCCGTAATTCTAAGAACCGCCGGTTCCGGTTCCGTAATTCTAAGAACCGCCGGTTCCGGTTCTGGTTCTGGTTCCGGTTCCTAAGAATTTTGCAGGGTACCCGCTTTTGCTCACCCCTATCGGTTATGCTCATCTCAATCCATGACAGGGATGTCGTGGATCATGGATCAGATGGTAAATCAACCATGCAAAAATCGTGTGATCCCCAGCTCAAGATACGCTTGAGAATCGTGAGTGTCACATCATCCCCAACTATAACCTTAACTGACGTGTTAGTTAACCACACAGCTCTGCCAGCAGATCATAAAGAGAATGTGCGTGAAGGTGGTAGGAAATGAATGCCATTTAAAAACCAACCTCATTTGGATTCATAAGAATCCTCCTTCAAACCTCTTTCACAATTAATAGTGGGTGAGCCTAGTCATGGTTTGACGAATGTTTTTGTTTTAATCTTTATGTTATATATATATATATATATATATATATATATATATATATATATATATATATATATATATATATATATATATATATATATATATATATATATATATATATAAACAATTTAAAACTATTATTTATCTAGTAATTCAATTAACACACTTGTTAATAATTAATATAAATAATTCCTAATTAATTATGTTCGCATAAAAGAAATAGGGTAAACATGGAAGGCAAGAAAGTTAGGGAACTTGCAAGGCAAGCAAAGGGATGTAACCCTAACCGCCACGTAGCATGCAAGGCCAAAGGAACTCTCCTAAACCCTAGCTAAAATCGACAAACCCAAGGAGGCACACAAAACCCTGCAATTTTCAAAAAGACAGGGGAGGCACATAAAACCTGCGCTTTTTTTAGCATGCATGTTCATCCAAGTTTCTAGCATAAACCCTATACTCATATCATGTTTATTGAAAACAAATTCTAGCATATCATCATAGAAATTTCGAAAATAAACATTCAACATGCAAATATTATTCAACAATTTAGATCAAAAGTGCACATAACATATGAACAGAGGCTCTGATACCACTGTTGGGATTTGATCATATAAACAAAACATATGAACAGCGGAAGACTTAACAAGATCAAATCACATTTATATCCATGAACATAGTCTATGATCATGCATTTCATAACAATTATTGCAACTTAGAACATGAATAGAATGTACCTCAACTAATCTCCTTATTTGATTTCTGGTTAATGCCACTTTGAATTGGATGAACAGTATCCAAAGTAGAATCCCCCTAATGATTCACAACCAGGAACTCCAGAAAACCAGACAGACAGAATTTCCACTTGGGAAAGGAGGCAAAAATCTCAAACCTTAGAGAGGGATGAGAAATCGCAGAAATAAGCAGGGAGGAGGGTTTATGGCGGCTCCTTGGAGGCTTATGGTATGCCTTAGGGGTTGACCCCAATGCCTTTATTTATACTGGTGGGCTCATATAGTTTCAAACTTAAGGAACCTCCAAACACTTAGGCCCCTGGACTTGTTTCCATTAATAAACACTTTAATTAATTACAATCCAATCCCTTGCATTTAATTTTCCAAATTAATTCCAAATTAACTTGTTAATTAATTACCTATTAGTTTCTAATTAATTTATCTTATCTTAATAAATTAATAAACTAATATCTTCTATTTATTTTCTGTCACTATTTGTTTTTCTGGGTCATGAGGGTAACCCAAAAGGACCATGCTATTATTAGAAATATTACAAACAATTAATGACATTGGACACTATTTCCAACAGTACCAGCAAATTATACATGGACTCTGACATTGATGAAATCCAACAATTTAGATATAACTATGTGACATGTTAATTTATGGATTCATTATTGTATTTATTATATTTTTTCAGCAAAAAGTAATCACATGCAACATTTGTGTTAAACAGATTCCTTAGTAGCACTGCAAATAATATTTCATCTGATCATTTGACTGTTGTTTCATCCATGGGGTGTTTATACCATGATGATTTTCTTTCGAATACTGATTTCAAGAACCTTACTGATATAATGGAATCCTCTAAGGTATATGGCCAATATTTCTATTCAACATATATAATCACTGATTAATGTATACTAAATACATGTTCATTGTACAAGTTAAATCATTCATTATGTTTAGCATAGTTAAAGGCATTGAAAATAGATATAAATGGTATTATCTTGGTTGCATAAAATGTCATGCTAAGACTACTAAATTGGATGAAGATAATGACATCTATGAATGTAATTTCTAAAATGTGAAGGTGATGTCATAAAGGTGGTCCCAAAGTAAGTAACTTATAGGTACATCTTTTATGTTTTATATTTTCTTCCATAAAATAAAATTGTGTCTTTTATCATCAACCAGATTTAAGATTCCTCTCCAAATTCAAGATTTTTCTCAAACAACTAATAACGTTGTTTAATCGCGAAGCTACCATGATGTTGGGAAAACAGCACTTGATAAAATAGAAAAGTATAAATAGGAATTGTTACTTAAGTATTCATCTTAATACATTATAATTATTATACAATTAAATATATACTAGAATTATGTTTTCTTTTCACAGCTTTGTGATCTTGATATCATCCCAATAGAGTTCAACGGTTTTATTTGTGACAACCTAAAGATGAAAAAGTTAGCATTTTGGTTTGTGTGAGAAAATGGATTAAAAAATCCATGAAGTTATAACAAATGAACATAAAGGGCAATTTGGTCATTATAAATGAAATTGACCTAAAGATGCAAAAGCTAGCATTTTGGTTTTTGAGATGTCTTAATAGGAGGTTTGAAAGAATTCCACATTTAGTTAGCGAAACTGTCTATTCATGATAGCGGTGTTAATGTAGATTAGGATGATATGCTACGTTGCATGTTAGAAAGTATGTCACTATGACTGTGTCATGCAGTTCTGATAACGACGCTAATAGAGTATAGTGTTTCCATGTTTTTCGTTTGACGTAGAAGCTTAGCGGTGCTATCTTCTATAGATAGCGACGCTAAGTCGCAAAAAAGGGCAAATGTCCAATTTGTATTGGACCAACTCAGCTTAAATGGGTTTGACCCGGCGAAAATGTGATATATCAAAGTGTTTAGGCTATAGAAGTCACTTACAACTCCCCCAAAACTCTCTCAAAGCTTAATTATGTG
This sequence comes from Cichorium intybus, assembly GCA_023525715.1. NCBI lineage: Eukaryota > Viridiplantae > Streptophyta > Magnoliopsida > Asterales > Asteraceae > Cichorium > Cichorium intybus. The sequence continues at coordinate 37,269,005 of CM042011.1, read as the reverse complement.
TGTTCTTGGTGTGGGAGTGTGTGTTGTGATTTCATCAAGGATTCAAGAGTTTTTCAAGGTCAAACCATTGAAATAGCTTAAGGTAACCTTGTAAATTTATGCTTTGGTTTGAGTTATAATTCCTGTATGAAACTTATGCATAAACCCTAGTTTTTGGTTATAGGTTGATATGTTGGTTTAAGATTAGATATGGGCTCCCAGTGAGTGTTTAACCTCTTTGCGAGTAATTCTAACGGTGAGAATGTTTGAAAACAGAAGTTATGCGGATCATTGGGTTGGAACCCTAGTTGGTAATTTCAATATGCAAATTGATGAATGATGTTGATTTATGATGTTTTGATGAGATGTTTAACACAAGGATGTTGCATCTTCATGAAAATACCATCATAAAAAGATGAAGTCCAATAGTGGGACAAAACTTGTAATATGGAAATTATGGTGAATTTCCAAGCCTTAGTTAAAGAGATGATGAATAGGAAGGACACGCCTTGGTCGTCATGTAGTCAAAAATAAGAAAATAAACCTCTCACACACTAGTACAGCGGTAGTAAGGGTCGATCCATGGGAGTTTGGCAGTCAAGATAGAACGAAAGTATACCAACTGTAGTGTCACTCTACAGTCAGCGATATTGTTTCTACTTTCCCAAAAACCAACACAAAACACAATATCAAAACAATTGCCAAAACCTAACTCAAGCATGAACTAAACTAACCTAAATCAAATCCTAGACTAAAGTTCCTTACTGAAATCAGAAACTAAATTCAGAATCCAGAAGCAAACAATCAATCCAGTAGCATTCAATAAACATCCAAACACAAATAAAGCTAAAAGTGCGATAAAACATAAACTGAATGATTACTTGCATAAAACTTAAAACCAGAAGATCTAAAACATTCAAATATGAAAATAATAACTCTAACATATTGCTACTGGTTGTCACAATCCAGAAACACTAAGCTAAAAGCTAAAACAACTAAATTATTAAAGCAATTAAAGTGAAAACATAAGAAATACCAAAAGAGGTTGCTGAAATCCGAAACTTGGAGTCAAAGAAGCCTTAAGTCCATCTTAGGGGTCGTTCCTTACCTGCTGATTTTGACCTAAGAGTCTCTATTTATAGTTGTGAAAAATTAGAATCCGCGACGCGTAAAGCTTGTAGCCGCGTCGTGCGTACTGCCTTATCCCCATTTTTTCGCGGTTTGAATTTCTCTTGACCGCCTCATCCTTGACGTGGCGCGTCGCGCATGCCTTAACTCCCGCGGCGCGCATGTTCATTCGACTGTTTTGTCTTTATCTTCAAAACTTCTTTCCTTTTGCTCGCTTTTAGTCCCTGATTATAGCTTTTTCTTGCAAACAAGCACTAGCACAAAAAGTGAGAAATACCAATGTATATATGATATAATTTCACCAAGAATAGGGCCTAACAGCGACTAAAATACTTGATATTACTAGGCGTTGTCAAGGAACTATTAGGTCCTTAATGAGATAAGTATGATGTTTGTAGCTTCCAAACATCATTATATGATTAAGGTCTCTTTATGGGACAAAATGATGAATATTGCAAGCATATTATAACATGAGACTATTAAGACATATAGTAAGAGATCTTTATGTATTAAGACCTAGTATGTTATTAATAAGCATATAAATGAAAGTTCAAGAAATTGGAAAAGACAAAGGAATGGTGGAATTCTAGTTAGACTTCTCTAACTAACAAAAGTGAGTGCATACTTACACTCTAAGCTTGTTATTTATCATTGTTGATATATATTGTCGATATATAACTTGTTGATAATCTTTGTTGTAATACCTTGTTAATATACTCGGTCCATTGATATATATATATATACACACACACACACATATATATATATATATATACACACACACTAAGTGTGTTTTCATAAAGAGAACACCAACTCATGACTTGAGTGCTGATTAGTATTGACTTGATTAGAACCTAGTGCCCTAGGTTGTTGTTGAGTCAAAATGAGAGTATGTAGTCATATACATCCTTACGTTGGTGGGACCGTTAATGTCTATAATTCCATGACAACGAGTTTGGTTAGAACCTAGTGACCTAGGTTGACATTTGAGTCATGTTGAGAGTATGTTGTTATATACGCCCTTATGGTGGTGGGAACGTTAACGCCTGTAATTCTATGGAAAAGTACATGTAAGAACTGAAAATTTTAAGTTTATAAAATGTGAAAGAAGTAGAAAGGAGAGTTGGAAAATATTTAAAAATTGTATACGAGGGTAAAAATGATGAAAAATGTGTAAACCTTCATTTTTATGACAATTAAGTACAACAAGATAATCAAGTAGCTATTATAAGGAATTTGTGTTTTAACAAGTCAACATGTGTGTAAGTTTGATGATTTGAGTGTTATTAGTATTCATATGTAAGAAATGGCAAATATGAAAAAATAGGTCCCTAACATGCTTAAAATGGGACAAAACATGAGAAATAATGTCAAGTAATGTCCTACAAGTTATAATATGGTGTGAATCAGCTAAAGACGTCTTATAATGTCTTATAGTAGTAAAAAGATTCAAAAGTTTAGTGATTACATGTAAGTATGGAGGAATGGAAAAGTATGTTATTATAATTGACAAAAATCAAGGTCAATTGTTATAATAGACAATCATGGATTAATCAATAGAATAATTGAGTTTCTTTTAGGAATGGGTTTCAATACATGAAATACATTGGAAACATTGTAACGAAGTGAAACTTGAGTACTGTGATGAAACACTGATAAGCATGACTTATTAAGAGCTTAATGATTGAGTCATTTTTGTTAAGTGCTTAATAAAGGGCAAAATGATCAAAATGTGTGAAAATGCATAAGTATGTGAATTAAGGCATATCATTAAGTTCCTCATGATATTTATGTCGTATGAAATAAGTTAGATAGAAATGATGATGAAAAGTGAATTGTGATTATTCTTAAAAATATAATGTTTTTGGTGGATGATTATATCAAAATGGGGAGGGAATTGGAAAATTTGTGTCATTATGAAAAATGCATTCCTTGAAAAGTAAAACACTCATGAAAAAGAATGGAGGCGTTTAGAGCTAAGATAAAGAAGTTATAAGGTTGCAAAGTTTGGCTAAAACTGCAAAAAATTGAATTATGGTAAAGTATATGAGTCAATAGCGAGAAATGTGTGAAGATTTAGAGAGACTTCAGTAAGAGCAAAAGTGTATTTCATGTTCTAAGCTTTACAAGCATATAAAGTTTGTAAAAATTAGAGTTTCATATGAGAAAGTTATGAATGTTACAAATTTGAGGAAAATCGGGTCGAGCTGAAAGAAGCTAGAAAATTTTCGAAGTATTAGAAGGCCATGCAAACTTCTGACATGTGTCGTATGTTTTGCTGGCAGGTCAGACCTAGAGATGCGCAGGTCTCGTTTTGTGAATAGTCTGAAAGGGTTCCAAAACTATGTCCAAGCTAGTGGGAGTATCGTTGTAATCTACCTATCAAAGTATGTGAGCTACATACTATTTCTAAGAAACGTCTCTTATCATTACAAAGTGTGATGACTTGTCATTGGGAGATGATTCGCTATGAAAGACTTAAAGAGATACAACGTACTCAAGTGGTTGCAAACATCTGTTGAATAGAAGGGAACTCTGCCAATATGATCTTGATGAGATTCAAGATGCATAACCAGGAAAGATTTTTCCTATCATTGCAAAGTGTGATGACTTGGCATGAAAGATATAAGGAAGGTACAACACACTCACACTCATCTATCAGATAGATGAAAACACCAGTATTGACCCAGCCAGTATTAGTATGATCTTGATAAGACTCATGATATATGTCTCCAAAAAGGAAAGAGTTTTCGAAAGTCATGACACATGGATTCTGAAAGGGATCGAAATAGAATAGATCTTATCCTATGAGCTTCTGCTTCTTGGATCAATCATAAGTGTCATGAACTTATCCTGATGACTTAATTCTTAGAGCATGGTAAGTTGGATTCAGGATACCACCTGGCTTAGGATACTGGACGGATTATTATGATTGGGTGAATGTAATAATAATTTGAAAGGAGTTTCAAATCTGTAATTATTGACATCAGTGTGTGGGACTTCATGGTTAAAGAGATTCGTTGGTATTTTGATGGAGCGCGTCTGGCTTACCGGCACATCATAAACATCTTGAACCCGAAAACCATGAAGAGTCACAGTACACACCACCATTTCCGGAAAGGAGTTAGGAAAGAGAGAGAGAGAGAGAGAGAGAGAGAGAGAGAAAGAAAGACAAGATGACACGTTGAGGTATCATCGGAAAAGTGTCCAATTGGATTATCTACAATGATGTGTATTAATGTAGATACATAAAAGGAGTGAAGGTCATTTTGGGTATATAGATATATCTGATTTGGTGATTACCTCGTGGGGACTTGGTAATGAGCAGGAGTAGCTATCTGTCAGATCATTGTTTCACTTTGCATGTTTTACTTCCCGAATAATTCGATTATTCAAAGATCCACAGTCGCTCATACTTTTAGAAGTAAGTAGTGAATTAAGATTGTCATGAATTGAATTGTAGATTGTCTAAGGAGTTAGACATAGCAATAGTTTTGCTGCAATGTTCATGAGTACTTAGAAATGGAGTTTTGAGTACTGGAGAAACTCACGCTCAGAGAATTACTTCATAGATTATATCACGAGTAATTCTGAGACGGTAATATCTTATGATCTTGAAACGGAGACATATGAGTTGAAATTTACAAGTCGGTTGTGCATTGATAATGCGTAAACCCATCGGTAACTCGATGTTATAAAACGTATTGTTGTGCGCGATTTGATGAGTGAAAGACACAAGCATATGAGTCAAAGTTTATTCGTTCCTTTTGCCCTAATGGGAAAAGCGAAATTTGTGGGGCCCTCGGTGATTTAGTGTTGACTTAGTGCTGGCCAGCCAGGACTGAATTGATGTGTTCAATTAGAAGTCATATATCATCCCAAATCAGGAATCGGGAAACAGAGTATCCATTACAAATAAAATTACATTTAGTGTCATAGGAAAAGTGCCACTAAAAACCAAAAAAGTGCCACTAAAAGGCTCATAGGCAATCAGCGGCACAAAAAAATGTGCCACTAAAAGCGCTGCCACTAAAGACTTTTAGTGGCACTTTTTGGTTGTGACGCTACAGGCTTATTGTGTTTTAGTGGCACTTTTTATTATGCCACTATAGCCCTTATAGGTTTTAATGACACTATTTTTATACCACTATTTAATTAATAAACTAAATATTATTTGTATGCTTTTAATGACATATTTTTTACCACAAGGGAATTAGGTCCGAATTTTTTATTTCATTAGAATTTAAAATAATGAAAAGACGATCAAAATAAAAATTATAAAACACAATATCATTACTTAAGATCAACTTTACTTGTCTAACAACAATATTATACACACTAAAAATACAAATGTCTTCAGAAAAACTTAATAAATCTATGTATCCAAGTGAACCATATACACCAACAAACTTATCAACTCGGCCTCTATTTGAAACTGCAATTGACTATCTTGAACATGATCTATAAGTCTTTTTACAAAATCACAACCACAAGTGAACCATTTGTAAACAGTCCTTTGTAAACTTTACTAAATGTACCTCGACCAATAATGTTTTTTGTTACAAAACAATTAGTTGAAATCTTCTGACTTGCAAAAAGATGATAGGTCTATCAGCAAAAGCCCCAATGTTGTCGTCGACTAAAATTACAGTTGCTTATATTATTAGAAGGAGGAAATTCCTTTACACATTAACATGAGATCAAGATGCATATGGTTGCCAAGCTAATGGCATAAAGTAACAATTACTATCAAATATACCTGAAGTAGATTGCAAATTATATGGAGGTGGAGATGGAGCATGTGGGACATCAACAAATATCAAGGAAACTGAAAGAACAGAAGTTTGCATTTAACATCATGAGGAATATATGACATAATTTCAAGAATCATGTAGATAAAAAAGACCTAATGGTCATGAAGATCTTAAACAGGCTATTGATAATGACAAGGACAACTCCTTTCAAAGGTTTTTTTATAGATCAACACTATACAATTTTAGCTTTGCTTCAACAATTATCCAAAAAATAAATACAAGTGAAAAAGGACGACTTTTATACTTACAACATTTGTAGACTAGCTATAGTAGTCAACGATTTTGGAATAGTTTCGGTCAAATTGTCATCATCTAGTGATGTTACTACTTTCAAGCTCCCTGTCCCAAAGCATGACATTTTAGAAATGTCACCATATTAGTAAGTTTAAAATCATAAGCAATAAAATTTAGATTATAGTATATAATAACGCAAAGTATGAAAAATTACATGTATTGTAGGTATGTAAGTTGACCAAGCTGCTTAACCAGTTGACCCAACAATGAACTTGTGAAAAAAGATCTAAAATTGTTTAGTAAATTTGAATATTTCAATTACAACAGTGAGCTTCTACCAAAAATCACAAAATTTTGGTGTCTTTTACCCTCACAAATCATATTTGTCTCAGATTAGAGTCGAGTTGGCATCTGAGTTGCTTGAGCTCTTTCAGTTTCAGCGCCCTACATATTCCCCAAGAGTTTCCTGTGATAAGAACATTCAAAACTGAATAAAGATGAACCTATATTACGCAAAAATGTAAAAGTTCAATCTTAGCAATCGGCTAAAGTGGGGTAAAATAAAGTAGGATGCTCTGAATTCCTGGAGAAAAGTATAACAAACACCCAAATTCAGCAATTGATAACATTGAGAAGCACCTCCACAACTAGACTTGCATTCGGAGAGTAAATTGGATGGATATCGATCCAACATCCAAATCTACAATTATTGAAACATCGTGAACAATAACACTTCTAGGGTTTTATAAATAATTCAGCGTAGAAACATAAAGAAGATATCGAATGGAATGCAAAATAGCTAAACCGAAATCAACATTGTATTACCATCCCTATGACGAAGGTGGAGGGAGCGATCTAGGGAATATCGGTTGAGTGGTTGAGCGTAATAGCAGGGGCTGAGTGAAGTAGGGGTGGAGGAGCATAGCGGCGGAGCAGGAACCAAGGATAAGGACTCGTTCCAGAAGCTCGAACTTGACAGGATTTTTGATATGCTTTTTCGTTTTCCCGCTAGGTTTAGGAGGAGGGAATGAAATCGTTTTAAGTTTTTTACATTAGGTGTTCAAGCATTTGGGTTTTTCAAGTTTTACGCATGGGTATTTAAAAATTTTGACGAAATTGAATTTTTTGACAATACAATATATAAAAATTTAATGGTATTTTTGTTATAGATAAAAAACTAATGTCACAAAATGTAAAATGTTACTATTAGATAGGAAAATAATATCACAAATGTAATGTGTCACTATATCTATTAAAATTTATAGTGTCATAATAAAAGTGCCACTAAAAGCATGCTATAGTGGCACAAAATCAAAATGACACTAAAACTTTATGCCACTAAATGTAATTTTATTTGTAATGATCGGACTGAGATTGATTGTAATCCATGTCTCAAGTCTGAATGATATCTTGAAGAACGAAGGATCATATGATCACTTATCTAAGGACGCGTAACTGACTGGGTCAGAGTTCGACAGCGACTTTTGGAATCTACAATTTGCTGGTCAATTTAGAAGCTATATTGAATTATAGTCCTAGACTTATCCAAGTGGGTGACTGTTGGATTAGGTGTCTAAGCCATGACTATAATTTGGGAATATACTTGATTGATGGCAACACAGTCCTTTTGTGTTACCCTCAAACCGAGCAGATGACAAGATGACTTATAGAGAGAGAAAGAGATTAATGTATTATAAGGATAATATATTAATCAGAAACAGGAATATTTGATTTGTTAATATATTATGAGAATAATATATAATTAGAAATCATGATATTTAGTTAATGATTAATCAGAAATTAATTTAAAATTAAGATTAATTAGATTAGTTAAAAGAGTAAGGGGGCTGAATTATAAATGTTCAGTAGTTGAGCAATAGATAAATATATTATATATATATATATATATATATATATATATATATATATATATATATATATATATATATATATATATATATATATATATATATATATATATATATATATATATATATATATATATATATATATATATATATATATGAGTTTGGACTATTTATGGTGATGATAAGTAAGTTGACTTGTATGATAAAAGGCTTATCATATCAAGAGTTCAAATATGGCAGTTATATGTCATATGACTTATCAGTTTGAGACTATAAATAGAGGCTTCCCCCACCCCATATTCACGCCATTCTCAAGGGTCTTCCCTTCCTCTCTCATTTGTTTCTTGCTTGCTTGGTTCTGGGTGTGAGCCATTAGAGGCACGACACTTGTGGTGCTTGCTTCAAAAGCTTTGAAGGTATGTAATTCTAAATCGTCTTTAGAATATAATTTTGATTATATACCTTATGTTCTTAGTTGTAGATTCAATAGTGAAAACATAGATCCTTATTAGGTTGCATGTGAACTTAAGAGATTTAAGTTTATAGTTTGCATAGAACCTTACAAAAGGATCCTCCCAAGGTAAGAAACAATCCCTTACAATTTGTTTGAGCTAAATCGTTGGAATTTTAATTATGGGATGAACCCAAATTTTTGGGGAAAGTGAGACATCATGAAATTGATTAAGGATAATGTTTGCCTATGATTAGATGATGCTTGTATGGTAATTATCTTGATGTTATCATCCACAAATCATAGAAATTGAGTCTATTGACATGGATTGGTTTTGCATTCATGAAATTAGCATGATTGCCAATAGGTTGTGAATATATGATAGTGGTTATCACATGATTAGTAAAGATTTGTGGTTTGGAGCTGGTAAATGATCAAAAACCATCAAATTAAAGTCTTGAACATGTAATGGGGAAAATGACATATTGGAATGGATTTTGTGGAATTTATAGATCTGAAATATGGTAATATTATCAAATACTTCAATAGGAAGGATTAATTTGATATAGTCTTGATGTTGGACTTGTGCCAACTAGTTATGTATGTATCTATAATGTCTTAATGGGTTAAGAACTTATGAGGAACTTCACATAGATAAATGAACTATGTGATGAGTGTTTATTTGCATATGTGAATGTGATTGATGAGAATGTTATGGATAAACTTCCCTAGGAATTGAATGTTCAAGTGATCCAAGGAAGGACGAGAAGATAGTGGAATCATAGTTAGACAACCTAACTATAAGAGTTGAGTACATAGTTGACTTTTACATTGAATACATGTCACAAATGCTTAATTCCTATCAATGGTATTTTTGCACATCTTGTAAGAAATTCCATTAAATGTATTAAATGTTTATCATGGATTTTTGAGTCAAAATGTGGAATGTTTATGAAGCTTAAGAAATTGCTATATGTGTATGTAAAGTATTTTACACATTTGAAAGAGTTTTTATTGGAAGTACTATATACTTACCATCGATTTTGAGTTAAGATGTTTATTAGTCTTATGAAACTTATGTCTTGTTTAAATGAATTTGCTTTACATGTAAAAGAATTCATAATGTGTTTATGGTAACAAATTTCATTTATGCAACAAGGGTAAAGTTTGTTTTTGAAGTAAATATATAGATAACTACGAAATAATGATTATTGAAATTGGCACACTTCTAATGAAATACTCTTTTGTTAAAACGGGCTAAAGTCATGATAGATATTGCATACATGATACATGTAATTGCATAATTATGCATAGCATATTGTGTGTGTGGTATGAGTTGTTAGTGCTAAAAGTTAACTCGTTGACCATCTCGTAGTTTGATATGCTAGGATTGTAATGTCAAACTTCTTATTTTGATGGAATGCTATTACTGTTATATGAATGCTTTAATGAATGAACGAATGGTTACATTTATGTATGTTGTATATTCATAACTAATATATCGGATAAGTTGTGTTCTGATAACATTGTAATCATCCGAAATCCAGTCTTGGATTTCGGAACTCCGAAGAATCTCAAGATCAGAAAGTACTTCACCCAGAAGAATGAGTTCGGAAGATCACACTCTGAACTCACTTAGAAGATCAAGACATACACAACCACATTTCCAAGATACTCTGACTCAGAACTGCCAGGACTCCAAAATCCTCTCAGGATTTCGGACTATCAATATCAACAGATCAAAGGAAATATCATACTTAACCATTCATCAAAGAAGACTGAAAATCAGGAAGATAAGACAAAGGATAAGCACTCCAACGTATAGGACATGATTAGACTAGATCAGGCGTGGCCCCCTAGAAGTATGTCTGGTGTACTTAGAATACTATTATATTATAGACAGCCACCCTAGTCTGACATTGTATTATTATATTAGATTCACCCTTTCTTATCTGACTGAAGAGAGACGTGTTGTCTCCTCTTCAGTCCATAGGTTATTATTCGAAGGTCCTCCCTTAGTCTATAAAAGGGAGACCAAGTCCATCTTCAGTCCTCATGAGTTTGAGAGACTTCATGTAACAAATTCACTCTTATCAATACAATCTCTCATTCCATCAACTCTTGTGTTCTTATCTGCATTTCTTACTGTCCTTACTTTTCTAGCACTCTTAAATTTCTGTCTTTATATTTCAAGTTACATCACTATTAATCCATATTGTTTATTGTTGAGCTATCAAGATCTATTCTAAGTATCACTTCTTCATTATAATTCCGCATCTATATCAAGTCTTCGGACTTGTCCATCTAAAGTCTTCGGACTTGTCCACATCCGAAACTTCCCAGTTTAGGATCCTTACATTCCGCAATCTTTACTTTCCGCACTTACTTAGAATATTTGGCGACAACATGAGTGCATTTGGAAAGTGTGTTTGTTGTGTGATCGTACATACATTGAATGCGTATTGCACAAAGTCTCAAATTAAGCTCAATTGTATAGAAACCTCTCATATCCAAATACATTCAAAAGGATCTGCACTAGTATTTTTTGACTACCACATGAACCATTTATGTAATTTTCTCTTTATTATATGAAAAATTGTATTGATTCCTACTTTTTATTAATACTCATATTCATACTCATGTGAAATTATAACAAGTGTCACATTTAATAAAACTAATAATATTTTAAGCCACATGTCACAATTTAATATGGATAGGAAGATTAGTAGGAATAAATAAAATGTAGGAACAAATACAATTTTTCTTATTATATTTATCACGGTTCAAAAAAATAAAATAAATAAGTACAATCAAACGAGTGAAAAAATAAAATATCAGTATGCACATGACCTACACCGATAATTTGTCGACATTTAGATTTTCCTGTCCACTCGCGTCTTCTTCGTTCGTTAGATCTTTTTTTTTTTTTTTTTTTTTCTGTTTGCATCATAATTAAGAAAACAATATGAGTCATGAGAGTTTCTAACGCAACCATTTGTCCACGTTTCCCGCCTTCATCGAGACTTCCAACGCGTATACAAGTCCTTATAAAACCACAGACCACGGATATCATTTAACACCACACTCCCACCATCAAAAAAAATGACAAGTAGTGAAGAATACATCTACAAGCTCTTAGATTCATACTGGTACAAACAGCAGATTCTCACAAAAAATAGACCATCAGTTCGGATTCCTGATGCCTACAAGGATGAACCAGGAATGTCATCGCCGAAGATACAGAAAGATCAGATCATGGCGTTGACGATGAACAATTGTAGAAATGATGTAGAAATGAAAGGTCTACTAAGATTCTGGGCTCATTCCATTGCTTCAGCTACTGCATAAGTCTTCAAGCTCCCGCTTTTTCATCGATTTTATAGCGTGAAAAGTAGGAATTATCTATAGCATAGATGTATATGTGTTAGGAAAATGATCCGGTGCTCCAATATTTGTGTCGGTCAGCTGTGAATCTGCCGGATTTAAACAAATTGTCAGCACCAAGTATAATCGAGTTTATGGATTAGTGTCTTGTGGATCCGGAATGCATGGAGTCTTTCTTTGATTAATTCGTGCAGTACTGATCATCCTTACAACTCGATACTTGTTGTCCAAGTTTTGTAATCAATAGATTTTTACAATCTTACGGCGTTCTTTTCTATATTCGAACATGATATCACAGCCTTAGAGTTTTGATCATCATTTTTCTCTTCTTTCTTCGGTGTAGTAGTATCTCTTTGGCTGTTCTCAATCTGTGTTTTACCGCCAGTGTGCAAAACCATGAATATTAGGATTATTCGGTATATCTTCGGTTTTTCCTTTTGTTGTGTACATCAAAAACTTTTCAAGGATATTTTGACACTTTAATATTTTAATTAAATGATCAGTGCAGTTTAGAAAAAACCCAATATTAGCATTTTATGTGTAGGCCCGGTCGTTTTTGAACATTACTTCGTTTTTATCTCAAAGTTCTTCCGGATCTAAGGTGCTTGGGTTTCTTTTAAGGTTACTTTGTTTCTTTTTTTCATTTTTTTCTGACCGGTCTTAGAGGGTCTTTAGTACTTCTAAGCTACCAAGCCGTGTAGTTTCACTTACGTACAAGTAAACAAAATAGTTGAACATTAGTACTGGATTAATTTTTTATGAAATTACCCGTGTTCCACAACAAAATGTGAGATGTGGAGTGAGACACATGTGTTCTTTCTGTTTTGACCTGGATGCTTAGATGAATTCCACATTACAGTTAACAAACTAAAACACACATATTGTTCAAGAACACCAATGCGAGTCACTTGAAACTTGAAATCGTAAAGATGGAGATATGAAGTTAGTAAAATGAAGTATAAAAAATAACATTAAACATTTGTATCCACTTCCAATTTTGGTAAAATTTAAGCTTGGGTCATCTTGATAATCATCGAGTCGTTAGAGCAATCTGCAAAAATCGATTCATACAAAAATACAATAATGAACAGAAATCATAACTTGAAAAAGATGAAAATTAAATGAAGTTGTACCTTCAGCAATTTGTTATTCAACTGGGACATAGTTGAATGGGGAACGATTTGTACTCACCAATAAATCATACAGAGGAAGGATAACCCACTAGTAGAGTAGACATTTGTTGGTACAGTTAAATGGTTAATTGGTGCGTATCCAACCGTACAAAAAATACATGCATCAATAAATACCAACTTTTAATAGTGCGGTTTTCTAAACCGCACCAAAAATGACAATAATCGCATCAAAAAAGATTTTCTGGAAGAACAGAAAACCGCACTAAATAACACGAACCCGCATCATTAAAAAAACGCATCATATAATTATAACCGCATCAAAAACTCATTCCTGAATAGAACTTTCGCACTAAATAACATGAAAATACGCACCATTAAAACTACGCACCATATAATTATAACTGCATCATTAAAAGGGGCTACCCGGAATCTATGCATGGGCTTAGGCCTGCCCAAGTAGCTGTGGCCCATGATACAAAAACCCGAAATGCGCCATTAATTAATTTCGCACCATTTAAAATTACGCACTATAAAAAACAAAATTACTAAATTAAAAAAGCACCATTAAATGTAAACCGCGCCAACAATAAAATAGCAAATTTATACAATTTACATATTTTTTTCCAGTTACTAATTTATACAGTAAAAACATTCAAGATTATACAATCATTAAATTTACAGTATATTTGTTATGCACTCCTGCTTCATTTGCTGAAACAACATTCAAAAAATTCAAAATTATACAATCATTCAATTTACGCACTATAATATTTGTCAAAGTAAACTTCTTGTTTTTATCACAACATTTTAGCCGGTGGTCCATTTTTAATAACATCATCGTAAACTTCATCCGAATCATTTTTCTGTTTATACCTCGATGTATTGCAGACAACACAATTATGATTACTTTTGAACTCCTTTCTAAACAATATACAATTATTTGGACATGCATGTATTCTTTCCACTTCCAATCTCATTGGACACATTAACTTTTTTCCTTGGTATGTCGAAATTGGTAATCTATTGTCTTCCGGAATCAAGCCATGCAAAAACTCTAATAGACTTGTGAAACTTTTATTGCTTCATCTCTTTTTCAACTTTAAGTTAATCAACTTCAACACAGCATCAAGTTTCATAAATTTAGAACCCTTATATAACGGTGTTTCTGCTTCTTCAAATAGGCGATGTAATTTTTCTTGTTCATCAACACCCATATTAGTCTCCATGTCATCAAACATTTCATTGAAATTGTCATTGGGGTCATTTGAATTGTGATCATCGTTGTTAAATGGTACTCTGTTTTCATTACTGTGTAAATTACTCGACGATGTGCTACAATCAAGCGGTGATTCTCCATGTCATGACCAATAAGTGTACGTGTTTTTTCTTTTCTGTCTTTTGATATTGGATGCAGATTTTGAACTGGCTTCATTCACAAGGTTTTCTGACGCTTGGTTGGCATTTGAGATCCTCAAAGATTATCTCTTTCTAGTAGATCTTTGCATTACAAGAAGCGGGTGTAACTGTTCAAATTGACTTCATGAACATTTCAGGATGGTTTTTAAAAGTTTTCTACTAGTAGTATCACTCATGATTGGCGATATTTCTAGTGTTAATTGCTCCTTATATTTTTTCTTGAAAAGTGGCGGTTAAGGTTTTGGAAGCTCAAAGCTCTCGTTTTTTTGTTGAATAACAGTTATGGGTATTCGCTAGTTCTAGTGGATCAGTGTTAATACTGGAGAGAATTTGTTGAGAGCTGGCGATTTGGATTGGTTCATACTATTTGGAGTTTGATTTCTTCTACACATGTTGAGGTTGAAGACAGTTGGTGTTCCTCTACTTGATTTTTGGGTGTGAATAATCATGGTTTTCTTAAGTTTTGGGTCTTCTGTACAATTTAGCCCCTGCTTTGTTTAGAAGTTAGTATAGTTAGATGTTTTTTCTCCTAGTGTTGTTTTCTTTTGGTTGTTTTGTTCAGTAGTTTATTTATTGTACTTTCCTTGTTTTTGCAAGCTTCCCGCTTGCCTTTTAATTATATTTGTTGTTGTTAAAAAAACTTAAGAGTTACATCACAATAATTGGAGTTGAAGCAATTAAAAATACCTGGCATTGCAAACATCAACAATCAATTGCTAAAGTGTCATTGATATGTTGGTTTTTATTTAGTTTGGTTTTCATATTTTAGACCACTTTATTTTAAAGCTCAATCAACAACTTGAAACGGGATCTTAAGACATCCATGATTCAAGAAAAATTGAAAGAGTTAGTAATTTTGAGTATTAAAATTCAATGTTTAGGAAGTGTTAATTACAATATGATAATTAATATTATTGCTTCAAAGAATGCATCAAGACTTTGTTTTAAGTGAGGCTTGTAATATTTAGTTTGTATAGATATAAACTTTTTAAGTGAAAAAAGTTGTATTTTTTGTTTTATTATTTTATATTTTATATGAATTTGATGATTATATGGTAAATATGAGGGCATTATTAATTCTATTCATTCCGGGCTTAAAAACCTATGAACTGAACATGAGAAATAAATTAAAACTTATAAAAAATTCAGATTATATATATATATATATCTAACAATTAACAATGATTTTTTTGTTAATTGTTTATAGATTAAATTACACCATTGGTCCCTGTGGTTTGGCTAAGGTTGCACTTTTGATCCAAATATTGAAAAGTTGGCATGGATGATCCTTGTGTTTCTGGAAGTTACACCGGGGGTCTATGTAAAAAGACATTCTTACCCTTTTCTATTTCTTTCTTTTTTTTCTTTTATATAATTTCAGTAATAAAGAAATTAATAATTAAAATCCACCCACCCACCCCTACCCCCACTGCTTCTCTCTCTCTCTCTCTCTCTCTCTCTCTCTCTCTCTCTCTCTCTCTCTCTCTCTCTCGATTGACCTGCAAAAATTCATGCGTTAAGTGGTAGCTAGGTACAAGTTGGGGCTAGCCCACTTGGCTAACAAGGTGATTACTAACAAGGAGGTCATGGGTTCAAACTCTGGCACTAACATAACAATGAGTAGTTTAGGAGTAGGAGTAGGATAGATTTGTCGTTCAAAAAAAAAAGTGGTAGCTAGGTTTGATTAAGAGCAAGAAAAAGGAGAGAAACAGAGGATTAACGACTTTGTAAGCAGAAGTGGCTGCTCCGAATAAAAACCCGGGTGGGAAATCGAATCTTTTGGTATGTGGTTCTTCTTTTTCTTTCAATTTATATCCTCCACCGCCATTGTTGCAGGTTTCAAGAAGTGGAACACAAGTACACTCAACACCCCCAATCAATGAATTTTTGAATTGAATTAAAAAAGGACTTTGTCAAAGGACTGCGTTAACACAAGCAAACCTAACACCCCCAGTTAATGATATTTTGGGTTTTCGAAAACCCAAAATCTCCTTATCCCTTTACTCCCCAAGTCAGATCAGATTCTTCCATTTCTCCAAGCGGTTCTCTTCTGGCCGCTACGATTTTATACTTCAAAAGAGGGTTTTATAGATCAATCTTCTTATAATCATCATCATCATCATGGGACAACAATCGTTCATTTATAGTTGTGTCTAGAGGGACCGTGATTCTTGTTGAGTACACAAAGTTCACCAGAAATTTCACGTGTATTACTTCCTAGTGCCTCCAGAAGCTTCCCACAACTAGTAATAAGTTCACATACAACTGAAACAGACACACCTTTAATTACCTTGTTGAAGATGGCTTTGGTAAGCACTTACAAACTTCTCTATGTTAATTGTCGGTCACATCTTCGGTTTTGTGATTCTAGGATTTTCATTAATTCTTATGGAGATTTATAAATGGAAAGCTTGTTATTCATTTATAATTGATACATATGGATATATCTGTGTCATCTGATTCGTAATGTGGTTTTGATTGATAGTGTTATTAGGAAGTATATTTTTTACAATTTACTTTGTTATGGATGTTCAATTAAGCCCAACATTTTGTTAAATAATTACAATTTTACAGAAACGGTCCACTTTTGTACAAACTTTTCATCTTTTTTTAGCATCATACTATGTAAATTGTGTTAATAATAGCAACCAACTTTTCAAATGAACCCATTTAAGCAAGAATAAAGACATTTAAGCACTAATATATACAAAAAACTGATTTCAGTAATCAAATACACACAAAAAACTTATTTCAGCAATGAAATACAAACAAAAATATGATTTCAGCAACAACTTTAATCCAATAAATTTGATTTCAGCAAGAATATGCATACAAAATTCTGATTTTAGCGATTATATAGACACAACTTTCCGATTTCAGCAATAATTTTAATCCAAGATATTTGATTTCAGCATTTGCAGAAAAATTACCACCACAGTGAAACAATTGCAGAAATTCGGAAGCACGTATTACAACCGAATTAACCCTACAGCCCTAGTTTGCAAAAAAATTAGAAGCACAGTAAAACTTAAGAAATTTAGGGTTCGGTGTCTTCAGATTTGAAAGCAGATGTTAGATGGATTAGAAAGATGAAATCAATTTAGCATAATGAGAGAAATCGATCATTCAGATAGTTACCAGAAATTAACAAATGACATGGAGGAGAGATGGTCGAAGAGAAACTTAATCATGTATCTTCTTGATAAATGTCTATCATAAATCAATACATATGCTTCAATTATACACAAATAAATTGAAGGATTACCTTTTATACCGAAAATGATCGAGAGGAAAAAGAAGATCAATATGGCAACGAAGGGAAGGGGATATGGAGTTCGTAGATACAGATTAGCAAAAGGTATCGGAAGCAGGATGTGTTAGCCAGCACAACGGGAGTACAAAACGTGTCGGCAGTAGAGATACCGGAGGTGGCAGAAGGCGGATGGGTAAAGTAATAAATCTCAAATGAACAAAACATCACGCAAGACACCTGTTAGGAACGTGGCAGCCAGGAACAGAGCAAAAGAAGAGCATCCCCTAAAAACCTCCAAACCCCCCTCACCCCCCCCCCCCCCCCCCCCAGTCTTCTAGAAAAAAGTTGTAATTTAATCTATAGTATAATCACACAATGAAACGACCTTATGCCGAGTTATTTGTTCCTCAAAAGTCGAAATTCGGTCTCACAACAACGTATCCCGAAAATTATTAATACTCTATTTTCTACCCTCCACTTTTCAAATTTAAGAATTCTCTTGATTTTTCAATATGCTGGTCCTCGCCCTTTTTATGTTGCGTGTCACCTTCACGTCTTGCCAATAACTTCTTACTTCAAGCGGAAATTTTTGATCCACAAATGAGTCACATTACGTACAAAATTTAAACTCAAACGAGGCATGACGTACAAAATTGTAAATTTTGGAAATCTTAAAGTTATCTTCTGTCGGTAAATTAGTTTTGAACATATTTTCTCCACATAAAGCATATTCAAAACTCTCAATGGAGATTACAAATTTACCAAGAGCGGGCAAAAATCCAACCGCAAACCGAAAAAACCGCAAAAAACAGTAAAACCAAAACCGAACGAATAAACCGATGGTGTGATTTTTTATTTTTTAAAAAACCAATTATTTGCGGTGCGGTACGGTTTTGCATTATATACCGCACCACACCATTCGTAAAACCACACCGCAAAACCGCATGATATGATCTTTTAAATATTTAATTAATATATATTATATATTTAAGTTTTTTATTAAATAAAGTTGACTAAAAATAAGCTAAGAAGCAGATTTCAGTTTCAATTTAAGTCCCTAACATACAGGGGCGGAACACAAGCATTAAAACTGAAGGGGCCGAAACAAAAACTTCAAACCAGAACCATATAAACAAGTTTAATTTGGTTTAAGGTTACGACATATCAAAAATTTTAACAATGTATAGAAATATGAAATATTCTTACATCGCTTGTATAAGTGGAACTTGTCAACTGACATTACCTCGCTAAGCCACATAAAATTGTAAAATACTTGACAGGTTTACACATAAGCAAGCAAATTTCTATGTTATATAAGTTGCGTTTCACTTTACAGATTGGTTATTATATTAATGAACTGATATTTGCAACTATACTAATAGAGTAATAGTAATACTTAGAAGCAAAAAAAGTGGGGAGGCCATGGCCCCCCAAGGCCCTAATAGCCATCCGTCACTGCTAACATAGACGAAAAATTTAGTTTCAAGACTTAGATTATGTATTTTTCACCATGTAAATATTATATTAAATATTCTCAAATATGTTTTAGCCATAGTTTTGATCTTTTTTGGCATTTTAGCAACTAACTAATCATAAAAATGTTTTACATTTGTGTTTGATTTATTATAAATTCAAAAAATATGATTATAATATATCCAGTTTGCGGTTTTAAAATCACCCCAATGTAAAAATCGCATCATAGTTATTGCGGTTTATAAACCGAACCGAACCATATAAAAACTGAACCGCACTTAAAACTGCAAATCACACCAAATACAAAAATCGAACGATGCGGTTTTTTTTTTTTTTTTTTTTTGAACGGCTGCATAAGATTAAATAAAATGCTAGCAAACTACGCTCACCCATAATTTTAGCTTAAAACTGCATTAAACCGCACTACACTCACCCATAATTTTACCGGTCTCAAAATTATAGTCTTTCCATATTTTCTTGAAATGATTATCAATTTATTATATATTTTTTTAAAACAGAATATTTTCATGAATATCCTCGAATCCAATCCACAGGCCTCATATTTTTAGTTCTCTTCTATGCTTGTCGTGACATAAATTAAAATATCACATTTTTATCGAAACATATTGGGTTTTTAGATTCTTATGATAAAAATGGCGTCTTTTGCCCTTTTGGGTAGAAAATAAACACGTCCGGTTCACGTGGTTCCAGCCAAACAAAGAATCGACTCGAATGTCGAATGGGACAAAAAACAAATTGATATACACGTACTTTTTTTATTATAAAGGGATGAACGAAGGGTAATAAAGTCATTCTACTCCAGTCGATATGCCTATCGGTCTACCACCTCCATTCAAGACCTAATTATTCTCTTTCATTCTTTCTCTTCAATTCCGTTGCCTTTTCCTGCCGACACACACTTATGGCAGCTGAAGCTCAACAATTCTTCGATCTTTTCGATTCTTACTGGTTTGCACACCAAATCTTCAACAAACCCCATATCTTAAATACCAGATTGAACAAAGACGAAGAACCAATCGCTAAACTAACGCAAACTCTTGTTTTCCCGGCCGTCCCCACCGTTAACGTCAGATCTTACAGTGCCCAGTTGTTAATGGATACCAATAACCAGAGTTTCATATCTGATTCTCCGAGCTCCGTTCTTAATCTCGAAACTCCAAGGCTCCAAACCATTTACTCCGGCATGGAAGTGAAAGAAATTCAAGAATTACCGGTCAAAGAGAAGGATAGAGTATCAAGAAGACGAAGAAAGAGGAAGAGCCGAAGCAAGAGCTTGTCGGAGCTTGAATTCGAGGAGCTAAAAGGGTTTATGGATTTGGGTTTTGTGTTTTCTGAAAAAGATAAAGATTCAAGCTTGGTTTCGATTATCCCGGGGCTTCAGAGATTAGGGGAAGATGAAAAAGAAGAAGTCGATGGTTATGTTGTTGCTTCGAGACCTTATCTTTCTGAAGCGTGGGATGATTTGGAAAACAAAAGAGAAGAAGAATCATTAAGGCTGGTGAGAATTCCAGCCCTTGGGAATGAAATGGAGATTAAGAATCAGCTTAGATTCTGGGCTCACTCTGTTGCTTCTGTTGTTAGATGACGTAAAATTAAGATATATTCAAGAGAGTGTTTTCATGCAATTTTCTGAATAGTTTTGGCGATTTGTTTGGAAATCCTGTGTACAAATTTTGGTTTTTGAAGTGTGAAATGAATAAGATTACAGTCGAGTGTTGTCTGACATAACTATGGTCTTAATTATGGAAGAATGAGTTTCGTACAGTGTGTAGTGGTTGCTTGGTGCAAGGAATTGGGACAAGTTGATCAATCTGAATTGAAGAAAGCTTCAAGTCTGAAATTTGATGTCATTGAGCGTGATATCATGATTTGAATACCCTTTGTATTATAGATTGTGTATATTATGCAAAGTTGTATGTTGAAGAATCTGATACAGATGTTGAACTACCAAGCATATGCTAGGTGAGTGTGGAAAGTCAATTTCCCAACTAACTCACTTTTTACCAAAGGATAAAAGATGTTACAGTTGCACTCAGATTTCAACTTCTAAAGTTTTTTTTTTTTTTTTTTTTTCCTTTTAAAATGTGTTACTTGTGAAGGTCAACCGTACTCTGGAGGTTCATCGCTGTCCAGATCCAATATATTCTCACAGATGTGGTAGTTTAAAAAATGAACACTTGCAAGCACGGTGGATGTGGATCGAAAGTCAACCCTTTTGGAAAAAATGGAGAAATTATAAGTAAGAAAATGTAGAATAACATCAAAACGCTGAACTAAATGCGATGTACAATTCTTCTTAACCGAGTTTTCATTTTATCGATTGTCCTTAACCAAGTTTTCATTTTATGGAAACAATTTCATGACATCTGGAAATCCTTATTTTTCAATCACACAAATTGCACAATCATTTTAAAACTCATATGATGTTCCGTTGTGCAAATCCGACCTTGCAAGCTTATTACGGAAAAACATCTCTTCGCTGTTGTGGTTGCTACCGGCAAAACTAATTTCAACTTCACTAATTGATATATCAAAGAAAAAAAGTGACGCGTGTTAATTCTATCATCACGTTAGCAAAGTCAGATATATCAATCTAAGTTACCAATCTTCCATCTTGTTGCACGTCAACATGATATATATGTTCCCATCTTTTTTCTATCAAGTGGCATTAGAGACAAGTGAGTACGTGTATGTCATGTCGAGCTCACCAATTTATATACATCTGAATTCATAATAGAACATCTTCTAAATGTACAAAAGCTTGATCCATCTTAAATTTATTCACTAGTTTTACTAATCTGGAAATATGTCAAAATAAAAAGGTTTGGCTTGTGAAGTCTAGTGAGTATTATTGGGGTCAAACATCTAATGATGTGTCATTCAAAAAAAAAAAATAATGAAGGATTGGAAATGGTCAACAATCTAAGGTCGATGTAAAACCCTTAAAACATTTAAAACTTATCAAAGGAAGATAATATTGTCTTGTTGGAAAAAAAAAAAATATTGTAGGAACATCATACATGATTAACCTAAACAATGTAACAAAATGGTATAAAGGATGCAATGCATCAAATTAAGCCTAACCACATCTTTTCTACTCTCACAACAATGCCCCTTTCACGATCAGAGACTTCCCAAGGTAAAACCGAGGGAAAAGACGGTAGCACAACATAGACTTGGCAACCGCAAGCATGCAAACACAAGTCTAATGGTTGCACTCAAAACGTATCAATTTAGATAACATGAAACCATGGGTATAGTTTGCAAGGTTCCCCTATCAGCAATCTAGAATACTATTCACACAACTTGCAAATTAGATATGATCGAGCACATAATCCCAAATCTAAAGTGTTCAGACTACACACAAGTCACCAGCCTATCCCAATTGTCCCCATTTCACAATCATTTCGTTAGTGCACCAAGTATTACATATAGTTTATCCATATAAAAAGTAAATCAAGTTGAAAGTACAACAATGGTAGATCCTCTATTCCACTTCTGATGATGTTTAGATGCTTAATTGTCACCAAAATATCAACATTAATTAAGCAATTAGTTACTAATTAACTTCCCACTTACATATATCAAGGTAACCAAACCTAAATACCTCATTTCATCATTTAGAAATTATTATTAAGTCACATAAGAGTAACGGAAGCAACTAGAACTTAAATAGATCAAAAATCAAAAGATACAAAATGTGAACATTTTGTGAACTACATTGTCGCGTAAATTTGCTCTTGAAGATTACACATTCATGTAATTTATCAAACCTGTAGGGAAAACGAGTAAAATCTCTAAAATGCTTTCATAACTTGTCCAAATTGATTCCAACTATTCCAGTTCAAATTCTATGACATAGGATGGTTAAATAGAGTAGAGTTTACAGCTTTGTTCAAACATCAAATTACACCCCAAGTTAACATCATTAACATGAATAAATCACAAATCCAAGAGATAAACTCTTAAATTCAAGTTTGACTTCCCATTTCTACAAAATTGACCTCACGGATTGGATTTCATCAATTACTTCAATTAGAAACCATAAATATAAATTTAAAATACAATTCAGCCTAGTTAGTCATGTTCTAAGCACTACTTAACTTATTAAATGATGATTTAGTCAATTTTAACTTCAAAGCTCCATTATAGTTTGGTAACTAATCATTTAACCTAAATTAGAGATGTAGCATCATCATTTGAACTTAACATTCACAAATATGAAATAAATATTGATTCTAAACTAAAAAATAATACAAGTCTATTTCCTATAAGATCAAACGATGAGTTCATAACCTAGGGTTTAGAAACTCTAAATCAACTTCAATAAACTCAAATTCAAACATGGAAATGAGATAGTGCTTCTAGTTTTGTGATTGAATCATGGAATCCAATATAAAACCTCGATCTAAAACATAATTCATCCATGAAATTCAGAGTTTTAACATATAGAAACTTAAATGACAATGAGGAGTTACATTCCAAACTTCCTCTTAAATGATTTAACCTAGATTTGCACTTGATTTTTAATAATGCTTCCAGATTCATCAATTCACTGTCCAAATTAGATCGAGTAAATGTCTTAGATGACGTGAAGGGGGAGAAATATGGTTTTAAGCTCATAAGTTTAGACATTTTAAAAACTTGGTTCCTAGACTTTTTTAAGTTTCAAATTTGTTCCCCGAATAATCGCCAACTTTCATGCATGTCTTACAACTCATAACTTAAACCCTAGTTTGTTGAAAATTTAACAAATCTAATCTAATTCCTAGTTAATTAGTTTAAATCAAAGTTATTTATTAATTTCCATAATTGTCATGATTGACCCCCTAACATTCAAAATTTCTATTTAACTTAAGTTGATCTTCCATCTAACATTCCAGGTCCTTTAACATCTAATTAAACCCTAGATGTTAAATTGTTTACAAATCAAATCTGTATTCTAGTTAAATGAGTTTTGATAAGTCTCTGTCCTTAATTTCTAATAGTAAAACTTTAAACTTTAACTTTCACCCACCAATTAACTAAATTATAATTTAATTATTTAAAACTAAACAACTTTGAGATTTTTAAAATTATTGTTTTGTTAAGTTTTATTTTAGTTTTTTTATATAATTTGTTTTAGAAGAAATTCACTGACGGGTGAAAACTTGTAGCTCCAAATTTATGGGTTTTATATGATGGTAGTGTTACTTCACATCATCATATGTTTACAAATACGAATTGCTCCATGTGAGCTCTAAAAATACAGTTGAATTTTCAAGAAGAATGAATGTATGATGCAATTCAACATGCAAAAATCGAGGTATGACAAGATTAGATGGCCCTCATGAACGTTTACCCATCTATTCCAAAGGATGTGCTTTTAATTTTAGACAAGAATGAAATGGTTTAAGTAACCCATGGCCAAAATTACATGCAGCTCGAGTGAGAAGTTAGACTTAAATGACTTAGAAAGCACCAAACTCGGGTTTTGCGCTACCCAAGTAGGTTTCTACATGATCCGTGTAAAGCTATACACAACTATGACCAAGATTTTGGCTTTCATGATTAATAAGCTTGGTTGGGTGTTCCCTTATCAAAATGTTCTAAAACCAAATAGAGTGTGTTAATGTTTTGTTTACACATAGTTAAGAGGTTGAAGCCATCTTTAAAGAGGGATTTATTATCAAAAGATGTTAAGATCCAACACCAACACCTAAGGTATCATCCTTTCAAAAGAATCAAGCTTGGATATGGTTAGGGCTTCTAAACATTTGTAGTTTTGTGAAGTAATGTATTAGTAAGTTATATTTACTTTATCAATTTGTTATAGTTAATATGAAAGTTTGGGTTTAAATTGGCATGAGGATGTTGAAGGAAATCTTTACACAAGTAATATTACATTGCGATATGGAATGAATTCAGTGCATTATACAAAAGTGATAACGTAAAATGATAACAATGAAGTAAAAAAGTGTTTGACGGATTTAAATATGTTATTACTGTAACGCCCCAATTTCTCACAAATTTTTTTTTTACCAAAACTTTATAATACAAAATATTTTGTTATACATACGGGGTATTACTCTTCTGTATCATTGCCACAATTTAAACAGCACATACTTTGCACAACGAAAGCTACCGTCCCACACTCGACTCTTCTAATTCCTTGCTTGATCCCCTGAGTATATAGCATTTTAAAACAAATACGTAAGACATACGTCTCGTGAGTAATATGGGTTTTATAGCCAAAACAGTTTTCCATATTTTAAACATTTCCAAATTTTCATATTATTTAATTTCCTATGAGCGCACCCATAGGTTTTCCTTTTCATTTGTGAGCACATTCCTGCGAGCGCACCCGTAGGTTTTATACGAGACGCACCCGTATAACTACTTCCTCAATAGCATGAAACGGATTCATCTACCAAGGTAATTAGACAACTACTTCGCGACGGGAGGTACCATCCCAGTAGTGTCTTTTGACCACCCCTACCGCAGCAGGCCGTGATCTTTATCCGGATACTTCTTAACTCATCAACAGGGCTCAATCACTTTATTACTTTCTTGTATTTCTCATTTATCTTTTGTATACATTATACTTACTGTTTCACAATATCATTTCCAGTTTTACAAAAACATTTTAGTTCCGCAAAATCATTTCCTTTCTCATTAACCACATCAACTTTCATAAAACCATTTTGACTCACAAATCATTTTTTTATAAAATTCATTCATTTATATAAAACTCATTTTGTTGCTATGTACTCGAAAATCCACACATTACTCACCTCAACTAGTTAGAGAAGTCTAACTAGAACTATTCCCTTCCTCGTCCCTCCTATTCATTGATCTTTTACTCGATCAACCGTATTTGAACCACCGCCTATATACACATTTAGTACACATATTTGGTTAACACAAACTACAACTGACTCTACAATACAAGAGTCCCATATTATACAGTTACGGGTCATAATTAAGCTACAACCCTTATTAAACTAGCTTTCTTTAATTTGTAAACTTTCCCGAGATATGTGTATTTTGCTACAGTACCCTCGGGAGGTCGTATTTTCATTTTGATAATTTTCCACAAAGTTTCATACCATAATAGACTTATGTTTAAAATTTGAGGTCAAACGGACAAGTCTAACCCCAAATTCCAACTTTAAAAATCAAAATGTCTTAACAGGGGGTTTTCTTCATTTCTGCCGCGAGATCGGGTCGCGATCCATATGGAGATCGGGTCCCGATCTCCTCCAGCCCCATATTTTTTTCATATTAAGTCCTAAAAATCATATTCCGGGTTCGTTTTAACTCCAAACTTCACCAAATTTTAACCATAGGTTCTATTGACCCTCTATTATGTTAAAAACATGTTTTTACTTCCATTAAGTCTTATTTACTTCATGACTTAATGATTAAGACCATAGGATGGCATAGGAGCTCTAAGGAAGCTCATATGCACATCAACTCAGTTTTAAAGTCTAGTTTTGTCCATTTTCTACCTATATACTTATATAACCAGTGTATGATTTAATTCAAGGTTTTTAAAACCCAAAACATACCTTGTTAATTACAAATTCATGATTTTCATTAACCATTTCCATGAGTTTCATTCATGGATTCACCAATTCCATTCCACCCATCAAATTTTAGTCTTTATTCAAACTTCCATTTTATTAATTTAAATTCTTAGGAAACCACTTCCAATAGTTTCTTCATACATAAACATCATTTATAACTCATTCTAACCGATTATTTATGTCAAATTAACACTTTGATCATAAACTCAAATTTCTGGGGTTCAATTACACATGAAATCACCAAACTTGATTTTAAGTTATCCATATGTTGGATAATGATCAAAATGTGATTAGAAACATAAACCAACTACTTTTACTTGTTTTTAAACCATGGAATCACTGATTCCAAGTTTTTCCAAAGATTTTCCATTTTTAACATTTTTACCCAAAATCTGAAATTACTCTAATTTAACAACTAGGAGTGGTTTATTACTTCTATTAAGACATATTGAACTCATTAAGAACCACTAAAACCAACTTGTTCTTACAAACCCGTTGGTTAGGGTTCTTGAGCTCAAATTCTCATTTCTTGATTTTTTAACACTTTCAATAGATGAACTATGTTTAGATATTGATTTAGACACAAATTAAGGCTAGGAATCATAGGATAATCCTCCTCTAGCCACTGAAATCGAAGCTACAGTAACCTACCCACAGGAAATGGGTTAAACAACCCTAAAAACAAGTTTACTAACCTTAGAAGACTTGGAATTCTTCAATTCCAAGTGGGTTTTCTTCCAATTCCTCATAACCTTCATGAACCGATCTCCCTAGCCCTCTCTAGAACTCTCTCGTGGCTGAAATAAGTTTACAGTGAGGAGAGTGCAGATTTTTCTTCCTATTTATACCTCATTACTTTGCTCTATTGACAATCTAGCCCCTCTAGTTCCATTTTTCCTAAAATGGCACAATAACTCATTTTATAACATTATAAGTTTTGTTTTCTTTCATTCTTACCCCAAAATTATATTTTCTTTACATTAAAGTCATTTGTGTGTCAAATGACCATTTTGTCCTTTCCGCCAATTTCTACTATTACGGTACCGTTCAAGCCCAAATTTTATATATTTTTATTTTATGACTTTTACCAAAATTTTCAGGTTCTTACCATGATGCACGATACAAACTTCGTTAATGATCCTAGGGGCGAAATATTGTTAAAGAGTTGGATAATTGTAATATCTTGGTTTTTATAAAACTTGTGGATTAATATTTAATGGATGTAGTTATGTTTGATTTGGTCAATAATTGTATAAAAGAAATATTGATTATTTTCCTTGTAATAATGATCTAAATGTAAGACTTATAGTAACAAAAACCTTACTTTTATATATTGGGAGGACTAGAAGATAATATTTCAAAAGTGGAGAATCAAGATAGGGTTACGGAATTTGTAATAAACATTTCCAAAAGTAAAGTAAGTGAACAATAGCGTAAATGTGGTTATCTTATTTATAATTTATTATTTACATAAGGGAGGAGGGACATTTTTATGAAAGTAATTGACAAAAAGTGGGTAAAGTGACAATTATGAATTTGTAAGGGCAATAAAAGATAAATAATTAAGAGTACAAAATAAGAAAAAGAAGAAAAATACTTTCTAAATGGTGAAGGGTGAGACTTACGGGGTTTCAAAAGACAAAACATGACGTACACCCACCTTGCTATGTTTGTATGAGTTTGTGTGATGTATTCGAGAAGACGAGATAAGAGTGGGGGACTGATATCGAAAAGGAAGAAAAGAAGTTAGCAAAAGGAGAGAATGAGGTCGACACACACACATAGAGTAAATGAGGAATAAAGAATATCAATGGTGGAGAAGGGCAGCAAGATCATTGTTTCTTGTAGCTGTCAGAATTTGTTGTAGTGGTGGCAAAGAATGGCAAATCTGGCTGGGCGATGGTGGTGATCGAAGTTTATGCCTAGTATGTTATCGTATCACTTATTTGACATATTATTAATGTTAAAATCTTAAACACTATGGTTTGGTTTGAATTCTTATGAGATGATGCAATGTGAAAATGACCAAGTTTATTAGATTGTTTATCGCCAACTTTAAAGCTTATTGTTGTCATGTGTTATAGATACAAGTCTGTGTGTGAATAGCAGTCGAGTAAAAGGGAAAAAGAGATTCTTAACTGCTAAGAAGTGAAGCAAAGATTATAGGAAAAGAGGTAAAATGGTATTTCTATTACCAATAGTTATTAATTTTGAGATCAAGTAGCTGTCTACTATATTCTTGAGGAATAAGGGAAATAGTTAGTTGCTAAATGTGGTGATAGTTTGATAGTTTACATTTGTTTATCCATGAAAAAACAGGACATGATGGCCTTGTATTACATTTGACCTGCATTGACATTGGTCTAACTTCTAAGACAAACACTAATGGTGCTGAGATAAAAAATTGCAATTTTTATACCACCCAAAAAGGCGGGAATTAAGTATTTTTATATGTAACATGATTAGTTGATCTTACATTTATCTATACAGCTATTATATACACATCCAAATTATATATCATGAGGCATGAAATGCATATACAAGTGAAAGAAAGCATATTCTCATGATTTCAGAATGTTAATAATAGACTTCATTTTTCGGTCTGTGATGGAAGTTTGTAGGTGGCAGGTTTGTCAACACCTCGTCTCGAGTACTCTCTCCATCTTCTTGCAGCTGCAGCTGCTCTGCTTGCTCTCTCCTTGGCTTCCTCATCTGTGCCATCAAACTTTGTTTTAGACTAATGAAACAATGCAGGAAATAGCAACCTACTTTCACTCATTTTTTCCTATTACAGTTAAGTATTTATACCTGTAGTTTGACGGGTTTTACCGTTGCCCCAAAGGTTGCTCCAGTAAGGATCCGATTTGTCATTTTTCATCATTCTTATTCTAGCTTGTTCCTGCAACCAATCAAGTTACCTTGTCAAGATATAGTGAAGGTTAAATTCAAAAAATAGCAATGAAAACTACTTTGTATCTAAATGACATTGCTACAATTGGGTAGGTATTTTAAAATACGGTGTTGTAATAGGATGAAATAAAAGTAGGATGCTATAATAAACGAATATACGAAAGTATGTTGCTATTTCATGAATTAACCCTTCTGCTAATTCTATGCTCTCACACAAACTTTTCCTTTTATAGCTAAACCTAGTACTTATCAAATCCATGTTGATATGAACCTTCCGAAAACACCAGTATCAATAAGATGATATCTTCAACAGTGAACAAGAACATATCACACCTAAGGACTGAAAATTGGAAGATAAAAATGGGAATAAAATGTCAATAGATGCAAATTATAAATAAATAAAAAAAAAAATTATTACCAGAACTTTATTTTGCCTCTTTTCCCATCGACTGCTTGCCTGCAAACAGGACAATCAATAAGCTGAAATTAATGACCATGTCAAAATTTAATCACCAATAAACAAATCATGAAAAGTGAGTGTTACCATTCTAAAAACATCTGCAGATGAACCCATTCCTGCAAGCATCAGGGCAACCTGGTCAACACATCCAAAGGCATAGTTAGCAAATATCATTCTTATACAACTAAAAGAAGTAAGATTTCTATAAGTATTTAGGAATAAATTATTATTCATGTAACAAATTTATTACTCATAGATACATTTACACGAAAAACATATCAGAATAGAGGATTTTGTTATTGTTGATTAAAAACGCAAGTATGTTGCTACTATGGGTAAAGTAATGTAAGTACATTGCTATTATAGGTAAAAAGAGTAAAGTACGTTGCTGTTTCCTGTAATTTGTACTTTAAAGAGACAAGCCCAGTTAAGGTCGCTGTTCTTTAAACTATAGTTTGCAGCTCAAAACCTCATAAAGTAATATCACCTCAAAACTCAGATGATGAACATTGATAAAAATATGAGGATGTATAATATAACTTTTACAGTGATGCTTACATTTACTCTTTCTACCCTCCGCATTTCATCTTCAAGCAAAGATACTTGTGCAGCAGAAGTCCAATGGATGCAATCAACAGGGCTGAAAAGAGAATGTTTTCTCAAATAGCTGTTAAATATTCAACTAGAGGTGCACATGAAATTTGTTGTTTACTTAAATAGTTAAGCATAAATGGTAACGTATAGTGAAAAGAGTATGGTATTATACGTTTAATTTGTTTTTACTTGAATATTTAAGCATATATGTTGGTGTAATGACTTTAACTAGGGCAAAATAGAGAAAAGCACAACGTACTTTCACCATGTTAAAACAATAAAAGTAAACAAAAATTTACCAACTGTCAATGGCTTGTTGAACCAAGTCAGGGCTTCCTTGCTGATTACATACTCTAGCTCTACCAAAATCCTCCTCTATTTCAAACACATCTGAGCAAACATTGGCACAATTTTTGCAGCCTACAATAAAGAGTAATAATTATATGTCGATAAATTTTAAAGATATGTTAATCTACTTAGAAATCAAATACAATTGGAATCTGTCAAAGGAATTGGAATCCATCATGCCTTTGATTGGCAGGAAATGGGATGAAATTTAATTCCATTCCTACGTATGTTTATATTTGGTCAAGGATTCGGAATGTAAATAGTGAAGAATGACAGAATTGCCCTTCTTGCACGATGTAGTAAAAGCATATATGAATGTGTACCTATACAGCTAAACTCGTCAACAAATACATGATCCTTTACTGAGGTATCATCAAGAAATGGATTTATTGCAGTCAAAGCATATCCATGGATTTCATCATATACCATTCGCTGAGCTGGATCACTGAGGACCTACACTGCAATATCTGGTTTATATAAGAAGCACAAGACATAATAATGTGTAGGATTTGAAGTTACAAAGGTGTGCAAAAGAACCAAAAGCCAGAAAGAGCCAAAAAAACATAACCTTTTGAAGGACCAAAAGTTAGGGTTTTGGTTATAGAAAGGGCTAAATACAAGAAATAGCAATGTAGTTTCATTTATTTGTGTATTATGACATCCAACTTTTATTTATTTCTAGGGATGATGATCTGTAAGGGTAATCAACTTTGTCCTGTGTACACATTTAGTCACTTATATTTTTTTTTTCCACATTTGGTCACTGAACTTATTTTTGTGCTTGATATACCCATGAACTTTT
Organism: Cichorium intybus; assembly: GCA_023525715.1. Taxonomy (NCBI): domain Eukaryota; kingdom Viridiplantae; phylum Streptophyta; class Magnoliopsida; order Asterales; family Asteraceae; genus Cichorium; species Cichorium intybus. Next base: position 37,237,169 of record CM042011.1, on the reverse strand, counting down.
TAAAATTGTTCACATTTAGTCATTTATGTTTTTTTGTCCACAAATATGACCATTATGGTCATATGCGAACAAAAAAATAAGTTTAATGGTCATATGTGTACAAAATAAAACATAAGTGACTAAATGTGAATAATTTTAAAAAGTTCATGGGTAAATCAAGCACAAAAATAAGTTCATTGACCAAATATGAACAATTGTTATCATATCGAGTCATTATCCCTTCTTTCTATTGCAACATTGTGCTTTTAATCTTTTTCTTATATAGGTTTTGTACTTTGAAAAATATGCTCAATTATGTATTAGTTTAATTGATTAATTCTTTGAAAATTGATTTATATATCCAGTTTTCAGTTTTCATTTTTCAGGCCACTTTCCATGAACACTTTCCCAGATCCCAATATAAAACAAGTGAAATTGCAAAAACCTACAACTAAAGAATAAACAGTAATTTTTTAGTCAAAGCAATATGTACATTAACATGACATACTGACAAATCAAACACATAAAAACCAAAAAAAACTAAGGAAATCGGTTTTTTTACATTAAAACTCCTAATTCCGGTTTCGAATTTTAGGAAAAAACCATAAAAACCCACCTCATAAACCTCGTTAATGAAGATGCAAAAGTTTGTAGTGTCTTCATTATTGCCACTCAAGTCAGGATGACACGATTTCATGCAATTATAATAGGCTTTCTTGATTTGCTCTGGAGTTGCATCTGGAAGCTGATTACAAAGGAGAAACAATGAGGTAAATACAATCCATTAATGCTAAAATGCATTATTACAACTGAAATAATAATTAATAAAGAATAATTTGACTGATGGAAGTACCAGAAACAATTAATGTAATAATCATAGTTCTGTTGATATTTGGGTGAAATTTAATATAGATTCAGTTGTTATTTGCATTATTTTTTTAATTTGATACTTCATTTCTTGGGAGGGAGATTTAACCTTGAAAGACATATAAAAAAGTTAAAGGCAAGAAATAGCAATGTACTTTCATAGATTTGTTTATTATAGCATCCTATGCCCATTTTTTTCTTTTAAAGCATTATACTTTACCAAAAATATACCCAAGTATAGCAAATCACGGAAATACAAAGTAATTTTCACTGCTATGATTGAATAGGTTTTTCAGTATATGTCTTATTAAGAAAAAGAAAAGTGCAGTGCTATGATCTGTACAGTTTTTAAAGTACAATGTCTTATTAAGAAAAAAAAATTAAAAAGTAGAAAGAAATTGACGTAGGATGCTATAATACACAAATAAATGAAAGTATGTTGTTATTTCTTGCATTTAGCCCTATATAAAAACACAGTTGAAGTAGTTGTTCAATATAACACCTCCATGAATGACAAAATCAGAGAGAGGAGTCCAAACAAGTCATTCTTTAAATCTTCATTTGATGTAAATGTACTGTTATTTGGAAGATTTTATTTCTAATTGCTAGTACTTCTATGTCCAAACAGTATTCTTTTTTTCTTTTATAATGGTACATTTATTTGCTCTAAGTTTGAACTTTGAATAATACTGAATATTTTTTGGAAAGACCCAGGAAAACACACCCAATGAAACAACTATGACATGGTTTTGTGAATTTGAACCAAGATTTATGTACTACATAAAATTAACATTCAATGTAGCTCATTTCATTATGAGATAATCCTTCCATCCAAAAAATGCAACATTTGACTTGATGTGCAGGTTAATAAGATCCTTCATGTAATGAGCAAATACCTAAACCTCCCCTTAATAAGACAAAGTTAAGACAACATGTATGTGGAATACAATTAGTTCACCAATATCATGCAATGGTTGCTAACGGGTATATTTCGGAATGTATTCTTCCAAAAAAAAAAAAAACTTGCAAATTTTAGGACAAGCCAAGATAGAAGTGTTACATTCTTCTGCACCAATGAAGCATGAAAGTTTGTTTTTTGGATGTATGCCTTGATAGTTGTACTATCAAAATATAAAACTTCGTATTGACAATTTTGGTCATTGGGGCTATGAAATTGCATTATTAATATGAGTCACCATTATAGACATTTTAAGGAAAAAGATTATTATTTCATCCAGCTAGAAATGTTTAGTATGTAGTTTCTTGAGCTATTGCTCATTCTTTTAACATTTTAGTTTCTTGTGTAGGTTAACTGATGGATCAGAGGCATCAGGATCTGGATCACCACTTTCACTGGTAGACTGATTTGAGTTCCCTAGTTATGTTTTGGTTTTCTTCGAGTTGTGTCTGGCAGTGCTTCATAAGATATACATGTAACATATTTCCTACAATGACCACCCAATTTAATAAAATGTAAAACTACATAGACTTATAGACGGTACTTGAACTAGGGTTCAATGCTTTTTAGAACACAAATTAGGGCTTAATACTGCTCCTTCTAGATCCGAAACTATATATTCCTAAAGTGAATTATTGTTACTTATAAACTCACATTGTTGATATTCCAATACTTTATGTATGTAAATCAATGCAAGCAACCAGTGAATCAAAAAGGGTTACACGTGGACTTCCCGGGGAACGATGGAGTTCTTCAAAGAAACCAGATAAAATTCAGCAATAAACAGCAGCTTAAACGAAAATATGAATCTGAATTTTGACTAACAAGAGTGAAATACGAATAGAATGTAACAGAATTTGGCATACCAGTCCTAAGACAGCATAGTAATCATCAGCAACAGCATCTGACGAATACGGCGACGAATCAGTGGCGACTTTAATTCTGCTAAACCTTCTCCTCCTTCCCTCGCCATGGCCGATTCCATTCCACCTTGTACTGTTGTTGGTCGCCAACATCGACCATCTGTTGCTTGGTGGACACAAGCTGCTTATCCCGTTTTGAAATTTAATTGGATCTGTGCAAACTGGGGATAACAACTGAGCCATTATTGAAGGGAATTGTGAAGAAGAAGAATATCTGAAGATGCAGAAATGGTGAATATGAGTAGAAGAAAATTGGGAAAATGCTGTGTGGCTCCAAGGAGTCGAAACAAAATAAATAGTGAGATGGAAAATTAAGAGCCATGAGTTTAGTAGTAGCCTCGTACAAGTAAGATTTTGGCATGGTGATACACGTGTCGTCACGTGGGTATACGATCCTTGCACGCTTCATGCACCACCATTTTTACTTGAGTTATCCCTGATTTGCTATACATTGGTTCATTATATTCGGCGTTAATTTTTATTTTCTCTGGTTTAACAAAGAGAAAATAACTTATAAGGTAATCAAGTATTAAAGGTATATTAAAAATATCATTTAAGTATAAAAAATATCATTCAAGTATACCGTTTGTATATGTTATACCATTGAACTTCGTCAGTGTTCAAATTTGACCCTAAGGTCATCGGTTGTGAACCGATCAATCACTGAGTTGGCATGATTTTTGATTACTTGGCATATCTGTTGCTTAGTTGTAATTTTATGTGACATATATGACATAACTCCTCCACATAACACGTAAATCAAACATATTAGGGCAAAAGAATCCGTGTTAAATGTCTTTCATGGAAAACATGTCGATCTCTAGCTCAAACACCCACCATTCCAAATCAAAGAAGACAGTTGACTGTGCGAACCGTTGTGAGTGTGGGTGCCCTTCTCGAATTTGGACATCTTCAATTGAGTCTAATCCCAATCGAAAATTCGGGGTTTATCAAAACTCTTTAGTAAGTGTATTTAAAAAGTTTATCGTCTTTTTCTTGTACATAATTGTTTGTTTTTGTGAATTATTTTATAAAAATGAAGGATTCAAATAAGAAAATTTGTTGTTTTTTGGGAATGGGTTGAGGAAGAACCAAAGTTGAACAATGAATAAGAAAATTTGTTGTTTTTTTGGGAATGGGTTGAGGAAATAGTGTTCAAGATCGTTAACTATTGGTGATATTTTTAATAATAGCAAGGTCCTTTTGGGTTGCCCTCACGACCCACTAAAAACAAACAGTGACAGAAATTAAGTGAGAATATTTAGTTTATTAATTTATGTTTAAATAAATTAATTAGAAACTCATTATTAATTAATTGATAAATTATTTTGGAATTAATTTAAAGAAATTAATTACATGGAATGGATTGTAATTAATTAAAGACACTCCAGGGGGCAGTCTGTAAGGAGGCTCCTTAAGTTTAAAACCCTAGGAGTCCTCCAATATAAATAGAGGCTTAGGGGTTAAACCCTAAGCATCCCTTACACCTCGAAAGGTGCCGCCACCCTCCCTCCCTCCCCATTTTGGCGATTTCCAAAACCCTTTTCAAGGGTTTTTGGATCTTACTTTTAGCCTAGAAGAAGTTTTGTCAGTCTGGTTTTCTAGTGTTCTTGGGTGTGAGTCATTAGAGGGATTCTGGTTTGGATCCTTACATCCAAACAAAGGTCTGAATTCGTAATTCAACTTGTTAGTTGATGCAATTGTTATGAACTGCATGATCCTAGATTATGAACATGATGATTCTCGTATGTATGTTGTATGATCTTATGATTTGATCTTTGTTAGTCTTTCGTTGTGCAAATAGTTTTGTTATTAATGATCAAATCCCAACAGTGGTATCACAGCCTCTGTTCATAGGATGCATGCACTTTAGATCCAATTTAAGTTATGAATTATGTTTGCTTGCTGTTATTTCCAAAAAATCATAGGTTTATGTTAGAATGATTCTTGAAATTGCATGTTATGAAGTTCGCTGATCTAGGTTTTCTAGTAGCCTTTTTCAAAAAATTTCTAGGGTTTAGGATGTTTCCTTAGCCCTTGGCGGCTAGGGTTTACACCATTTCTTGCCTTGCAAGTTTCCTAACTTGCTTAGCTTACAAGTTTGTCTTGTTTCCTTAAATGCAAGCATAATAAATTCAAGTAATATTTAAATTAATTATTAACAATGTGTTAATTGAATTAATGGGTAAATATAAATTTTAAAATGTTTAAAATTCATTTATATATTTTAGAATTTTATCTATATATGTATAATTTAAAATTAAAATAAAATCATTGGTCAAACCATGACTAGCCTCCCCACTTTTAAATGTGTTTAAAAGGTTTGAAGGAGGATTCTTATGAATCCTAATGATGTCGGTTTTTAAATGGCATTCATTACCTACCACCCTCACTGCCTGCCATATTTTCTTGAATGGAGTTACCGAAAGAGTTTGATAATGCAACGTTCCAAGTTAAAATTATTAACTTAAAAGTATTAAAACAGAAGTCCTGTTTTAATTAAATAAAAATATGAATCATATGCTACCCATGAAAAACACACACTTTCTTTATGATCTATTGACGGAGCTGTGTGGTTAACCGACACGTCAAACTGAGATTGTAATTGAAGGTGATGTGACACTTGCGATTTTCAAGTGTATCTTTGGACGGGAATCACGTGGTTTTTGCATGGTTGATCCACCATCTGATCCATGATCGACGACATCCCTGTCATGGACCGAGATGAACATAACTGAGATTAACATGTCATTGACCTTAGTCAATAAATCTCAAAAGATCTAGGAATTGCATAGTGACAGAAATTGATAAATAGTTTATATACCTTAATGACCTTTATGCTGTGATTACAGCATCCGTCTTCACATCATAAGTGGAAGATTTTGGATCATATCCTTAGTAAATAATATTTGGGTAATTATTTTAAAGAATTATTCAAACTAACTAAAAATTTTATTATATAGATGTCTGCTGCAAGTGTCAACTCATATTTTCCTTCTCCTACTCTTCCCTCTCCACCATCACCCCTCTCAGACTGCTTAAATGTAAGAACCCGAAAATTTTGGTAAAAGTCATAAAATAAATATATGTAAAGTTGGGTTTGAACGAGGGCGTAATGGTAAAATTTTCAAAAAAGGGGCAAAATGGTCATTTGGCACACAAATGTCTTTCGTGTAAAGAAAATATAATTATGGGGTAAGAATGAAAGAAAATAAACTTATAATGTTATCAAATGAAGTTCTTGTGCCATTTTGGGAAAAATAGAACTTGAGGGACCAAAGTGTAAAATGGCTAGGTATACAAAGGAGAAAAATCTTCTCCCAGTTCATAGAACACGGGAGAGACTTCTAGAGAGTGCCAGAGGGAGCTAGGATGATCGGGTCTTGAGGGTTTTGAAGAAATTGGAAGAAATTAACTTGGAATTGAAGAATTCCAAGCCATATAAGGTTAGTAATCTTGTTTTTAGGGTTGTTTAACCCATTTCTCGTGAGTGAGTACTGTAGCTTCGTGATTTCAGTGGCTAGAGGAGGATTATCCTATGATTCCTAGCCTTAATTGGTGTCTAAATCAATATCTAAACATAGTTCAGCTATTGAAAGTGTTAAAAATCAAGAATGAAAATTTGAGCTCAAGAACCCTAACCAACGAGTTTGTAAGAACAAGTTGGTTTCAATGGTTCTTAATGAGTTAAATATGTCTTAATAGATGTAATAAATCAGTCCTAGTTGTTAAATTCAAGTAATTTCAGATTTTTGGGTAAAAATGTCAAAAATAGAAATTTTTGGAAGAAACTTGGAATCATGATTCCATGGTTTAAAAACAAGTAAAAATAGTTGGGTTATGTTTCTAATCACATCTTGATCATTATCCAACATATGGATAACTTAAAATCAAGTTTGGTGATTTTATATGCCATTGAACCCTAGAAATTTGAGTTTAAGATCAAAATGTTAATTTGACATAAAGAGTTGGTTAGAATGAGTCATAAATGATGTTTAAGTATGAAGAAACGATTAGAAGTGGTTTCCTAAAAGTTTCAATTAATAAAATGAAAGTTTGAACAAAAACTGAAATTTGTCGGGTGGAATGGAATTGGTGATTCCATGAATGAAACCCATGGAAATGGTTAATGGAAATCATGAATTGGTAATTAAAGAAAGTATGTTTTGGGTTATAAAAACCTTAAATTAAATCATCCATTTGTTATATAAGTATATGGATAGAAAATGCACAAAACTAGACTTTAAAATTTGAGTTGATGTGCATACGAGCTTCCTTAAAGCTCTTGTGACATCCTATGGTCTTAATCATTAAGTCATGGACTAAATAAGACTTAATAGAAGTGAAAACATGTTCTTAACATAATAAATGGTCAATAGAACCCATGGTCAAAATTTGGTGAAGTTTGGAGTTAAAACGAGCCCGATACATGATTTTTAGTGAAAAATTCAAGTTTTTGAAGGATTTGGGAGTTACACGGCCGTGTAACTTTTATGAGCAGAATTACACGACCGTGTAACCCACTGGAAGGTGGTAAAGAGTCTATTTTGCCCCTAGACATGTAGCCTTGGTCTCCAATTGATCCCATAAGTGTTATAGAGCATGAAAACATGAAAAATGAGGAAGGGTGTAGCCATAGTTAGACTTCTCTAACTAGTCAAGGTGAGTACATGCAGTATTTTTACCATTCTGGGGTACATGGCAAGTATGTATTTTCAAGATTTTTTTATAAAATCTCTTTATGTGAAGTTATATGCAAGAGTATTATTTCTAGCTTGTTTGTGAAAGTATAATGCTATGATTGAAATTATGTTTTCAAACTACAAGTCAAATTAAGTGAAAGTATGTTGGTCTATGAACCAATTATGTGAAAGTGTATTTTGATTACAAGCTATATATGTTTTCAAGTATGAATAGGCATATAGCCACAAGATGTTAAAGAAGTATGTTTTGGTTACAAACCGTATATGTTTCAAGTATGAGTGGCATATAGCCATAAAATGTTGGAAAGTATGATTTGGCACTTACCCACTTTTTATATGTATGTGAGTAATGTTCAAGTAAGCAGAAAGTATTTTGTATGACTAGTAATTGTAGCAAGCAGCGTTAGTAAGGGAACTATGTTCCACCTACCCGGGTTAGGTAAGGAGTCTACTGGGGAAAAGCCCCTTCGCGAAGTAGATTGCCTAAGCAACTTCTATGGTGAGGATTGATTCGTTCTTTCTAGCCGTAGAGACTTGGGGTATCACTTATGGTGATTAAAGCCCTAAGTATAAAAATCCAGCAAGCTTATAAAACCAGTCAAAGAAAGTAAGAAAGAAGCTATTTTTGCAAAGTATGTTACGAAATGATTTTGAGAAGTAAAGAGTTATAGTATGATGCCACTATAAAGTTTTGAAAGATGTTATTTTGTAAAGTATGATATGAAATGGTTTTGAAAAGTAAAGAGCTATGGTATGTTACTACTATAAAGCTTTGAAAGATGTTTTATGTTATAAGTTTTATAAAAAAGTTGGAAAAAGAAGTTAAATGTTTGAGTCTAAAACTCATGTAACTCACGAGACATTATTGTCTTACGTATTCCATGTTTTGCCATGTATTCCAGGTTAAAATGATTTGCTATAAATGGGATGAAGTTTAGCCAGAGTAGAGCTCGAGTTAGCTCCTATATTGGACTCAAGGTTTAATCCTTTCTTGCTTACTATGGTTAGTTTTGGTATGGATTTGTGACACCCACTGTTTTTAAGCATGTAAATTATCGGTTTTTGATAAACCGTATTTTTGTATTCATGTATTTATACGAAAAACCATAGTATTTGCAAGCAGTAGAAATGGGGTGTTACAAGTTGGTATCAGAGCCATAGTTTAAGCGAATTAGGATTGGATCGTTCCACTCCTAGGCTTAAACTCATGCTATAGGAATGTTAGTTCATGAAAGTATGCTATATAATGTCTTAAATGAATAAGACATTATGCATTATTAAAAATATGTAGATATATAACACTAAGAAGTGTTAAGCTAACGTTTAGAGTGAGCAAAAATTTGACCGTTAGGAAAATTATATGATATTTTCCGTAACCGTCTAAATTTATTAAAGGCTATGTTTATACAGTAGTAAGATTTCTAGTATTGATCACCATGTATTTATAATGGTGTTATACGTTAAAGGAACCAGTGTCCCATGAGACCTTGTGGTAACAGCAGAAACAATATGTATAGGTGATTATGGTAATATGGGCCCGTATTATCATAATCACAGGATATGTATCGAGACTGGTGGAATCGTAAAGGAATTATGGTAATCTGGTGGGTAAGGGTCTTGAAGAGAGTAGTAAGTATAACATAGGAATTATATGCCTATGTAATAACAACCAGTAAGATTATGAGTATTAAAAGTTAATGCAGTGGATATATACCACTTAGTATGGTAAAGTAAAAGAAATAATGTGATAATTAATACTTCTTAGACAGATTGAAAGACATTAAAGTATATGCCTACCGAGGCGAGAGGAAGTATGAATAAGAGCAATTTAAAGAGGAATTATGGGTAGTGATTACCTATATAAGAGTTGTAAGACTCTTACATGAAGGATAAAAAAAATTATAAGCGGAGTGTATTAATAGTACATAAATTTTGTAAAAGTAAAAGAGTGGTAAAGAAAAGTTTAACGTTAACAAGTGGTGTGCTTCGGGCATAACCATTTAATTCAGAATCTTATCTAAAAGTCGTGTGAATATTAAATATACAAAAGAAGCAAGATATTGTCGCAGGATGATAAGATTAAATGATGAGAAAAGCTAAAGATGGAAGGTGACAAAGCTAGAGGAAAGTGGAAGGCTAACTTCTAGGTTTGGGCAAATAAGATAAATAAAAGTATCCAAATATCGGACAATTGATCAAGTCATAAATACAGTAGTGAGTCGAGTAATATGACAAATTAAGAATGATGAATGGGAAATTGTTAAAGACTATGATATTTTAAGTAAATTGCATTATTGCAATGTGATTAAACGAATATGAATTGAGAATTAAAGGTTGAATGCCTAAGTAAATGTCAGGCAAGAAATTAAAGATGAAACAAATGATGAGGATAATCAGAAGAATATAATGAAAATTTTTAAAGAAAATGATGATAAAATATTGGTTATTAGGAATTAAATTCCGCAACCAAATGAAGGAAGTATAAGAAGAAATACCAGGTAATAAAAGAGTATAATGACGTATGTTAACTGAAAAAAAACTATAAGCATGTAAGGAAAATGACTAAATGTCATAATCAATATGAAGTAAAGAAAAAGAGTAAATGTCTAAATAAGTAGTAGACGGAGAATTAAAGATAATATAAGAACCATAATAAACAGGCAGGAAGTTACTACTTCCGAATGTGAATGATGGGTAAAAGTATCCAAAGATTGTGAGAAATAGTTAGTACATGGCTAGTAACCATGAAATACAAAGAAGTGTATATATGTTTATTCGTGCTAATAAATATAAAAGAATGAGTAAGTTTTGGGATATATATATAATGTATAAAAGTATAAAGGTGGTTATGAAATAGGTTTTCTAATTAGAATACTATAAGGTATGAAGCAAAATAGTAAAATAAGGTATTGGGCATATTGCCTCGAAATATAAAAGAACGAAAGATGATGAGAAAATAAATGGTAGTTGTGTATCACCTAAAGATACACAAGAAGTAAGTTTTATATGAAATATGAAATATATAATGTTGTAAAGAAACATATAGTGTAAAGAAGTGGAGTTTAAACGAAAGAATAATATAATGTGTTAGGCATGTAGCCTTATGACACATAGCAGAGATGGTAAAATGGTGTATTTGAGTAAGTAATTGACGAGTCAGAAAAGAAAATTAATATATATATATATATATATATATATATATATATATATATATATATATATATATATATATATATATATATATATATATATATAGGAAAAGTGTAAAAAGTATGAAAAGATGAATTGTCGAACACCAAATGTATGAGATTTTATAAGTCGTTTGAAAAAAAACTTAATCAATTATGGTGACCAAATGAAAGGGCAGTGGAGAACAAGTGAGTAGGAGATAAAGTGTTAAACTAAGCACTAGTGGGAGAACTACGAACGACAAGGAAGTACTAAAATAGAAGTAATATCATGAGAATGGTATACGGGGTACCTAAAAAAAAGATGAAAAGTTTAATTATAAAAGTATTGTAAGAAAGCTGAAATGTGAAAAAGACATAATTATATTAGTAAATGTAATGAGTAAATGATGGTGAAATCTCATAAATAATAAGGGACGATGAAGGAAGTAATTAGATTGTTAATATGTTGAATGTGAAAGTGAAATTACATAAATTATGAAGCAAGAAGAAAATTGATAATTGAATCATTAATAAAAGTCAAGATGTGAAGTAATATATATGTATAGGATAAAATGAGACATGTATTTATAGAAGGTAATACATGTAGATTACAGAGCAGAAAAGACAATAATCTATGGTGAACGTATAGAAGCTAGTGGGAAGTAAAAAGAAGTAAATAATTTTGTAATACAAGTGTCAAGAGTAGAAAATAAGGAAGTTGACAGAAATAATGGGTCAACTTCAACAGTAAAACTGTACAAATCTACAAGGCCAAAAATTATGTATTATACATAGAAGGAAAGCTAATGATGTCTAGTTTCTAAAATAAAAGGCAGTACGACGTTTCAACACTTTTAGAGTGAGATATGCAGATTCTCGTGAAAGATATACTGTTTCGACAGATTCTGTCCCAAACAGAAAAGTGAGGATGTGAAGTGTAACAAAAGGAAGAAAATGTAAACCTTATAAATGGCAATGAACCGGAAGTTGTTAGTAGAGAAAAAGAAGAACAAACTTGAAGTTTAAAATATTTAAAGAATAAAATATATAAAAGATAAGAAGTTGTAAAACTTCTAGAAAGAAGAAATAGTAATAAATTATCTATTTAATAATGAATGAGTAGAGGAATGAGAAAAAGAGAAGATTGAAAAGAATGAGGAGGTGTTGTAAAACAAATTTGCTTAAGTAAAATGTCCACTAAGGGACAAAAGGTTACAAGAAAAGATTTAGAGTATATATGAATTTTGTATAAATACAAATTATGATTAATTGTATTTGGAAAAAAGTTTTATAAGTAAATAATATGATTAGTATAATCTCATGTGTTTTGGTAAAGATATGAGAAGAATTACAAAGTAGACTGTTATTTTTTATAGAAGTATGAAAGTATGAAACTACTTTGTAAAATAAGTCTTACTAAGAGAGTTGCATATGAATAAAATGAGGTAGAAAGGAATGTAATTAGAACATAGCGTATGAAGTATGAGCGAGCAACTAAAAGTTGAGAAAACGGATAAAAACGACTGAAAGGGTATTTTGGTCATTTAATAAAAGTATTAAATGTGTTATAAGTATTTTGAAATATTATAAAGAAAGTAGAGTAAAATGACCAGAAAGGTATTTCGGTTATTTAAGCAAAGGTAAGGTTTTAAAGAGATACTTGTATATATCTTATAAAGAAAAAGTCTAGAAGAGGGATAACCTCTAAGAGTATATACTTCTAGAAATGTAATTAAAATATTGAAAGTTGAGGGAAATGAAAGATCAATCCCCTAAGGATAAAAAGTATACGTAAATAAAATATATACATACCATGTATAGTACGAAAAGATTCCGAGGACGGAATCCTCTTAAGGAGGGGAGATTGTAAGAACCCAAAAATTTGGTAAAAGTCATAAAATAAATATATGTAAAGTTGGGTTTGAACGAGGGCGTAATGGTAAAATTTTCAAAAAAGGGGCAAAATGGTCATTTGGCACACAAATGACTTTTATGTAAAGAAAATATAATTATGGGGTAAGAATGAAAGAAAATAAACTTATAATGTTATCAAATGAAGTTCTTGTGCCATTTTGGGAAAAATAGAACTTGAGGGACCAAAGTGTAAAATGGCTAGGTATACAAAGGAGAAAAATCTTCTCCCAGTTCATAAAACACGGGAGAGACTTCTAGAGAGTGCCAGAGGGAGCTAGGATGATCGGGTCTTGAGGGTTTTGAAGAAATTGGAAGAAATTAACTTGGAATTGAAGAATTCCAAGCCATATAAGGTTAGTAATCTTGTTTTTAGGGTTGTTTAACCCATTTCCCGTGAGTGAGTACTGTAGCTTCGTGATTTCAGTGGCTAGAGGAGGATTATCCTATGATTCCTAGCCTTAATTGGTGTCTAAATCAATATCTAAACATAGTTCAGCTATTGAAAGTGTTAAAAATCAAGAAATGAGAATTTGAGCTCAAGAACCCTAACCAACGGGTTTGTAAGAACAAGTTGGTTTCAATGGTTCTTAATGAGTTAAATATGTCTTAATAGATGTAATAAATCAGTCCTAGTTGTTAAATTCAAGTAATTTCAAATTTTTGGGTAAAAATGTCAAAAATAGAAATTTTTGGAAGAAACTTGGAATCCATGATTCCATGGTTTAAAAACAAGTAAAAATAGTTGGGTTATGTTTCTAATCACATCTTGATCATTATCCAACATATGGATAACTTAAAATCAAGTTTGGTGATTTCATATGCCATTGAACCCTAGAAATTTGAGTTTAAGATCAAAATGTTAATTTGACATAAAGAGTTGGTTAGAATGAGTCATAAATGATGTTTAAGTATGAAGAAACGATTAGAAGTGGTTTCCTAAAAGTTTCAATTAATAAAATGAAAGTTTGAACAAAAACTGAAATTTGTCGGGTGGAATGGAATTGGTGATTCCATGAATGAAACCCATGGAAATGGTTAATGGAAATCATGAATTGGTAATTAAAGAAAGTATGTTTTGGGTTATAAAAACCTTAAATTAAATCATCCATTTGTTATATAAGTATATGGATAGAAAATGCACAAAACTAGACTTTAAAATTTGAGTTGATGTGCATACGAGCTTCCTTAAAGCTCTTGTGACATCCTATGGTCTTAATCATTAAGTCATGGACTAAATAAGACTTAATAGAAGTGAAAACATGTTCTTAACATAATAAATGGTCAATAGAACCCATGGTCAAAATTTGGTGAAGTTTGGAGTTAAAACGAGCTCGATACATGATTTTTAGTGAAAAATTCAAGTTTTTGAAGGATTTGGGAGTTACACGGCCGTGTAACTTTTATGAGCAGAATTACACGACCGTGTAACCCACTGGAAGGTGGTAAAGAGTCTATTTTGCCCCTAGACATGTAGCCTTGGTCTCCAATTGATCCCATAAGTGTTATAGAGCATGAAAACATGAAAAATGAGTCTAAATTGTGTATGTGACTTTCCAAGGGTATAATGGTCAATAAAGTGTCATTTCAATGATAATAAGAATAAGTAAAAAGGTGTGCTAATGGATGAATATCACAAAAATATTGTGATACGAGTCTAGTGGAACATAACAAAGTAGTCCTTACATGTTAAAGTATAACGTGCTATTAATAAAATGTGAATAAACGTTCTAGGTGCTTAAGAAGTAAAAGATCAATAAACGGAAAGGACAAGGAAGGGTGTAGCCATAGTTAGACTTCTCTAACTAGTCAAGGTGAGTACATGCAGTATTTTTACCATTCTGGGGTACATGGCAAGTATGTATTTTCAAGATTTTTTTATAAAATCTCTTTATGTGAAGTTATATGCAAGAGTATTATTTCTAGCTTGTTTGTGAAAGTATAATGCTATGATTGAAATTATGTTTTCAAACTACAAGTCAAATTAAGTGAAAGTATGTTGGTCTATGAACCAATTATGTGAAAGTGTATTTTGATTACAAGCTATATATGTTTTCAAGTATGAATAGGCATATAGCCACAAGATGTTAAAGAAGTATGTTTTGGTTACAAACCGTATATGTTTCAAGTATGAGTGGCATATAGCCATAAAATGTTGTAAAGTATGATTTGGCACTTACCCACTTTTTATATGTATGTGAGTAATGTTCAAGTAAGCAGAAAGTATTTTGTATGACTAGTAATTGTAGCAAGCAGCGTTAGTAAGGGAACTATGTTCCACCTACCCGGGTTAGGTAAGGAGTCTACTGGGGAAAAGCCCCTTCGCGAAGTAGATTGCCTAAGCAACTTCTATGGTGAGGATTGATTCGTTCTTTCTAGCCGTAGAGACTTGGGGTATCACTTATGGTGATTAAAGCCCTAAGTATAAAAATCCAGCAAGCTTATAAAACCAGTCAAAGAAAGTAAGAAAGAAGCTATTTTTGCAAAGTATGTTACGAAATGATTTTGAGAAGTAAAGAGTTATAGTATGATGCCACTATAAAGTTTTGAAAGATGTTATTTTGTAAAGTATGATATGAAATGGTTTTGAAAAGTAAAGAGCTATGGTATGTTACTACTATAAAGCTTTGAAAGATGTTTTATGTTATAAGTTTTATAAAAAAGTTGGAAAAAGAAGTTAAATGTTTGAGTCTAAAACTCATGTAACTCACGAGACATTATTGTCTTACGTATTCCATGTTTTGCCTTGTATTCCAGGTTAAAATGATTTGCTATAAATGGGATGAAGTTTAGCCGGAGTAGAGCTCGAGTTAGCTCCTATATTGGACTCAAGGTTTAATCCTTTCTTGCTTACTATGGTTAGTTTTGGTATGGATTTGTGACACCCACTGTTTTTAAGCATGTAAATTATCGGTTTTTGATAAACCGTATTTTTGTATTCATGTATTTATACAAAAAACCATAGTATTTGCAAGCAGTAGAAATGGGGTGTTACATTAAAGAAATACATCCTTGGTATGGACAAGTTTAATGGTCTGAATTACTTGGATTGGCTTCAGAAACTGGAAAATAGTTCTCAAACTCGAAGGAAAGTTGTATATCATTGAAAAACCCCTTCCTGAACTACCTCTAGACAACGCTACAAAAGATGTCAAAGACGAGCATGAGTATCGTCTTGATGGATCCGATGAAGTTCGTTGCCTCATGCTATTGACAATGGACCTTAAGATCCGACTTTGCGGAGATAAATAAAGTTTGTGAGCATCATTCGCAGGTGTGTCGTAGTTCGTAGAATAATAGTGTAAGAATAATTTGCGAGATTGTATATATATTCATGGATGTGCAGTTATTGGAAGTTGGTAAAATAATAGTTCTATCATTAATTGCGACTTTGTATATGCTCACGAGACAATTTTCCCATATAAAATACAAATCTCGCTAATTTGTAACAGATATCCACGGGATTTGTGGCCATTTGCTTATAATTTCCAAAAAAAAAAAAAGGTTCATGGGTAATATAAAACACAAAGTAGTCTTTTAGTTAATAAATTTATTTTTATTTTCCTAACCATATTTGACAAGAAAAATGAAAGATTAACAATCTTATACAATAAATTAGACAAAAAAAGATATTTTATTTTGGATAAATTACAAAAAATAGCAAACACATTGTATATTCTGTTACAAAATATATATTTCACTCATCATAAATTATTTGTAATATAAACGAATTTCTAAGGTTATTTTATACTATTGGACATATGTGCACTAAACAAACTATTAATGGATTTACCCATTTTCTATAAACGTGTTTTTTTCTATTTTTGAACATAAATTAAGAACCATATGTATTATTAAAATAGATAACGGTTAAGCATTTGTATTTTCCTCTATAATACATGTTTTGATATATTCGTAAGATGGAGTGTTTTATTTTTTTAAATAATTCTCCTTATACATTATTAAAATGAAGCTTTTTAAAATTCTTACAAATATATAATCTAGTAATTATAAATAGGGTGTTGTTAATCTTAAGAAGATTCTCATAAGAAATGTTGTCATTATGTTTATTTTGTGTCGTCATTACATTGTCAACTTCTCACCATTGTGAAAGTAGTTTTTCTTATTATATCATTATTCTCATTATTCATTATTTTTACCTTTTATTTTTAGATTCTTTGTTTCTTAAGATAATATCAATAGATACATTATTGTTTGTTTTCATTTAGGTTATCACAAAAAATTATTATTATTATTATTATTATTATTATTATTTAACAAATTAAGAGACTATAAATGCGACAAAACCATATCTTCTTCTATCTCTGATTCTACATCATTCTCCTTTTATCAAGGTAAATATGAACTTAGTTTTTTCAAGCGACTTAAAAGAGCTGATCCTCAGTGGCGGATCCAGAAAAATTGGACATGAGGGTCATTGAGGAGCACCTTTTTTTTAGACAATTGACACCTATATATAAAAAAAATTACTCTACGGGGTAAAATTTCAGGGGGGGCACGGGCACACCCAGACACCCCTAGGTCCGCCCCTGCTGATCCTAGTTGTTGTATCCTAATAAACAAGCATGCAGTTACGACGAATTTGTTTTAAAAACATTGTGTTGAACGCATCGTTAACATCTTTTGTTTTATTGCTCTTTCATGCATTGCTAAAAATCATTTTCCTACACAAATTGTTTAGATATATTGTTAATTATGTATGAGATCGTAGAGTCACACACAAAGAGCAACAAGACGTCAAATAAATAATATTTATATGTAATAAATATTATAATTAATTGATCAAAAGAAATAATTCAATAAAAGGTATACTTATTATTTGTTAAATAATTAAAATTAAAAATTCACAAAAATATAAAAAATAGGTTTTGTAGTTGGCTAATTAATTAAAGTAATTGATTAGGGGTTTGAATTGACTAATAAAAATGTTTGATAAGAATTAAAAAGCTCACCCTTTTAGCGGAACATGGTCGTGGAGCAGTGCCATATGAAGGTGTGGCGGCGCACGATTAGAGGATGACAACGACGATAGTGGCCAAAACAAACAAGGTATCCGAGTGGGAAGGCGCATATGGAACCTTAGTAGAGGCTTTGATACCATGTTGGATTGTGGAAATCCCCATTAGGGTTTATGTTGTATTGTTCAACATATATAATACATAAACTTACAAGGGGTCCCTACACTATACACATAGATATAAAAAGACTATACACTGATATACTTTAACAATGATGGTTTACAATGTTTCACAATGCTTTATGATGAGGTCACATTGAGTTCACAATGGTGAGGAGTTGAACCGATGAAACACATAGTAAACTAGCCAACAACTAAATACTTTGAGCTTCAACTAGATAATCTGGAATGCTACGTGACATAACCGAAATCCCGAAGGAATGCATGAGAAAGAAGGTCGGATTAACCTTGGAAAAAGTGATCCAAAAAATGGATTTAACCACAAAAAAATGATCATAAGCCATTGATTGCAATGTTCTTGTTTTATGCCTTGAGATTTAAGGGCAAAAGATTATGAGCAAGTAGCAAATCACCTCCTTACTACTACTAAATGGTGTTGGAATATAGGAATGGAATGTTTTAAGCTCATAGCTTTCATCGACCACGAACTCTAAAAGTGGGTGATGAAAGATTATTAGAAAAATGAATATTGAAAGTACTATGAAAATAATATTAGAAGAGATGATATTAATTAGGCCATCCGGTGTGGTGCGGGGAGGGGGTGTGGGGAGGAGACTCTTGGACGGGGCGGTTCCCTGCCCGCCCCCTGCAACAACCCCGCTTTATTGACATTGTAGAAGCGATATTCGTCGTGCGGGGAGGTGTATGCAAACGAATATATAGGCGTTGGACATTATATATATATATATATATATATATATATATATATATATATATATATATATATATATATATATATATATATATATATATATATATATATATATATATATATACACACACACACACACACATACACACTTCATTTCACAATTACATACACTTTAAAATATTTTTAATATCTCACAAAGGGATCATGTTCAGCTTCTTTAATTCCATCGTCATCGTCAGACGATCATTGATTGATGTAATCGGCCATGCAAGTCACTGCAATGGTGCAAGAGACTGCTATAGCGAGCCGACACTGCCCAAAGTATGCATGCATCATATTACATAATCTGATTTTGAGATCCTAGGAAAACACGAGACATAATGTATGCATGCATCATATTACATAATATGATTTTGGATGATGTAAATAAAACGATATGTACGTATGATTTAAACGAAATTGTATCATCCTATGAGCCGATAACAATTGGCTCGCCACAATATCTACCGAATAGAAGAGAAGTGCAAAACAATGAAATACATAATAATCTTCATGCGGATTTGATGGAACGTATCTACATGGCTAACATACAATTGATAGAAGTGTCCAACGACGAAGAAGAATAATGTGAGTGATGTTACTAGTTTCTTTTTATTATGTAACTTTTAATTTGTTTAGATTAAGTTAATGTAATTTTTAAAATTATTAGATTTTAATTTATCTATTTTAATGTAATAGTTTTATTTTGAAATAAATTTGTTTATTTTATTTCAAATTATTTTTTAATTTAAAAAGTGAGTAGAAGTGAAAGATAGTAAAAGATGACCATTTTCATGATTTGACAAAAAAAAAATGATGTAAAGGAAAAATCACACCCTATAGCCTTAGGAAAGTGAAAGGGAGGCATGAAGAAATCAAATAAATGATATTTTGGGAATAAACTAAAAGAGGACAATTATTTACAAAAGAGTGACATTGTGAGACATATTTTGGATATAATGTGTTTTGGGTATACTTTCTCAAATTCTCATTTCCTAATGGAGTGATGACATACAAAGTTTTTGTTTTAATATTATCTGTACATAACTTCTAAAATTCGTTTTTGCAAGGTTACGTTAGCCAACTTATTAGAGCACTCAAAGGTTAGTTTTTCTTTTTTTAATATCAAATTGTGGTAGCTAGTTGTTATTTGTTAAGGTTATTTTCTATGAACTTATCTAATAACCAGTGAAAGTAGATAAGTTTGTTTTCTACAAATTCTTTATAAAAAGATCTAGAAGTAGAAAATGAGAAACAACATAGAAAAATAATTAACGGTGCAAATGCAAGTTAGCCAAGAGATGAAACGATGAAAAAGACAAAAACGTGAAAAGCAAAGCATACAAATACAATAGAAATAGATGACTTGCCTTTGGACTTTATTTCTTCCTTCAGCCCAGGAGGAGATAGCATCTGCATAGCCAATAACAGCAGGCCAATCCAATCATCATCATCATCATCATCATCCCTCCATTGTCGCTTCGATTCAATATTGTTGTTGCCAGGTTCATCTCCTTCAAAGTTCAAACAACATTCAAATCCCGTGGCCTCTTTCTGTGCATCTGATTCTTCCACATCTGGAGCAGGTTCGAGTTATCTTCTTCATCTGGCCTACGTGTCTTATCAATTGCATAAATATCTAAAGGAATATCTCCATTTCATTTTGCAGTCCATCGGAAGTAGTCGGATCGAATTGCAACTATATGGAGGTATATTTGCTCAACTCCAACCCTAAGTTTGTATCTGAATACTGATTCTGTTTGTGTACTTCTAATACGAATTCAGTTTTCTGTTATCGGGATTTAGATGCGTAGCGAAACTACTTGCCCCCGTTTTTAGCAATTAACCGTTATCTTCCAATTTATTTGGGATATTTCGGATATTTCATGTATTTACGCATCCGGGTTCGGAGCTCTCGTACCTTAATAAGGATCCTATCCAATTGAGTGGCGTGAATAGCTTTTAGATCACCTTAAGCCACTTTAACTTTTCTCAAGATTTTCAGCCAATATTTCGTTTAGCCTAAAAGATGATTGGTGGTTGAATTGGAATCAGTGAACTCTGGCCATTTTAGTATAGCAAAAATAAAGAGCTTGATCCTGCATTGCACAGTGCCTTTGTTTTCACGGCCTTTCCATTTCCAGTAGCTGCTTGTTCCGTACTTATTTTGTTATAATCTTCCAACTAAGAAAACTATCACCCTGTTTCTTTTTTCCATTAAGTGCTGTATGGATAAAGTGCTGTGTGGATAAATGATGTCTATAATTTTTCAAGAAAATGATGGCACACTTGGGCAATGGAAGGGAAAAATAGATGAGGAAAAATTGGTAAAAGGTTTAGGACTTAAAGGGGAAAACCTCTTTTTCCCTGACTATCTCTATGGAGTTGTTTTTTTTCTGCATCAAGTCAAAAAGTAACAAGGAATTGAGATTAGCAATATGTTAAGTTATATTGTTGATTATGTGTTTGCTATTGGTATGATAAACAATAACTTCTTCATCTTTAAGATTCATATTGTTAGCCAAACATAATTATATACTATTTTGTTTCAACGATTCAGCTTGTATCAACTCCAAAAATTTTGCAAGCTCTTTCAAGAACATAATTATAAATAGTTTCTCTGAATTGGCAAGTTAACTTGTTTTGTTTTCCTAAACATTTTGTCCATCTACCTGATACATACAGCAAGTATCCTGGGAGATTTTTCAAAGTACAATGCCTCAATAAGAAAAAATCGGACTTACAATGTTGTAATAGAAAGAAATGGAAGTAGGATACTATAATACACAAATATATGAAATTTACGTTACTATTTCTTGCATTTAATCCTTATTAAATTTATCAAGTACAAGTCTTCTATCTTTGCAGTTTGTTTCCTCCTTTTCTAGGAATGCATGATGATCAAGTTTGCAACTTTATGGGAGTCTCTATGTTAATTTGTTATTGATTTTCATTTAGGTGATTGAATCGTGTGTCAAGTGAAGGGTGAGATATTATGCATTGATCCAACTATCAAAAAGTGGTGCCAATATTATTATGGATGTGGTGAATGGAGCTAATGCTCATAACAACAACTCAAGTCTAGCTTCCAAACAACGCCTTCGTTGGACACATGAGCTTCATGAAAGATTTGTGGATGCTGTGGCACAATTGGGTGGCCCTGATAGTAAGTTGCCTTAATTTCCATTACCTGACTTTAAGTAAAACTGTTGCAAAAGAATTTCAATTTTTGTTTTGAGAAGTCTCACAAGATATGCAATGTTTCCGATTTGGAAAATTGTTCAAGTGAACTTATATATGGTTATATATTAACCATTACAAAAACAGTTATGGTTCATTTTGGTCCACAAGATCTTTAAGTTGATGTGAAAAGATATATTAGGTATTGTTGTTAATAGTTTGTTGATATATTCTTTTTGAGTCAAACACTGCAATTCTAGGCGGGCAGGCCTAATCTATTGTTTCTTTTTGATCTAATGGACTTAATCTGTGAAGCTATATATGGGTGTTTCTTTTTAAGTTCGTGTAGAAAAAGCGATTTAATAATTAATAGATAAACGTCAAGGTACAGAGGCTTTCCCCATTAACAAATCTGTCTCCGTTTAATGACACAAATGTTTTAAAATGTTTCATGAGTTCAAGTTAAATTATAGCAATATCATCTAAATAGAAGCAATTTTCACTGCTATAGCACACTAGAAGTGAAAGTAGGATGTTATAATACACTAATAAATGAAAGTATATTTCTGTTTCTTGTATTTAGGCCTATATTTTAATGGCATGACTGACTTGTGAGCCCTACTTTCCAGGGGCTACTCCAAAAGGCGTACTGAGAGTGATGGGTGTTCAAGGTCTAACAATTTATCATGTCAAGAGCCACTTGCAGAAATATAGGCTTGCAAAGTACCTCCCGGATTCCTCTTCTGAAGGTATTCTATAATAGCACCTAAAAAGGCTGATTATAATCTTCATCAAATAATTAAATTACAATAATCTTTACTTGATGAGATGGGTTAATGCAAGAAATAGCAACTTATTTTCGTTTATTTGTTTGTTATATCATCCTGCTTTTCTTTCTTTCTACTACAACATTGTGCTTTTCTTTTCTATCTTAATTCTAAAAAAAAAAAAAAAAAAGTTTAAAGTGCAATGTGTTAATAAGAAAAAATTGGAAGTACAATGTCGTAATATAAAGAAATAAGAGTAAGATGCTATTATAATAAACAAATAAATGGAAGTATGTTGCTATTTTTTACATTTAGCCCATGAAACATGCTGATTGTTTTGCTCAAATTGATAATGCAAGGAAAAGCGTTTGACCAGAAAGAATCAGGTGACATGCTTTCCAGTTTGGATGGATCATCGTAAGTCTTGTTTATATTTTTAATTTTAATGAGACTAATCTTTTCTAAAAAGTTTTGCGATCTTAATTAAATAACATATTTATCTTCTTAAACTAACTATAATATATATATATATATATATATCTATATAGGGTCCGGTTCCGGTGAGGACACTTTTTTCGGTGAGGACTCGCGAGGACACCTTAAAAAAATTGAAAAAAAATATTAAAAAAATACAAATCATAAAATCAAGAATAGTACTATATCATTATCAAAAAAAAATTTGAAAAAAAAAATTGCATCATTGCAAAACGTAATGATGCAATTTTTCTGTTTTTATTTTGGATCATTATTTCATTATAAAAAAAATAATGATCGAAAAGTTTTTTTTTGAATCTTTTTTTTCTCCGATATAGTATTATGATCCATTTTATTATTTATATTTTTTTTATATTTTTTTTCAATTTTTTTAAGGTGTCCTCGCAAGTCCTCACTTTAAGAAGAGTCCTCACCCGATCCTGATTCTATATATATATATATATATATATATATATATATATATATATATATATATATATATATATATATATATATATATTGATGGGTAACGGAATAATCAAAGGTAAACGATAAACAATTCAAAAGATAAAACAATCAAATGAACTCAGCAAATGTTTCTATTAATCAATCCATCAAACGATTGCCCAAAAGGAGAATGATTCTCTCTCACTGAAATACAATCTCAGGAGCCAATACCAAAATAGCAAATGACATCATGCCTTCTCTCAAACTAATTAGAAAATGTCTCTTTTGCCCTTGCCCTCCTTCTAGAATAAACCAATAACGGTTTATGTGCATCTTCTTTTGTGGTCCCGGCTCTAATATTTGTATCATATATATATATATATATATATATATATATATATATATATATATATATATATATATATATATATATATATATTATTGTAATCATATTTGGGTTTTAATAAACTTTCTATTATTTCTAAATTTTATTTTGGTAAATAAAAAGTTCAATAATTATAATTAAATCATATAGTGTAGAGTTAAAACAATACATTTAATCTACATATAATATAGAAATTCATTCCATTCTATAGGCCCACCAAACATGATCATGGGAATATGTGTCAATTCCATTCCATCCTTATCTCATATTGTTGAGTTGTATTCATCAAAATAATGTTGCTTCTGCTCATTCAACTCTTTGTGGGCTTAAAATGTGTGTGTGTGCAGTGGAATGCAGATTACAGAAGCACTCAAGCTGCAAATGGAGGTGCAAAAGCGACTGCATGAGCAATTAGAGGTCTTATTTCCGTATAACCTTTTTGTCATTCAGTATATACAATTTGGTGATTATAATTAGGGTTAAACACAAGAAGTAGCAACGTACTTCAGTTGATCTCTTTATTGTATCATACTAGCATCCTACTTTTATTTCTTTCTATTAGAGAGAGCATTGTATCCTAGATATTTACCCAAATGTCTTCCAAATAAATGAAAGTAGGTTGCTATTTCTTGCATTTATGCCCCCCAACAATCAATTTGATTAAATAATCGTTTCTATATTTACTGTTATAGGTCCAAAGACAGCTTCAGTTACGAATAGAAGCCCAAGGGAAGTACTTAAAGAAGATCATCGAAGAACAACAGAGGCTGAGCGGAGTCCTATCAGAACCGCTCGGCCCAGATGACAACTGCCCGGAATCTAAAAACCCGACCGATCCCATGACCCCACCTCCCGCTTTCGAGCTGCCCATAATCGAAACCTCCCCCACAGTCAACACCATTTCCACCGATGAACCATTGTCCTCTAGACGCGAGCCCTTAACCCCAGACTCGGGTTCGAACCATGATTCACCGGTTGTGAAGAAGCAACGAGTGAGCCAAGGGGTCGGGTCGACTCACCAAATATCGGACTCGAGCTTAAGGCAGCATTCGATTTACGAGATGCCTGTTAACAATGAGGATTAAGCCGTATTGTTTGAGGGTGGTTGGGGTTGTTTTGTACTTGTGCAGTTTATAGAAATATATATATGTTTGGTTAGGTCGGATGGGTGTGATAAATCTCTAAAACTTTGTAATTGATAGCCTGAAGTCGAGACGAATTAGATGATGATATTTATGTATTTCTTGATTGCGTGGTCATCTTCATTGGACGTTTGTTATTCAAAGTTGTACTATGGTCCAATTTGGGTTTTATTGGTTAATGATTCATCGGATTAGAGTTTGCATCTCTAAAGACTAAAGTGACTTTCTATCAATATCAATGAGAAATCCAATGTTTCTTTCATGAGTGACAATGTTAAATCCATAATGTAGGCTTGAGCTCTTGCCTTAGCAGTATTGATGTGAGAATCTATAAGTTAATGTTTGTTAGCAGTACATAAATTAGGTTTTATGCTTCTTTTAGGTGGGAATCCATTAAGTTAGATTTGGATGTGTGCCTAGTCATAAGGACTTGAGAATCCATAAGTTGTGTCTCATTTTAAAGTTTTTGCATCATCTTGCTTGCTTTGAAATATTCTTAAGTTAAGACGAGTTAGATGATGATATTTATGTATTTGTTGGTGTGTGTCGTGTTCTTCATGGATGTTTGTTGTTATATCAGAAACTCTACTGTTCTCGTATGCTTGATCTAGCAGAGAAGGGTGAGAATTTGTAAGGCTAACACCCCCTTTGCTATTGTGTTTGGCGAGTACTCGGTTAGGATTGAGCTTGATATAGTGGGACAAAAATTACATATTTCGAACCAGAGGATGGAACAAGGTGGGACAAGGTTTTGCTCTCGTTCTTCCGTTAGTGCAAAAGACATGAAGCACTCTTCATCCCCATCACTGAAAATAGTGTCATATATTCCTTCCTTGTCGTGCTTTTGTTAGTTGATTAGCCATAAATGTGGTGATTTTGTAAGTTGATCGGTCAAAATAGTCAAGGGTTATTGAACCATAATGACAACCAATAACACAAGCTTTACCCATTTAGTCACTGAAGTTTTAATTGCACCCAATAGGCCATTGAATTTCCAATTTGGCTTTAAAATACAATTGTCTCCGATTTTAACAATCGTTTTCCGGTTTTGGCGACACCCCTGTCTCCGCCAGACCATTTTCCTCAACCCATCCATAGTTGTACCACCTCGACTAGGTCCAAAGCCTATCCATAATCTCACCACAGATGTACCACCTCGACCACACCCCCACGACTCTCCTCCTCTAACGCCTAAATAGGTAAAAAGGTGAATTGATTTTAGATGAAGATAAACGTGGAATAATGAATCCGGGGCCGTTTAATGCAACTTTAACTTTGTGTTCCAAAGTTCAACAAAGGAAAGAATAAAAGGGAATGAAATAAGGAGATAAAAGAAATGGAAGGGAACGAAAAAATATATATTTTTTCATGTTCCCGAGTTTGAAAGAAATGAAAGGATATATGTTCCTGAATTGAAAAAAAATAAGAAAATTTTACAACTTTATAATTATATCATTTATGAGTAAATACGAGGTTTTTTATTTATATTATATTGAAGGATAATTTGGTAAATGACAAAGAGTTATAATTATAGCTTGTTACTTCCTCTCTAAATCCCTTCACTTTTGGGAGGGCACTTATGGGGGATGATTATCAAAAACATCATTTTCTCTTTTTTCCATTTCTTTCCAAAAAAACAACCACGAACATGATCTTGTTAACCTTATTCCAATTTCTTTTCACCTCTTTCCTTAAAAAAAACAACTAGGGTATCTCCTTAAAAACAACTAGGGAACATAATTTAGTTGAGTGGATGCAAAAGAGTTTAAGCTTATATCCAAAGTAACATAGCAAAAGAGGCTCGACATTTCCATGAATTATCCATTAAGGAATTTTCGTGGTATGATTTTCAAGATTCAAATGCTTACCAACAAGTCTTTTCTTCTTATAGTTTATCGTAACACAATCAAATGGGTAGTTGGTTACACTTATAATCTAAAAAATATAATCATATATCTTATAGTCAATTAAAAATAATCAAAGGTCGTATCCATTTACAAATTTAACTAAATCTTTACTTCTAATAAATCACTACTCAATCTGCCACGTGTCCTTCTCTTAAACAATTCCCACCATGTTTTCCCGCTCAACGTATTACCTCTGCCGCTCTGCGTCCTTCTAAATTCAATCGGGTTTTTAGTAAGTAATACACGAATTGTTAATCCTTAATTATTGGGATAAAATCTTCAATTATGTATGTCTATTTTAGTTAAGGATTGTTTTCTGTTCTCCCGCTCACAAATCACGCTCACTCATATAGAAATTTCATTTCAAAATTCCTTAGTGGGATTGGTTTCAATTGAATAGAATTAATTTAGGTAATAATGCATCAGTTACACAGCTTCTTATTTATGGATCGTCATTTTCTGCCTATATAAATGATTTCCGCTTTCTGGAAATCATACACAGTCGAAAAATCTTTTCAAGTTTGAGATTGGTTCTCTGCAAATCAATGTATGAGCACGCAATTATATGTAGTATTCTCATTTCTGTGGATCGTTCATAGTATTATTTCTCATTCTGGAAATTATATTTATGTTTGTATGTTATTATATAAGATTTTCCAAATGTAATTTCTATATTGAAAGTACGTACATAAAGTGTTTGATGAATTGTCTGAGTCAAATTTCTAATTTGTAAGTACTTGTTCGTTAAGAACTTGATTATCTAATTACATTGTTGACCAGGCGAGAAAATTGCTGCCAACTGGTAGGAGAAATGCTTTTTACCTCGGTATTAAGTCCTCAGTAGTAAGTGCTAAAATGTGTAGTTTCTAAAATGTTGGTTTTTACTATAATTGTTATACTACAAGATTTTTCAGTTTGGAGCAGGATTTTTTGTGGTGCATAGCCTCTCAGCATTCCTGAATTCATTTCTCCTAAACTTTGGGACACGTCAAGAAGCCCAGAACCCAGTAAGGCCCTCCTTTCCACACTATTGGTTACTTTGCAATAGAATGTGTTATCTTTACAAAAGCTTGAAGTTTATGGCCTTTTTGACCTTGCAGATTTCTGTTTTTGTGGTGCTTGGAATCATCTTGTTAGGAGCTGCTTTTGGGTATTGACCGGTGAGGAAATATATGGCGAAAGTGATGTTGGTGTTGCACAGTTTATGAAATGGTCCATGTGTATAATTGCAGTCACTTGTATTATCCTGGTGCTTTTTATGTTCATTAATCATTAATTAAGTACATATTCGGAAAATTGTTTATGGTCAATAGGTTTCTTCTGTAGTTATACATTTTGACCAATGTACTCACTTTCCGTCTTTCCGAGGTCTATCTTTTTATTACATTTGTGGGATCTTCATGTATTTATATTTTGATATAGCAAGGCTGCCTTGTATTTAAAAAGTCTGATAGTCTGATATTTAAATACGAAATAAAATGCAGATATTCAATTATGATCCTCATCTATTTTTACAAATTTCCAAAATTGCCTTATTTCCAACCCCATTATGAGAAGGGTTTATATAGGCGAAGGCGGTAGATGGTGTTTGGCTGTTTGGTTTACTACAATTGTTTTATGATTGTAGGTTGCATTTTGAAAAGGTCTTATTGCAACCCCATTTAATTGTTTTAACAGATTACCGAGAAGGTCCCATTTTGAAAAAGGTTTACTACAATTGTTTTTAATTGAAGTTCTTCAATCTAGATTTTGTTCGCTTCTTTTATACACAATACATCAGTTGTTTATTTATGTATGTGTGTTGGATTAAGTCATGTCTTCATTAGGACAACAAGAAGCTCTTTTTAGTTTGTTGAAGTTCATTTTGAGAGTTTATTTCTTAGGTGTTGGTTAATCGGAAGGTAGCGGGGATACAACAAGTGGTGTTTCATTTACCCAATTTAACATTCTCTCTCTCTCTCTCTCTCTCTCTCTCTCTCTCTCTCTCTCTCTCATATTTTAACAAAAATATAAAATGTATGTAAAAACAATGTCTTATTCATTTCACAACCTATTTATCTTGTACCTAAATAAAATGTTTTCAACGATAGTTCATTTTACTTAAAATTGCCATAACTTAATTTTTGTCCACTATATTTTCCTCCCTTTCTAATTGTTTTTTTTGTTTCTAATTGCTGTATCTTATGACAATTTGATGATAAAGCCATTTGCATAACTCTTAACGGGTTTCTAGAATACGTTTGCAATATTGAAAATTTTAGTCCGTGAGTTTAGAATAAAACATATTATAGTTTTGGTCCTTGTATTTATGTTTTTTTTTCATTTTTGGTCCCTAAAGGGATATGGTTTTTTCCAATTTTCAACTATATCGTTTTTCCAACTTTGTCTGTGTATGCATCTATGGCATCCTAATTACGTTTCTTTTTATTACAACATATTATCTCAATATATTTTTCTTATAAAGGCATTTTACCTTACAAAATATACCAAATTTTATCATTTTATTTTGAATTTTTTCTATATATTATTGTGTGTGAGTTCTGTCGATCGCCCCATTTAGGGTCTAAATTTGCAAAAAATCAAAAAAATTTATTTATTTATTTTCTTAAATGGCTGATGTAATAGAACTATACTTCAGGTCATATATGAGGTTGGAGGATAGTTATAATCTCTTGCAAAAAAAGTAAATGATATGTTTGCATTGATTTTGTATTTTCATGATATTTATCTATCTATATGTTTATTGATCTATCTGTGTAGGTAAAATTTTCTTTTATACAAAAATTTTTAAGCTGTCAACCCGTGTTTAACACGGGCTTATAACCTAGTTATATAATATTAGACGATTGCATAACATGATTTCTTACAAATTTAACTAAATTATATAATATTAGACGATTGCATAACATGATTTCTTTCTTTCTTCTCGGTGATTACTAAAACATATGATTGAAAACATTACTTAACACATCAAAAAATTTCACTCACAACCAACATTTTTTTAACAATTTGTAAATTGTAATCATACTTAAAAAAATACACTTTCATTTTTTCTTTATTTTATAAAACATTATACTTTCAATTGTTCTCATATTAGAATATTGTAAGAACTATTTTGTATCTAGATCACATAGCTATAACCGGAAAGGTATTTTAAAATACACTACTGTACAATGTTACAAATGACATTGCAATAGATGGATAGGTTAAAACACAATATTGTATTATTGCAACAGAAAAAAAAATAGAATGCTATAATAAACAATCGGTAAAAGTACATCGTTCATACTTGCATTTAACCCTGAAACATATCATATCAGCAACTTAAAAAAACAAAGATGAAACCTGACAAAACACATTCAGCAGATAGTCACAATAACTTACTAAACTACCGCCTAAACGCATTCCCTTCACTCTTTCGTTGTGAATAATGCGTTCTCCGGCGAACACTCTCCTCTATGGTGGAGCTGCCGCCCTTCTCCGCCCCATAAATACTCTTATGAGCAGCATCCAAGAAATTCCGGCCACCGGAACTTGCATGGCTAACCTCCTTAGCATCCTCATCCTCCGCCTGCTTCAACCGCTTCCATCTTTGTTCTTCATGAAGCTCTGCATCCATTTGCATCTCCTTAAGCTTCCTGGCTCTATCTTCATTCGAAAGTACATTGCTATTTCTATGATGGGCTGGCGGCCGATGCTTTCGGTCTTCCCTGTGGTGTCTTTCCGGTGACCGCCTGGCGGCACTCTTTACACGGTCTTCCTCTTGTCGGCCTGTCTCCTCGGAACCGCTACGATGTTTGTATTTTTCGTGTTTTGACTTCTTGCGGTGATGTTTTTCTTTATGTTTTTGTTCGTCCGAGGTTTTCTTCTTTGCTTCAACCTAAAAGATAACAAGATTATAATGGTCACATATGTTACATTTGTTACAGGGTCAAGAATGCATTTACAGAAGACGATATGTTATAATAAAAATAAGATTTTTAACTTACAGATTTGCGGATCATGGCCATTTGGACGGGATTGTTCTTTACACGAGCTAGTGCTTCCTGTTCACGTTGCTTTATTAAAAGCAAGGGATCTGAATGCAGTTTTCTCCATGCATCGTTAGCAGACTGTGGTTTATCTTCAAATAAAGCTCCAGGTGCAGAGGCCTGTTACAGGGAAGATAGTTAGAAACAAACTGAGGCAAGATGTTAAATTTAGGTTGAAGAAGAATCGACTGTATCAAATTCTTTAATTGAGGAATTCTTTAGGATCAATCGTGTTATTTTCTTCCTCGATTATGATTTTATCGGTGGTAATGAATGAATTCGTATAATATTCCAATGAAATAAGAAACTGAATGGAAGAATCCCGGTACCTTGTTTGCAGATGTGGACGCTTCCGGTTCCGCCTTGGGGGGTAATGATTCGAGAGTCTTGAATCCTTCTGAACTGTCCTTCCTTGAGGCTAATCCGGAATCGTATAAGAAATCCAATCGTTCTTGCTTCCTGGAATGTTACAAAATTGAATCGAACGGAATCGGTAAGAATTTGGAAGATGAAACCCTAACCCTAAATCTGCGAATATGAAATTAGAGAGAGGAGCTTACGGAACTAAGCCGGCTTGTTCCTGAAGTTGACGAAATTCAGCTTTCTCCCTTTCCTCGTGGATTTGCTTTCGGAGTTCATCAAGCTTCCTCTGTTCGGCCTCGTGCTTCTGTTCTGCTTTCCAAACGTTTTCAATGTTCCGCAGACTACCCGTGTGCCATCCTTTCTTGTTCAGAAACTTCAAAGCCATTCTTGAAGAAATATGATTTAGGGTTTACTTGAAGATCGAGAGGACTCCCTCTTTATGGTCCTGCGATCGCCTCAAGAGTAGAAAATTTGTCGTGAAAGATGATTGATTGTCTAGACAGAGTTTACAGACGATAAAAGGTGAGATGAGCGGCGTTAGGAAATTATTTAATTATCCTGTGATTTAAAGGGATATTGATGTTTTATGAGAAATAATTAATTTTAAATTTGTTCTAAAGGTTTAAGTACTAGAAAAGTAATACAATATTTTGTTTTTCTAACAAAAAAATATTTTCGTTCTTTTTTTTTTTTTTTACGGGCAGACACATGTTTAGTCCACGGTTTGTTTTTTACCATGTTTGTTATCTTATTATAGAATACATAAGATAACAACTTTTCATGTCCG
Organism: Cichorium intybus; assembly: GCA_023525715.1. NCBI lineage: Eukaryota > Viridiplantae > Streptophyta > Magnoliopsida > Asterales > Asteraceae > Cichorium > Cichorium intybus. The sequence continues at coordinate 37,205,266 of CM042011.1, read as the reverse complement.
TAATATTTTCAAACCTAAAAGAAATTAAAATTTTCCTTATTTTTTACATAACATTAAATGTTTTTGCTTTTTCACTTCACAAAATAATTTCTTGCAACAAACTAACCTAAAAGCATAAAAGCATAGTATACGAGAATACATTTATTGATGAATCTTGTAGCTTTCTTGGATGATTTGAGGGCCCAAACTAGAACTCTTCTAATGAAGTCGCATCCCAAAGCAGTTATTCAAGCAAAATGGGGCAATACCTCACTTACTTGTGGCCGAAGCACCTCTATACTTGAATGTTTTTTCTCGGTTACTTGTGGCCAAAGCAACTCCAAAAACCTGAGAACTTGACTCTCGGTTTGTGTGTTAAGCTAAGAGAGAGATCGTCAAGAGAGAGACTGCATGTGTGTGTGTGTGTGAGAGAGAGAGAGGTCGATGAGACATAAAGAGGTCTAGAGGGAGAGATCCTAGGGGGTAGGTTTCTTTAGGGTTTCTCAAGTGTGCCAAAAGGATGCCCCTTACCCCTTATTTATTAGGCACTAAAGATATGGGAGTCCTTATCTCCTAGTTGCATGAATTACAACATAAGATAAGATACCCATTTTATCTTATCTAATTCAATTTAATTACCTTTCAGCCATCCGACTTTATTAGTTTCTCATTAATATATCATAAGATGACTAATTAACAAACTAATCCTTCATAATTCATTCTTGTCATTTTATGTTGGAATCATTCTTTGTATGTAACCTAAAAGAACCATGTTTAATGTAGAAATGTTACTAACTTATTTGTCAGTGAGGATAGTTCCAACAGTCTCCCACTTACACATGATACAATAACTATATAGGTACATCCTGAAATCTAACACATGGTATGCCATCCTAGACAAATACTGCACTCATAACCCGAAGATATGAAATTGTCAAACTCAAAAGCTAAAGATTGTCTTTCTCGATGGAAGTTTGTGGTGACTACAACATGTTGCATAATTAATCCACCATCCATTCTGTTTGAGCACGACCATGCATTTGATGTAAGCACCAAATCATCTTGGGGCCTATATATATATATATATATATATATATATATATATATATATATATATATATATATATATATATATATATATATATATATATATATATATATATTCTCCTGTTGGGGAAAAATGAAACAAATAAACATTTAATACATAGACCTTTCCCACTCATCATGCCATACCTGAATATTTCCTATGTGGCTGCCAGTTATAGACAATGTTGGAGAACACTTCAGTACAACAGACTATAGGTAAAAAAAATCTAATGCCTCTCTCTCTCTGAAGGATGTAATATATTACCATCTGTAACGCCCCAATTTTTTTTTTAAAAAAAAATAAGCAATAGTTTATAAAACCAAAGTCATAAAAAGTCATATGAAATTAATTATAGTTATCCAAAAACCCAAGTAAGTAGCGTAAGTCCTCTAACCTTAAGGTTGGGGGTTCAATCCCCACTAAAGGGAATATGTGGTTATTTAAGAGCAATGTAGGTTTGTCGTTAAAAAAAAAAGCAGCAGAAGTCAATATCCCCCAAAAGCATATTATAAGTTCATATTATTAAAAGTCATAAATCTTTAAAGTAAATCTACATAGAATGCGTGTTGGCAGTGGTCAAACCGGTGCTTTCGCCTTGTCAACCCCAAAGGGTCCCGAAAGATGTAAATTAACAACGAGTAAGCAAAAATACTTAGTGAGCCTACACTGCACTCACTCATTATATCAAATCACATGCATTCACGTATCATTTTTATACATTCACAAAAATATAACACAACATAACTTTAACATAACATAAAACATCATCATATTATACTAAACACATATTATCTGCCAATATTAAACATCTTTTGTCTTTTTAAAGTATAATACATTTAAAACAAATTTATGTAATAGTGTGTGTAGTTGCTACTATCTTTCAAGAGGGCATATTTTTGGTTAATGAAACTACAAATTAATTGCCATTAAAACAGTGCCATTAAACCATAGTCAATAAACAACATCTATTGCATTACATTGAAATGAGAAACATAAATCAAATTGCAAAGAAAAGTATAACATATCCATAAGTGAACAATCAGAACTTAAGTTTTTTTATTTGCCACCAGTGGAATTTGCCTACCATAATAGTTTTCATTCTAGCATTCAAATGACCCCATATGAGGCGTTATATGAGCACCATGTCGTACCCCACCTTGTTGGACGGAAGCCAGTGAGAAACCACTTGCAAGGCCAGAGATTGTGTCACAGACTGAAGAAAAGGTTAAGAAAATTCGTGAAAACATGTTGGTGGCTAAAAATCGTCAAAAACAATATGCCGACAAGAGATTGAAACCGTTGAAATTTAAAGTTGGTGACATGGTGATGTTGAAGGTGTCTCCTTGAAAAGACAACCTAAACATATTTTTGTCTTGTATGTGACCAATCGCTACAAATAAGAACTAATTTAGTTTCAGTTCAGTTTTGTCCATGTACCAAACGCTACCTTAATAAAGTATGGTACTTAGGTATATTAGTTACTATTAAAAACTTTGACAACCTTTTCATTATAAGAAAGATACATTTAGCTATTGAAAAAAGTTTACCAATTTGGGAACAAAAGCCTGAAAATCGAACGGTTTAAATACAAAAACGATAACTGAAATCTAAAAAGCCGAAGTCAAACGCTTTCATATAATTTAAATCAGAATATTGGAAATGGAAAAGGAAAAGGAAATTAAGGAAAGAAGGAAAAAAAACATCAACAAAGTTGATCTCCATAGCACTTATTTTGTGGGTGATCTTAAATAAACAATCTCTATGTGTGTGGATGTGTGTGTTGTGTGAGTTAACATTCACACACACATGTCACATCATGAAGGGTTTTTTTTTTACCAATACCCTTATTATGTTTGCTGATAGCCTTCAAGATTTGACTTTAGAAACATATCAAAAAAGAAATAACTAGGAGGGCAAATTAATATGAGGTCTAAATAGTAGCACCCATGAGCGACAGTGCACATATAACTAGGTCGACGGTGGACTCGGGTTCCAGAAAACGGTTTCCTAACTTAACAACCCTAAAGTATATACACAAAAAATTGACTAACATAGAAGAATTAACGCTGACATGTAACTTTATAAACCAATTAACCTTACAAAATTAGCAAACCATTATAACACAACTATAAAATTAGCCAATAAACAGACACTAAACCTGCAAATTGTTGTAACTGATCACATAAAAAGAGACATGGACATCAAACCACTCGATTGCGGCACGCAAAAAGACCATTTTATTATTATATCTTGTTACTATATCCAATACAAATCTTGTTCTCTTCATTGCATAATTTGAACAAACTCAACACCCCAATGTGTCTTGTTTTTTTTTATTGTTTTAAAAAACATTGCTACACCGTAATTGAATTAAATGTCCCCGTAAACTGCACTCTCCCACCTACAACAATTCAAGCAAAAACAATCAGCCCAAATTTCAAGATCCATTACAAATTGCATAAAATATTTCAAGAAAACTAACCTGTGATGTATATGTGTTTCCCAATAAATTACCACATTCCTGAACTAGCGCTTTTTCTACATCAATAACGGTTGCTAATTCTGAGATCACACTATCCATTTCTTCTGCCTGCATTCGACAAGATTTGGTTGATTAGATCTTTGTGGAGCTTTTTATTATGTTGTGTGGATAAATTATGTCACTATTACCATCATGACATCATCATCATGGTACTTTAGGAAAATTGTAAGTTATGAGAATTCATGTCTTGTATTTGTAATTTTACCTTAGGCAAGAATCTTTGCATGTGGTGAACTATCATATCTGTAGTTTTTACTGCCGAATCCAGAGCCTCGGCTGCTTCTTTTATGTTAACCTGTCAAAAAAAACGCCTCTTTGTCATCACCAAAACATATTGATGGGGGGGTAATATGGTAATTTCACAAGGTAAACAAACCTGAACATTCCCGGTTACAGGAAGCCGAAGCAACGAGTTGGTCAAAGCATTTGTTGTTCCTGATAAGGAACATGTGTAATCTTCCTCCAAACCACACCATTCATCAAGATAAGGCATCTAAAATAATCCAAAAAAATTTTAAGTCAGTTTATAAAAGAATAAAACTGTAATTCTGATGAAAATCTGAAACCTGCAAGTTGTTAAAGGATTATATGCAATAAATAGCAACATATAATGAAAATCAAGTGGTAAATATCCATTAAATAACAAATGTTATGTAAATTTGGAATATAAAGAAAAATCATTCATCAAAAAAGAGCATTCATTACCTGAGCCTCAAGAATGGTGGAAAGTGCTTTTATTCGTTGCAGTACTGCAAGTTCAACTTGCTTTCTCTTCACAGTATCACGAAGATTAGATATATCAGCTCCAAAAGAAAAAAGTTGATTCTACAAAATAGAGAAACTTTATTTATCAGAATTATTAGACATTAATGTTTAGAACTATACTGTGTAATGTGGTCTTGACTTTTTATTGTGTTTGTGTCAAAAATATATCCGACTAGAATTATAGCGATATCATCCGAATCCAAAGCAATTTTTGTGGCTATTATTAGCTTAGATCTTGAAAGTAGAAGGTGCAATATTGTAATTGGGTAGATTTTTCAAACTACAATGCCTTAATACAAAAAAAAAAATTGGAAGTTCAATAATGAAATAGAAAGAAATGAAGTAGGATGCTATTATTTCTTGCATTTGGACCTTAGAACAATGCTAGGAGAAATTCTTTAAAATTGATTGTGCAACTAGATAAGCATTTAATGGCTCCTTTCTAATGCTCTTTCAGATGTAAAAGGTACTAAAGACTGTTAGTTGTGACATACTGACATATACAAACAAGTTATATTCTGCATTCATCAAAAATATTTTATGTACTCATAATTATAAACGAGTGACAAACCTCCATTGCCGTTTTCTGGGTATGCATAGAGACTTGTGCTTTAGCGTTTGCGTATCTCCATAGCAAGTAATGATTATGAAGTAATTTTAAAGAATGGATATCTTCTTGGGAAGATTGAGGTTTCTTTGCCTTCCTTGAATCAACACCGAGTTTCATACTGGTCGGTTGTGGTGGCAGAGAGTTGCTTTTGAAAGAATTTTGACTAGAGGAAATTGACAAATTAAGAGATCGGGAGCAAAGGGAAGACGTAGAAAACTTGGGTAATGATGGACAAATGCCAGCGGCGGGGGTGCTGCTGCAACTGCTACTTCGAGCGATCAATCTGCTGGATAAGGTATCTTCGTCTATCATGGAAGATCTCGTATCCGGAAGAGGCCATGTTCTGCCGTGTTGAGAGGAGATTGGGGAATTAGGGCATGAAGTTGAACCCCCCTGTATCGGTTCCGATTCGTTTGAGGGAGGCTGAGATTCAACAAAACTCTGAGAAACTGCTATGGCGGTATCATTATTGGAGCCAAGATTGGACGAGGAGAAGGACAATCCCGTCGATTGCAAGAGTTTTGCAGCATCAGTTACCGATGAACTTGTTAGACGCTGTGGTAGTCTGAACCTTGAGGGAACGATCCTATCTGTCGCAGCTATTGGCGTATCAGATCTGGAAGACTTACCAGTTCTCAGAGAGGATGATTTCAATTTCTGAACTCCAAATCCATTCTCTTTGGCACTTTGTTTCCGGTGATTCGGAAAATTTTCAGGTTTAGCGTGCTGAAACGGGGTGTCCATGCTCCGACATGTCTCGGGAATGTTCTCGTGAGAAGAAGAAAAAGAAGCAGACGAAGAAAGAGGTTCCTGTTCATGGCTGCGCAGCACCAGGCGTCTCTGAGAGGGTGAGGGTTTTGATGATCTTTCCGGTGCCGGAGTTGAGACGGCGTGGTTAGATCTGGATATAGGCGACCTCATGGTCAGGGAGTGGAGATCGCCGGCAGATGAAGAAGCGGATGGAGACATAAACCTGGAGCTGACCTCTCTAACTCTTGGGCGGCGGTGAGGCAGAGGAGGAGGAGGAGCCCCCTGATCCGCCGTTGAGCCTGGAACAACTGCGGCAATGGAGTTGCTCATGGTCCCTGGAAATAATGGAGATTATTCAAGTGAGCAAATAGTGAGGGAGCTTGGAGGAAGAAGATGAAGAAGTAGCCGTTGCTGATTGTTTTCAAATATTGGGGAAACAACGGTTCCACAGACCATAACAATTGTTAATGTTTGCATCCGTTTTAAATCCACAAACAATATATTTATTCATAAAAAATCCTATATTTTTAAAATTTTTTTATTTAAACTTAAAACTTCATTTTTTTTCTTTCAAAAAATACCTAAATTTTGGATAAACTTTTTAATTTACCCCCTTAACCAGTTTTACAGGTTATACATACTTTTTTTTCCAGAAAAAACCCTAATTTGTTTTCTTTTTTCCGAAAAAAACCCTCAATTTCAGTTATTTTTTCACAAAGAAATTTTTTTCTTTGTTTTTGTAATTGACATAACTTTCATATACGATGTCCAAATTCTACAAACTTTATATCCCTGGAAAGGTCGTAAGTAATACTACAACTTTGTTTTACTGACTTTTGTTTGAATATGTTCAGATATTTCGCTACACCGGCTTGTTTTCTTATAATAGTTGGTAGAATTTTGACATATTATATGAAAGATATGTCAACCACAAAAACGAAGAAAAAAATATTTTTCTTTGTGAAAAAGTCCCTGAAAAATCGTTTAACTTGCGGATAAACTCATAAATGGCCTAAATTAAAAAGTTTTCTAAAAAAGGAAAAATTGATGGTTTCTTTTTGTAAAAAAAAATTGGGGTCTTTTAGTCGACGACAAAAAACTGTCTTTTAGTCGATATATTCGTGTTTACGAATCCGTCGACTTATGAAACGTCGAAAACGGAGCTCGTATACAAAAGATACAATTATTATAAAAAAACAAGCCAGTGTTACACTGGTTTTCTTTAATTACATAAATCATTTAGATCCGTGGAGGCACTTGCACACCTCAGCTATGAAAGTTAGAAAATCGCAAAAGATTATCTAAATAGATTTATGCTCATGTTTATGTGACTGTAGAGAAATATCTGAAAATATTCAAACAAAAGTCAGTAAAACAAAGTTGTAGTATTACTTACGACCTTTCCAGTGATATAAAGTTCGTAGAATTTGGACATCGTATATGAAAGATATGTCAATTATAAAAACGAAAAAAAATTTCTTTGTGAAAAAATCACTGAAATTGAGGGTTTTTTTCGGAAAAAAGAAAAGAAATTAGGGTTTTTTCTGAAAAAAAATATGTATAACCTGTAAAACCGGGTAAAGGGTCTAAATTAAAAAGTTTTTCCAAAATTTAGGTCTTTTTTGAAAAAAATAAAGTTTTAGGTTTAAACAGAAAAAAGTTGAAAATGTAAGGTCTTTTATAAAATAAACCCTATAATATTTCCTCCATTTCACTCGTATTTAATTTCGTTATGCCTAGTAAATTCAGAATTATCCTTTTCTTAATTCAAGGAAAATCATTTTGTAATTTGTAAGGTAATAAATTATCACATTTGTCCATATTTAGTGAATTTTTTTATTCCATTTACTAGAAGCTAAAACCAATCAGTTAAAAAAATATCAACCAGAAACGATGAACCAATCATTCTGCTTTATCTACATAATTCTTTTTTGTTCGTTTATAAAAATGAATTATCGTGGTAAAATGAACATAGGGACGATTTCGGTTCCAATTTAACACAACTCAAACACATTTGTTTATTTATAAAAAATAAATTATTAGGCTAACGTATACAACAACACAATTCCTAAAAATCAAACGTTTCAAAAAAAATCATTTTGTTTAGGGTTAATGTTCTCATTCGGTCACTTAACTTTCTGGTTTGTGCTCATTTGGTCACTTAACTCTATTTAAGTTATAAAAGGTCACTTAAGTTTTTATTTATTCCCGAAATGGTCACTGTGATCGGCTATAATAGGTCATAATGACCATTTCAGGACAAAATAAAAAGGTTCAATGACATTCTATAACTTAAACAAAGTTAAGTGACCAAATATGTACAAATCAAAAAGTTAAGTGACCAAAATCGACCTTAGCCCTTTTTTATACCATTTACCGTTAAACTCAAATTTTATTCAAGATATATCATTTTAACAAATATAAAAACACTTTGACATTTATTCCATGTTGAAAAAAAGATTTATATGTACTCATCTTAAAAAGTTAATGATAGATTAACCTAATTCTTCAAATTCTCACTTGTTCCTTGTTGAGTTCTCAAATTTGTCCATAATTTCATTATAGACATTAAGCTCTATCATGATTCAATGCTACTAATATAACATTCTCATTCTTGTCCTGCAATTGTCAAAGGGTGCATTTTACTATGTGTGCTACTATTCGTATCTCTATTAATTATTACACTCCTCAAATTGTCAAATTGAGAGAGGGGATATATTAAATACTTAGAGGGGTGTGATTAGTAAAATAAATAGTAAAAAATTATTAAAGGGGTATATTTAGTGATGAAGGTACAAACAAAATTACCCTTTACCACTGGTTATATCATTCTCGTGCTTGTTTCCTCACAAAACACTTCTAAGAGATCAAATTATCGTGATATTGACAACCATGTTTTTCTATTCCATTCAGTTTGTCATGCATGTTGCTAATTGCGCAAACTTTAGCATAAGTGCAACTTTGACTTTCATTAGCCAAACATCAACATTCATATATGTGAAATATATACAAATTGAACATGTTATATAATATACATGATGATAATAAATCATATTTACTTGAAACATGTCTCTTGTGACCATATACCTAAATTCATATGTTGATTTCTTTCACTTTTATGACAATTGACCAAAATGTTATAACATCCAATGGTTTATGTTCAATCACAATAACATTATTTGGAAACATGTTTATCCTACTTGTATTAACATAATTGTAACGCCAAAATTTACTTGATATGTATATAAACAAGTACATATTATGATGTGGTGGTTTTGGTGGAAAAAGGGACAAAAATGCAAGAAATTTTGTTAGAAGGGGCATTTTTGCCAAAATGGTGAAACTATGGACAAAGGCTAATTTAATTGAGGACTTAGAAAAAATAATAAATTTATATGTGGGGTGAAACTTAAACGTTTAAGAGTTTCCATTTAATGAGGAAGTTATGGGTCTTTTGTAGAATAATGGAAACATGAGGGACCATTCGGTCAATTCATGAAAGTAAGGAGGTATAAAAGGGGGAACTTTCCCCATTCCCGCCATTTGTTACGAGAAATGCAAAGAAGAAGATTGGTAATTTCTCTAGAAGGTTGGATATAGTTGAAGCTTTGATGAATTATAGCACATATGTCATGGGAAAAAATTCATTACGCCTTCTTTAACCGTTGGATCGTCATGAAATTTGGATCGTAGCTTCCTAACATGTAATTCTTCAATCTGAACGGTGGAGATCTGAATTGGTGTTGTCTACAAAATTCTGCAGTGGTTTAATTCAATGGACAGAAGGTAATGTGTACTATGAAGCTATGTTCTACACTGTTTTACAAAAATCATATAAAATTGTAGAAAACTCATTTTGGGCTGATTCCAGTGGCCTTAGAATGCTATGAATGTCTAGTTTATTTAGCCTTTGTACATTGTAAACAAATTACAGGTTCAAGATAGGTGAAAACCACATTTTCTATGATTCTATCGAGCTGATTTATGACAGCACACTATTGCTGTGTTGCAAAATTCATAGTAAATCATAGAAAAATCACAAAAATATGAGGTCCTTGGCATTGGAAACTTATGGATGTCTAGTTTATTTCTTGTTTGAAAGTCAGAACATGATTTTACTATAAAACTGATTTGCGAGCCACTGAAGGTGACTATATACAGCCTCAAAAGTTGCTGTCCAGCAACATTTTACAAAACAATATAGGACATAACAAGTTTATAAACATGTCTATGAGCCTTAAATGTGCTGAATAAATTAAGAGATGTATTGGGGCTGATTAAGAGGTTATATAAATAGGAAAATATACATGGGTTGTTGAAATATTGAGATTAAACACCCATTTGTTTTGTTTACAGTTTTGGGGACGGAAAAAAAAGAATTAGCGAGTTCAAGTTATTCGGAGCTTATCCTATACAAAAAACCTCAAAGTGAGTAACTTTACTCAATTTGACTGATATTATGTTTTGTTGTATTATGTGTAAATATATATATATATATATATATATATATATATATATATATATATATATATATATATATATATATATATATATATATATATTCTTATATATTATATGATGGTGCTAGAATTTATTAATTTGGTGAATGATAGTATAATGATCCTATGTGTTAACATTGGTGAAACTTTCATAATAGTTGTTTTTAAGTACGAACGGTGAAATTATAGGTGATAATGTTTATTGGTGTTTTATATGGTGTTCACGTGGTTGTATAACGATGGTTTGCAACCATATGGTGTAATTAAATATTGGTGATAAGTTGGTATAACCGAGTGTCGGTGGTAGATCTTTGGGTTGGTGAAAAGCCCAAGATTTCTAAGGTGAATGTTTTTAATATTGGTACTAATCATAAATATGGTGTGAAATATAAATGGTGATTTATGTGCTATGATATATCTAACTGGTGTTGAATTTTCAAGTGACAAAAGATTGGTGAATTTTTACAAAGTGGTTCCGCTATATAAGATTTGTTGCAAATATCACTTAGCTGCAGTAGAGTTATTCACTAAGCATTTTCGCTGTTGTTTTCGTTGTGGTGTTTTGCAGGAATTAGGAGTAGTAACGCCCGGCTGGATCGTGGAACGATATGAAGGTATCCACTTGTCGCTTCCAAAACATCGAGTATAGTATTTGTAATACCAATTTTGTACTGAATAGTTAAATATTTGTATATACTCGATGTTGGTTTTTGGGGCGTTACAATAATTTAAGCTTTATTTAAACACACATGAAGAATCCCCAACAAGGGTTCTAAAATTTCTTCCATCTTTCACCATGAATATCACCATAGCTTGAAAGGAAATGATATAATATCTTAATCCTTCAAACATGACATTAATGATCTAGGAATATCCTTTGAATCTATAAAACATTTTTCTTACACAATACTAATCATACCTAAGGTGCACACATAAGTTTGGGATGTCCTAGAGCTCAAATGGGGTGTTTTGGACTAAAAACCCAAAGGTACAACTCATTTCACCATCCATCAGCACAGACCATGCAAGTAAAGGAAAACATGGCACAAACCAAGCTAGTGGTTTGGAGTTTTTCTGCCCACTTGCTCGGACCAAGCTAGAATTTACATTGAACATGCGCGAACCGAGCTATATTGATACTTAAACAGTTTTGTCCATAACTTCTTAGTTGTAACTCCAAATGAGTTTATTCTTTTTGCTACTTTTTCTTATTTGCCTTGGATACACATTAGAAGAAAGAAACTATTAATTTTATGAACCAAAGCTTGAACTTTTCAAAAAACCCCAAGGGCTATACTTTGAAAATCGAGAACAAGCACTAGGTTATTTTGTATTTTATTTTTCCATGATTTCTAAGCCCTTCTTCATGCTTGGTCAATGATACCTGATGGTTTACATACATTAAATTTCATATTCAAAGCACGCTCCAACCATATTATTGTTGTGGCCTTCTAAAGGTCCTTGTGCTCTCTACTCCTCATCTCTGGTGTCTTCTATCTAAGCACATGTCAAAGTGTAGTAGGCATGGAAAGCCTAATGAGAATACCTGAGGTTGACCATTTCTAGAGTGAGAATGATGACTTTCATTCCACTCAAGTGAAACCTCCAAAATCAAGTGACAATAATCAAAGTTTCCAAAAGTTAAACATTTCAATATATATGACACTTTTGACAAAAAATTCAAAATCAAAGGGGATAATAACCTATAATCCAATTCAAAGTTCCAATATAATTAAATAAGCGAATAATGGTTATCTAATCAACATCAATCATAATTTCCAATAATTTAAAATAGGATAATTCAATCAATAAAAAATGAATATGCAATATGTATTTATCCCAATCCCAAGTTCATTTTAGTAGTCCAAGCTCACATAGATGATTAATATAAGGGTCGTGTATGGAAGAATAACTCTAGACATACACTTTCAAATGTTCGTTCTTATTTAGGGCTCATGTATGAGTAACACAAATCAACTTATACACTTTTAACTGCACATTCACATTCTAGGTAACTTGCAAACCATCAGAAAAGCACCCCATAACAAGTTAGCGAACCTCGTATGTGTATAATGATGATTATCTAAAAATCTAATAACATCATTTTAAGTCAAATCCCACATAAATATAATGAATGAGCATAATTCTCCCATCTTATATGAATACACATGTAGGATGCCAAATCTTTTTCAAATCAACAAAACTTTTCAAGTAAGTAAACATCTTTTCAAAACCAATAACAATAAAAACATAGCAACAAAAGATATGATCAAAATTAAAACCCAAGCAAAGGATCATAAGTTCAATAAATCATGCAATAAAACTAATCCTAACAAGAAAGTTAGGTTTTATACCTTTGATCTTCAAGTAGTAGATGAACTAGGGTCCACAGTAACACCTCTATGATGAAAGTTATACCCTAAGAGCAAGATCAAGGACTCCAAGATAAGTCACACAAAACAGTGGCCTTACACCCTCCAAACTATGAGCTCGAAGTCACACTTCATTGATCTCCAAGAAACCTCCAAATGTATCCAACTAGGTCTTGGTCTTTGCAGCCCAATAAGAGAAGAAAAGCACCAAATGAAATAAGAATTGAGGCTAATAGACAAAAATATAATAAGGAAGGAGGTAGCGGCCATAGGGTTTCTTTAGGGTTTGCTCCAAATTCTTAAGCAAGAAGGAGGAGGGGAAGGGAGAAGGGCATGACTCCTTTGGGAGATATTAGGGTTTCAAGACTTGTTCTCCAAGTTGCCTCCCTTGCTCCTTACATATTTGAGGTTCCCTTAGGGTTTCTTCAATACCACCCATTAAGATATACTTAACGGCTTATCAAGCCCATATTAGTGATAACCCTTATCACTTATACTCTTTGACTTAATTCCTTTTAGCCCTTTCCATAGTTTTAAGTTGATTCATAGAATGTAAAATTAACAAACTAGTCCCTTTGATTTTTTTGTCATTTTAATCATGCATTTTGTGTAACCCAAAAGAACCACTTGATTTATAGAAACTTTCATACTTGTTGAGACACTGACATTTTCCCAACAATATTGCTTTTATGGATGAGAGCAAACATCTTAGAGTTAGAGAAAGAAAAGGTATTCTTTTTAATTTAATATTCAACAATATTTTGAGAATCGTGCTTTTGGTATAAATCGTATAGAGATATTAAGTGTGTTCTTTAAGTTTGAAAATATGGCTGATGTTACTTAAATAGGAAATATTAAAAGTGTAAGAGTAGGAAACAAAGCATTATAAAATTTAGAATTTATTTGTCTCTAGCAAGTGTATTTTATGCACCATTGAGAGGTGTACACCTCATTGGATGTTGTCAGCAACTGGGGGACATCACCTTTATGTTTGATGCTACATACTTGTCTTAGCGTGAAAGCTACATGTTGAGTTAGCCATCCATCTCCATTTCATATTTTAGAAGCTATGTAGATACCCCACATGCCATATTTTATTTTAATTATTTGCTTTGCTTCAAAAAATTCCAAAGTCAAACATCCATCCACCGTCACTTTATACAACCCAGGTCACTCATATTTACACTACCCCATTTAGTCAACCTGCATCATACCCACTACCTCAATTACGATAATTACCCCACCTTTTTCTTTAACCCCTTACCTTTATTTTTTTCGCCGAACTACTTACGTCACCCACATTCTTTTTTATCCACTCCCTTATATCCTCATTTTTTAAAATAAATAATACATTAAAAGAAAAAGAAAAAGAAATTAAAATGGTAGTCTGGTCTTATTACCTGGCCTAGGGACCAACAGTGCAAACTTTTGGCAATTATAGGGACCACAAGTGTGAAAAAATTGGACTAAAGTTGAAAATTTGTGTAAACCACAGGGACCAAAATTGTAATTTACTATTATAAATAAAAATAATTCAATTAAGATTATCTTTGGTTCTTAAACGTAATCTAGGTATTTAACAAATAGTAAATATAAAAAATAACATGTGTACATTGCCAACTCTTGATAAATATAAAACAACAACTATTTGTAAATTAATAATAAATTTCTATTTTAGTAATAACAAAAACATTTACAACATATGCAAGGATCATCAATCCAATAACAAGGTCACCAAAAATGTCGATGGCACTATGCCAAGATATATTATCCCCATAAATGAATAAATAAAAAGAATCAAGTGATGATAAAACAGAGGAAAGGGGATTGATTGTAAGGCAAAATTTTGAAACTCACCAAAGCCAATTATGCTAACAAACAAGCAAACAAAAATATGTAAAAGTCTTAGAAGCACGCGCAGACACAAAAAGATGTTGGTCCAAGGATTTTCCAAGAAGAGGACACGAATACCTTTTTAGGTCATCGATATTCTAAAAAACAAACATTTTGCGAGAAAATGTCTGCCCACCGGTAGATAAAAAGTGGACAAAAAGAGCTTATAAACAAAAACAAATACCCCCTTGGTGTATTTTGTCTCTAATTGTTTGTTTATTTACTTCTAATTTCGTATCCTAAGTTGCTTATCATCGATCCATTATATTTATAATTTACCGTTTGAAACAAGGCCTAAATCCATGAAAATAACAACAAACTTTCATTTAGTTGTATATTACATTGCCATTAATGTATAAAAGACACTTGTAAAGTGTAACGCCAAAACTTATTTTATTATATAATTATAATAAAAAGGGCGAAATAGTCATTTTACCTCAAAAGGGTAATTTGGTCTTTTTGACAGAAAAGGATTTGTTTTGTAATAATATTTTGAGTTTGGACTTAAAATGTTATTAAAAACTGAAATTGTGTTACAATATTTGTGAATTGGGGCAAAAGTCTTAAATATGCAACTCTAGGGACCAAATTGCAAATATTGGGAGTATAAAAGTGAGGACTTGTGCAGATTTTTGGCACTTACGGGAGCAAATTTCTTGGCTGATTTTCTGCAGAGGATTGAAGTTCTTGAAGGCTTGGAATTTGCAATTGTGATTATAGCATTCAAAAGGGTATAATTGGAAGATTTTGAGGTAAATATTCCAAGCTTTTGATTGTTGCTCTTGATGAGTTTTATAGAACTCAAAAACTGAAATTTCAGTTGTGTTTGGGTGATTAGAATGATTAGATACTTCCATTAAGTCATTATAACAAAGACTTAACTCAATCAAATGGAAGTAGGATGTTATATTTGATGAAATTGAAGATTTGGGGTTGTTAAAACTAAGAACCCTAATTCTTAATATGGATGATTGAGTGTGTTTAGATGGTTAAAAACCTTGTAAATATGTAAGGTTTTAGCCTAGGAACAAACCCCAAGTGATTAAGAACAGAAATAAGCACTTAATGGACCAAATCTGCAAGCTACAGTGCATAAATCGCGACTGGCCAGGGAACCTGCACTGCAGCTAGGCGCAGTGCGCCCCAAAGCCAGGCGGGGTGCGCCCAGGCGCAGTGCGCCCTCCCTTGGGCGGGGTGCGCCTCAGAGCAGAGGCCAGGCAGGGGATCAAAAACGCTAACTTTTGCTTGGCTTATCCGTTTTAGCTCAAATTTGGACCATAGGCTCGTTATGGTCTAAAAAGTTTGGGAAAATTTTCATATTGAGTTTTCGACCCCTCGGGGGCACTGTAGACCGACCCGAATGCCTCGGTGAATAGTAAAATTCATATAAAGTTAGTAAACGGAAAGTTTATTAACTAGGCATTATATATTATTGAACTCTATTGTATTAGAGTTAATTGGGATGGTTATTAACCTATAATTATTTTGATAATAAATGGAATTATAGGTACGGGACAAAATCCTACGGATTTCATTTCAAGGCAACGAACGACGAACGCTAGTTGTAGCAAACCTTCAGGTGAGTAACCTCACTGTTATCCGATGTGATATGTATTATATGGGCAGCTGCAAATGGAAATGATTTTGGGGGACAAATATGACAAAGTACATAATCTGATATATGACAATACCAGATAAGCCGTGAGTCTGATAAAGACAAGAACGGAGCTGTGAGTCAATAATAATGACATGACAATACCAGATAAGCCGTGAGTCTGCTATAGACAAGAACGGAGCTGTGAGTCAGTCAAATTTAATGGTGCGACGATACCAGATAAGCCGTGAGTCTATAATAGACAAGAACGGAGCTGTGAGTCAGACCGATATTAGGCAATACCGGATAAGCCGTGAGTCATTTCGATGGCAAGAACGGAGCCGTGAGTCTAGGCAACAGCGGGATAACCCGTGAGCCATATATGATTTTTATATTGCATGACATTGTTTATTTGATTTTGTATAGAGAATTTTATTCTTATACATGTAGTATTTGATTTGATTACTCACTGGGCTTTATAGCTCATAGTTTATGTGATATGTCCCTGCAGGTGAGCGTGATCCCGCGAAGGGAAAAGATAAAGTCCGTGACTGAGGACTTAGTGACTGAAGTGACAGCCCGGCTTAAAGATGTATAATATGATGTATTGTACTTCGTGATCTTCTTGTACTCGTGATGTATTAACTAATACCCCTACTTATGATTTATTTGTAAAATATTTGGTTTGAAAAATGAAAAATTTTTGGGGTGTTTTTAGTTAATAAGTCGGGTGTTACATAAAGACCAATGAAATTTTATTGACGTGGATGGTCGCAAATAGGTTACAAATCTATTGACAATTTTGCTTAGTCCACCATTTCAATCTTCAAACTTATGTTACACGTATGGATTGACAAATTAAAAAGCAATAAAAAATGAAAAATGAAAACTGATTGAGTTAATATTACAATACAAAAAAAATATTACAATAATTAAATATTTCATCTCACCGTTGTGTAGATATCGAAGCCATAATTCATCCTCATTTCTTTACTTGAATGATCATTACCATCTCCTTATGGTTTTGATCATGGGTTTAGGGAACTGTCTGGATCAAGACCCAGGGCCTAGGAAGTATGTACTTGGGTTACTCCATCATGTTTTCATAGGCGGCTCCTCCAATTTTGGAGGGACTCCTTAAACATTCTAGTTAGTTTGGGAGTCAGGAGGTATACTCTCTAACCCTCTCGAATTGACGAACGTATTTTCTTTCACTTGAGAGCTTGCATTGATAGGGATGCTTTTGATAGATCATCTCGACCACTCAGCTCAGTTACAGCTCAGTTACAGCTCAGTTAAAGACCATGTCTCCTGCCTACTTTTGTATAATCATTGTTGTTTTCTGTATTCTTTAGAGATAGATAGGAGATGACCACGTCAATCACCTAGCCATGCATCGTCTTTCTGCCCACAACACTCTGATCATTCATAATCTTTGACCGACACCATGCACAATAATACTAGAGCAGATTCTTGACCTGACAGATTCAGTTGTTGGAGTATGATCAACTTTACTAGAGAACCATAACCTACTCACTCCTCCTTTTTTTCTGCAGTGGCGGATGTAACATCGACTATGTAGGTGCCATATTCAGATCGCCATATGTATGCATTTATTCTCGCGGACGATATACTTGGGAGACTCGTTACCGAAGAGCGAACAATCGAACACACTTGATCTACATTCAGTACGTCTTTATCTCATAGATTCTAGGATCTTATTGATAGGAGATTCGCACAATGAGTCTAGTCCACGATATTTACTGTTATTTGTTTAATTTTATAATCATTTTAGTTGTTTATACATAACTAATTACTATGTGATGTTAGCAGGAGCTAATTCATACATAATAGTTTTGGCTATGTGGGCTGATCCGTATACAACAGTTTTTTGCCATACACAACAATTTATGCTTTAGATAAAACAAGATATTGTTGTGTATAACAAAAAATTATATACGAATAAACTCTCTTTTACTATACACAACAATTTACTAAGCACAACAATTTTTGCCGTTCAATAAATAAATAAATAAATAAATAAAAGAATAAAAAATGGAAGTCCCATCGTACCGTATTCGCGAATCGCGAGTTTGAAGATGCTTGGGAGGGTTTAGAGCCCCTCCATTTCCTTGATTCCTTCCATCCCATACAACTGCAAACACAAATGGAACCAAAGTCATCAACCCTCGCACCGCTTCCGGAGGATAATCAAGATCAACCGCAATCCGATCATGCTACGCCGTCTGCGTTCGCCTCAAAACCCACCCGTCCCCCCTCTCAGTTAGTTTCACTCCTTGTTTTCTGTAAATTTCATCATCCTGCTAAGTATATTTTAATTTTCAATTGCTTTCACTATGCTTTTTAAGTTTTTATCTCGCGTTCCGACTTCCGATTCGCAATGAACAGTGATCCTTTTAATTTTAAAACTCGAATTGGCTTACTATTTAGGTTCAAAAATCTTATTGCGTCTTCACTTTTTCAAAACATTTTCATAATCACATCAAAGTGTATTACATGTAGAATAATGTTAGTGGCGAATTAGCAGCAAAAGTTGTTTGAACATTGTTAAATTGAATTGTAACTTATTTTCCGCTTCTTTAGAGTATATGGAGTTCGTCAATCGTTGATAAAGTTCTCTAGCTGATCACAACCTAGTTTAATGACTACATATCTATAAATGTAGAATCCTCATACTCAGATATGTCTATATCGATCTTTTGGTTTAACTCAAGCACTTACTCTGTCATTCTACCGTTTCTCCTTGTAGGACATCTTCTCAGAAATACTCACCAATAGATTGGAAAGACTATTTTGATCAAGAGGATGATGTTTGCATCCCCGACACAAACGATGTTCGTGGCATATTTCATATATGGTTAAATACACATTTATGTAATAATGTCTCACCGTTTTCCTAAATTACTCAAGAAATATGGAACCACATTTCATTCCATAAATGCTTATTTATGCAACAATGTTTTACTGTTTTACCAACAAAGTTGCACTTTTTTACCTGTTCATGCAACAATGTTTCACCTTTTTACTGATTTATGCAACAATGTTTTACCCTTTTACCAATCTATGCAACTGACCCGAATTAGCAATCATGTGTTTTACCGGTCAAACATACATTTTGGTCCTAAAATGAAATGTTGTTGCATATTCTGTATAAAAAACTTTTTTGTTGCATAATTGTGAATAAGGTGAAACGTTGTTGCACCAATGCACATTTAACCCTTTCATATACTTAATAGAACTGGTCTTTTTTTCCTCATGCCAATCATACTTTTCTCACTGTTCAGTAATTGTGTTTTATGCTTATTTTACCTTGTCATTTAGGTCTTTCACATATATACTGCAGGAAAGGAAGGACCAGTTGTATTTTGTCTACATGGGGGTGGTTATTCCGGGTATGTATGATTTTTGTTTTTTGCTCCTTAAATGCATTTTCTATCTTTTGGTCTTGTTTAGTCCAGATAATTATTTTGTAAGGGTGAAGTTTGTATAATGAGCTTTTATTATGTTTAGTTTCTTATTTTTTAAATAAACGTTTATTAATTATACTAAAAATGATGTATACTATATAGTAGAGTTAAACTATACACCATGTTTAAGTCTTACATAAAAAAATTCACACGAGAATTTATTCTATACCTACAGCCAACCAAACATGATCACATAATGTAATGACCGATTCCATTACCCTGTCCAATCCATTCCATCCATTAAACACACCCTAATCGTTTAACATGCTATTATCAGGCTCTCATTTGCAATATCAGCACGTATAATTAAGGATAAAGCAAGGGTAGTAGCAATGGACCTGAGAGGACACGGGAAATCATCCACTGAAAATGAAATAGACATGTCTATTGAGGTACACATCTTCAATTATTTTTTCATATTTCTTATCATCTGTTATTTAATTACCTTTCTGTATAACAGACTCTATGTAATGATGTTCAAGCTGTTGTGAAGAAAATGTATGGAGATACTCCACCAGCAATCGTGCTTATTGGACACAGGTTTTTGATTCACTTTTAAACACCTAAGATGAAGTTAATTGGTACTTGTAACAAAAAATTTATAAAAAAGAAAAAATCAATTTACTTTATCATAAATTTGTCACATGCAGCATGGGCGGCTCAGTTGCAGTACATGTGGCAGCGAAGAAAATGTTACCTAGTCTAGCTGGACTTGTGGTTGTAGATGTTGTTGAGGTGCAATATCACTCAAACTACTTAAATAAATAAACTCCTGTCAACTTTTTAATATTAAAATTTAATTACATTTTCAGGGGACAGCTATTGCCTCATTGATGCATATGCAGAAAATTCTATCAAACCGAGTGCAACATTTTCCGAGTCTCGAGAAAGCGGTAAAATTTGACTTTTTTACTTCCACTTAATCAATTCAGGAGCTAGTAACTGTTAAGTTTTTTTATAAAATCATCTATCCAGACATCAGTTAATGGTGAAGAAAAAAGAATTAGGGCTTTTGTAATGTTTCAATTAAGCAAGTATGTTTGTCATAATGACATGAGTTGTAAATGCATGCAGATAGAGTGGAATGCGAGATCAGGCAATTTAAGAAACATTGAATCTGCTCGAATATCGATTCCAGGGACTGTAAAGTATGATGAATCACAACAATGGTAAGTTTTAGGAATGTTCTTAACTTCTTATTTTCCTGGATAAATGTTTTCTACAAATATGTTGAATTATTTCTCTCTCTTTCCCCCAAGTAGTTGTTTTGATTTTAAAGGTTAACAAGAATACATTGAATTCATTTTGACTCAGATTGACTGATCTTTTTGTTGTATGTGCAGTTATCGTCACAGAGCGCGATTGGAGGAAACAGAACAGTATTGGAGAGGATGGTACAATTACAAATTAACCCTCTTTGATATTTGTAGTCATTGAGGGGCTTTTTTTATATTATAATCGCATTTGGGTTCTAATGAGCTTTTATTTATATTTTTGTAAATAAAACTGTTACTTGTGTTTCAGGTACGAAGGTCTCTCAGATAAGTTTCTATCATCTCCTGTCCCAAAGCTGTTGCTGTTAGCTGGAACAGATAGACTTGACAGGTTCTTTCATTTTCTTTTTAGTTCCTCTCTCTTTCTTTTTTTTCCGTATTAAATACTGTCTGGAAAAATAATGTTAAAAAAGTACTTGAGAAAATGACAGCACACTTGGGGGAATTGAAGGAAAATATAGAGGGGTAAATGCAAAAAATAGAAACGTACTTTTATTGGTTTGTTTATTATAGATAGCATACTACTTTCATTTCTTTGTATTGATTAAAGCATTGTATTTTGAAAAATCTACCAGTTAGAGTAATATCATGCAAATACGAAGTAATTTATTATTGTTATAGTTGGTTAGATTTTTTCAAAGTATATCCTATTAAGGAAAAAGTTGCAAGTACAATGCTATATGGGATGGATTTTCAAAGTGCAAAGCGTTAATAAGAAAAAAAGTGGAAGTACAATGCTGTAATATATAGTAATGAAAGTATGATGCTATAATACAAAAATAAATGAAAGTATGAATTTCTTGAATTTAGCCCATAATTAAATGTGGGCAAAGTTGTATAAAGTTAGGACTTATTGAGGAAAGCCTCTTTTTGTCATCTAGAATTTCTATTGCTTATTATAATTGCGTGTATCATTATTTGTATCAAACAATTTTCTATTTAAGTATTACAAATGTTGATTTTCTGAAGCAGGGCTCTCACAATAGGACAAATGCAGGGAAAGTTTCAAATGGTGGTTGTCCGACATACTGGCCATGCAATACAGGTCACAATTTGGTCTTTTTTTTAAATCATTTTAATGATAATTTATTTAACTGACAACAACATTTGTAACCATACATATCTACTCTTGAATATTACAGGAAGATGTTCCAGATGAATTTGCGTCACTCATACTCAATTTCATCTCACGCAATCGAATAGGTCCTCATGGAGTCGAGGTTGGTTATGTGATAATCTAATACCCCAAAATGCATTAACACACTTGTACTTTCAACATTATATCAATTTAGTCCTTCAACTTTTTTCTATAGCGACTAAACCATTATACTTCTTTTATGTTAATCTTATCACTTCATGACTAAACCATTATACTTCTTTTATGTTAATCTTATCACTTCATGCGTTTATTTTATGGTGCAGATTCCAGGAATCCGCCGACCATCACAGCCACATGCTTGAAGAAATTGAGAAATATGTAGATGAGAATGCCAGCTTGGAGAAACTGAAGTCTTACAAAATTCTCTGTTCTTGTCTGTGTTCGCTAATATTTATTTAATTATGTGCTAGTGATATACCAAATAATATATTAGCCTCGTGAATTACGTTTCATCAAAGTGATTTTTAGATTAATATGCACCATGTTTCTTTTGATGACCAAAATATGCAACATTTTAGATTTTGCTTTTAATCGATTGAAAAGCTGTTGCGTATTTTGTGTTAATTGCATAAGTCGATAGAAAAGGTGAAACATTGTTGTATGAGTTGGTAAAAAGTGAAGCATTGTTGCATATACCGGTAAAAAAGTAAAGCTTTGTTGCATAAAAACATCAGCTGGTGTCTCATAGTAGGGCATTTTTTGGCCATGGAATTAAATAAACATTTGATTGGTGTCTCTTGCGCCACTTAATGTCACTTTGTTTGGTTATATGATTTCTTCTCAATAGGTATGTATCGAATGTAGTATCCGTGTTGTGGGTCTATAACATTTTAGGCTAAAATTGATAAAAATAAAATTTTAAAGATTTAAATTTATTTTTAAATCTTATTTTTACATAAATAAATAAATATAGTTTAGTAATGAATGATGATAATATGTCTTTTCATTCTAGGTTGCTATTTTATTAATAAGTTTTGTTTTCATAAATTTGTAATTAAATATGAATTTATACATTAATTATTATATTAATATTTTAATTAATTATATTAAATAGGATGGGCGATTTGGTAAATTGCGAATGGAAATTGTCTATCCCAGAAATAATTTCATTATTTACAACATTGATTTTTTATTTAATTTAGATACCATTTTACCTTAGTAGTGTACATGTCTTAATAAATTACTAAGATGTTTGATGATAATTTAGTGAATCGTATAAAAGAGAAATCTTTGTTGGAACTGGGGTATTTTCGTAATAATACGCAGTAGGACAAATCCATTCCCAATTAAGGGTATTTAGTAATTGTTCCAAGAAAGACAAATGGGAGGGCAATTTGGTAATTTTGCAATTATGGACCTAACAATAAATATATAAAATGAATTAAGTTTAGTCGCTTTATAAACCTTGATGATTGGGATTGTTTTTTTTTATCAAATCCCTTTTGTTAAGAGGGACTTTAGTGTTAATTTGAAATTGTGGAGGGACCTAAATTGTACCATTGAAAAATCAAGGGGTTGTAAGTAGGGGGACACGTTTAAATTAAAAGGTTGGGGGAATCTGTTCCATTTTCTTGATGCGATCATGGGAGAGTGTTGAGAGGGACGGTCTCACCCCTCCCAACTGCGGTTGTAAACAGCGATTCCCCGTTCTCTTACGCGAGAGAGAGAGAGAGAGAGAGAGAGAGAGAGAGAGAGACCTTGTAGTCGCCAGGAGCGAACAAGTAAGTGAGGTGGTGAGTAGCGGTGGGGTTTCAACGGAGATGCATGGATTGTTACGACCCATTGGATAGAGAAACGACGAGCTTCGATAGAGATCCTGGGTTCTGATTAGGCGCCAAGAGAAGAAGGCGTGGTGGGAATAAGGCATCGACGAAGAAGAGAGTGATCGGGGCTGGGTAGAAGGGAACGAATGTCGCGCGAGTGTTGGTATCACTGGAAATGATGCATGGGTCGCAGGTTCTGTGGTGGTGTGCAACGGTTGTCCAGCGTGGGAAGGCCTTCACCAGAGGTGTTGGTGGTGCTGGCGCTGGAGAAGAGAGTGGTTGGGGATGGGTAAAAGGAACCAGTGTCGCCAGAGAGTTGGTATCACTGGAAACGATGGAGCACCGTCGCCTAAGCTGAACGGAATAACGAAAGATGAAGGGGGTGGGGACAGGCCCTGTCGTTGGAGGAAGGAACCTTCGCCGAAGAAGAACGACAATGTTGCCAGACCTGGTTGTCCGTGGGATCTCGCCGGCGGATGGATAACGGGAAAGGAGTTGGGAAGATGATGTACAAGCTTTGACTTTTGCATTCTGGTTCACATATCCGATTTTAACATGTGCAGAATATTTTTCAATCGTTTTAATGCCACTTGGCATTTTTCTAGACAGTCTTTTGACACGTGGCCATCCTACATTAACACAGAATTTCTTTTCCTGCCTAACTATATTTCATCCGTATTTCTCTATGTACAATATAGATATCAAAATCAGAATTTGAATTGAGATAATAAATTTAAATAGTTTCCTTGATTCCCCCTTAAAATCAGGCGGTTGATTAGCCTTATTTTCGTAAACCGTTCAACAACTGTTTAACACATTAATCTCGGTACGTCTTCCTCCTCACTATTGCCATTATTGGCAACCACCTTGCTCCGCTTTCTCATTCCTCCCTTCTCTTAACCACTGACACATCAACACCACTCTAAACCACTACCATCTCCGGTGTTCCTAACCTCACTACCGCATAAGTCGCTGCCCTTCAAAAGCCCTAACCACGCAAGTTCCCGCAAAGATCTAGATTTAAGGTATCGCTTATGCTTCTCTCAAATTTCTTTCTGTTTTGCAGTTCTCTCAAATGTTTTAGGGATTTTGGTATGTTTGTTATATGGTGTTGAAAATACCCTGATGTCAAGCTTCGTATTATCTTGCATCTAGACATCATTTTCGAATATTGATTCCAAGATCTACTTTGTTTTTTGTTTCTTCTTAAAGTAAGGTCAAATTCTATGTTTTTTATTTTTTATTCTGATTTTTGTTTTTTGGATTTGTTGTAAAGCTTCAAATTTTAACCACTAACGAAGATGAGATTGGATTTAGATGTTGTTGGATTGAAGGAAGCGTAAACAGTAAGCATATCCTCTCCTCTCTCTTACCAAATTTGATACCGGGATTCAAATTTTAAAATTAGAATTCCATCCTCTGTACCTCATTATTTCATCCAGACATCCACAATTAGAAACCCTAAACATATCATCTCCTCTCTCTATCTCTCAAAACTCAGCGATCCTACTGTCTAAGAAGCCAACAGTCGGGAACTGTAAGCCAACAAAGGTACGAATCCATATTAATTTTATTGAGTTGTTGGTTCAATCCAATAACTATGGTTGTTGTAAATTAAAATTAACTAATCTTTTTACCTTCATTTTTTAGCCACATATATTCCTTCCCTCATGCCTTCTTTTTTCCGATTCACTATTCGGTAAGCATAATTCTTCTCCTTATATTCTATTTAAATAAACCTCCCGCCCTTTTGACACATGGTTTTGAATACAGAGGTGGAAAATGAAATAACTAAATTACTGTTATTAAATTTTTTTGGAAGCAGGTTCAAGCATAAAAACAACACTTCTAAAAGCTTGGACTCACCATACTATTTATGAGAGGTTAGAATGCGAAGAAAATGAAGTCAATGAGAATCCAAACTCAAAAAGTACTTATGGATTTGCTTGCTACGGTATATTTTGTTTTTCATTTAGTTGATTTTTATATAATTTCTTGAAAATTTAACATACTTCCATGAAGGGTGCAAAGAATGGTGAGATAACTGCAAGAAGTGTGTTTGGTTCATAAATATCAGAACCGCTTGCAACCTTTTACCTCTTTTGAAACTGGTCCTCCCTTTCTGTAAGTTGTGGATAAGGTTCGTTAATCACTACCAGTCATGTGAACATGAAGGTAAGAATCTACACAGGCTCTTAAGTTGAAAATGAAATTGAAGTTGTGAAAAAAGATTGGAGTTTTTGTTCGAGAAATTTATCTTCATATATTGAATTCATACAATGTGAATCACTATTATTCACAGGTTCCCTTTGGGCCTTCTTTTCACTTCCATTTGTGTTATCATCGCCCATATCCATGTTTTCACCTTTTATTTTTTCTTTCTTATAGCATCCTACTTTCATTCTTTGTATTATAAAAAAAGTAGTTAGCTCTAATAAACACATAAATGAGAACATGTTGTTATTTCTTGCATATTACCTTTCTTTTTCTTTGCAAAAGTACCACAAATGCCATTTAAAACCCATTAAGGCCTAAATGCCAGAAATGGTAATGTACTTCTGATTATTATTTATTAATGCAACATATATAAATTTCTTTTTTATTACAACATTTTACTTCTAAAAGCCTATCCATTTATTACATTTTTGTCATATCTTAGGTGAAGCTAAGAGAAATAAGGACCAAAATTGAATAAAGTTTCAGATTTGGACTAAACACGGCAAAAATCAGCAAATACATGGACCATTTTTGTAATTTACCAATATTGTTTTGGTAAATTACGCTTCTTGATTCCTTAGTATACCTGACACGTGTAATTTTAGTCCTATAAATATATTTTAATTCGATGGGGGGACCCAAAATGCTATAAAAACCTTGAATAAAGACTAAAATTGTAAGATGTCTTCAATTTGGGTGAATTACACTTCTTGATCCCTTCACATTCCAAATTTTTGACAGTTTCAACTAATTTTTTTTAAGTAAATTACAATTTTGGTCTGTGAGTATAGCTGGATGTTTTCAATTTTGGTCCCAAAAGTTTTCTCTTGCCATTTGGTCCTTATTTGAGGTCTTTATAACGTTTTTGGTCCATATCCCAGATAAAATGACTATATTTTAGGGACCAAATTTGCAAAAATCAGCTATAATCAATGACCCAAAATAATCATTTTACTTGGAACACAACAGTGACCAAAACGTTAAAAGAACCTGAAATAAAGACCAAAAGTGTAAGTGAAAACATTTTGGGACCAAAACAGAAATAATCAGTTATACTCATGGACCAAAAATGTAACTTACTCAAACAAGTTAGTTAAAACTGTTAAAGAAATTAGAATATGAAGGAAACATAATTTGTTTGATTTTTTCATTTTTGGTCCTTGAGTATAGCTGATTTTTTTTCAATTTGGTCCCACAAAGTTTTCCCTTGCAAATTTGGTCCTTATTTTACTATTTCACAACACTTTTGTTCCATTTTCCAATAAAATTACTTTATTACCCTTTATATGATTCTTTTTAATAACGACCAAAATTGAAACTGAAAACGTTTTGGGACCAAAAGTAGACATAATCAGTTGTACTCAGGGACCAAATGTATAATTTAATCTATTATTTCAACTTATTTTTGAAATGTTGAATACATGTTTCCATGGTTTTAGGAGTTTCCTGTTGTATGGTATCGTGCAAAGGGCATGGATGGAACTACTGCAACAACATTTCGTGACTTGGTGCCTGTAAAACTTGCTTCTGCTGTTTGGGACACCATATCAATGTACAAGACTAATATTGCTAACTTCCCACAAAATGGAACATGTGATTTGCTAATTGTGGATCGATCCGTTGATATGGTAATAATCTTAGTTAGTGTTTGGTATGATAGAATTTGAGGAAGGAATGGAATGCTTCATTCCATTGGAATGAAAAATGGAATGGAATTCACCTCTCTTGAAACAAGCTGATTCCTTCTGTATTGTCCATTTTCATGCCTTGGCCATGGGAATTTTTTTTCCATTCTATGAAAAGTTTGCAATATAACCCATATTTATATATAAAATTTTAATGACTCAAAATTTCTAAGTTATTTATAATTCTTAAATTTTAAAGTTTTGATTTACAAAATAACAAAAAAGAAAGTTGTTTTTATAGTAACTTATTTGGGATTTAATGAGCTTGTATTCCGCAATCACAAAATTACCAGAAATAGAAAGGTAGTATCACAAAATGACTACCTTTTCAACTTTAATCACTAAATGGCCAATTATTTAACGATATCATTACTTTTTGCGAAATTGCTTTTTGACGTGAATTTTAGTCATTATTTAAAGTTTTATAAGCGTAATTTATTCCATTGATTTTGTTTCCTAAATACTTAAATTGATATTAACCCTTGAAATAATGACCAGAAATCAGGACAACGTTGTAACAAAAAGAAACAAAAGTAGGGTGTTATAATAAACAAATAAATGGAAGTATGTAGCTATTTCTTGCATTTAGCCAAAACATGAAAACAAAATATTTGTTATTTTAGCGCATCTTACCTTCATTTTTTCCATGATAGCATTGTACTCTCATTTTATTATCAAGTCATCATATTTCGAAGATTTTTCATTTATTTGTGTATTATAGCATCTTACTTTCATTTTCTCCATTATAGCATTTACCATTTTTTATCAATTGATCTTATTTCAAAAATCTACCCATTTATGCCGTTGTACTTTCGGTTTTTGCTCTTATTAAGCCATTATATTCTTGAAAAATCTACCCATTTATAGCATTATACTTTTGGTTTTTGTTTTTATTAGGACATTTTGAATCATCTTTCTACTAGAATGTGTGGTTGTCGGTGTTATTTTTTTTTAATATTTAACCGTGTAATACACGGGTTTTAACCTAGTTCATAGAATATGGAATCCTTGAACTCATGAGGCTATCATTCTAACAAAATATATATAGGATTTAAGTTGGGATTTTGATTAATTAAGGTGTAAAATTTATCAATAATTCAATTAAAGGTGTGAACCTTGGATATTCACAAGCTTATAAATTTTCTTATTTATATATTATTATTATTCTAACTAATCAGGTTAATAATATAAATTTAAAACGAGTTTAAGTCACAAAAATGTATTTTAAACATACATGACTTTTTGGGTAAAACCTTGTTTAATGAACGATGTAACATTTTAATAAGACTAATTCAAGTTTGGTGAGCCTTCTAAGATAATTTATAGGCTAGATGGTTATATTTAGCCCTTCTATTGACATAAGTTCGATTCTTAGATGAGACCATAGTTAAGTTGAGTGAACATGATATATATATATATATATATATATATATATATATATATATATATATATATATATATATATTACATATTTATTTTTATACGTTTGATCACATAGGAATTTTATGAAAGAGAAGATGATGTCTAGGAGTTGATATTTTCAGACACGACGATACTAAAGAACTAGTGTTGACTCTTCAGTTAACCTTCATGTGAGTTTACCCGAGTACATGTCCCTAAAACTATATTTGCAGGAGTTGTTTTATAAAGATGTTTATGCATTCATCTATGTGCTATGTGCTATGCTATAAGTATATTTTATCATTCATGAAAATATCTTTCAAATGATGCATTTAAGGCGATTTTAAACCAATGATGATTCTATGCTAAAGATGTTGAAAAGATGATTTTGAAACCAAGATTTACATCCTACATGTGCATTGCATTGCATTTAGGATGGGAGTCTGTTGTGGTCACTCATATCCATATGGAACTTGACTAAAGATGAAAGATGAAAGATGTTGTGATTAGGTTTCAAGATAATCACCACTAACAAGTGTAGAGGCTACCTACCCCACGCGCAGGGGTGTGTGGTGTTTCACAAGCTCCTAGTTACGATGGAAGGGTATGTTGCACCTTCAAAACCACCCAAAGGGTATGTTGTACATTCATGGTGAGTTGGACTTGATGAGATGGACTTGGGGTATGGGTTAGTTGCATATGCATACATCATACATACGACTTACCCTTTTATGATAAAATATTATTTTAAAATAACTTATGTTTTATGGTAATGATGTTGACTATGTTGATTTTGGGGATGAATTTCCCTCAAACCATTTTTATGACGTATGTGTATTTTAAAATATTTTTGGGGGTTTGACTAGAGTATGGTGATTGACATCACCTAGTCTTAATGAGTTTGCCCTAGGCATTCTCACTAGACATTTCTATTGCCTAACTTATTTTGACATGTGCTCAAGTGATAGTTATGGATGACTTAAGTAGAGCTTGAGATTTTAGAAGGCCACATGTTGTATGGTTTCATTTAAATTATGTAATGATATTTGTATTATAACCACCATGCTCTTTTGAAACAAGCCAAAAATTTTAAACTGGGACCCTATAATTTTCTAAACCTAAACTATGAAATGATTTTTTAAGTAAAATTCAATGGATTTAAAATGGCGTTTGAATGCAAATTTAACTGCATTAAGGTGTTTTTGGGACCAAATTCTCCGGTGAGATGACTTCTAAAATTTGATAAGAAATTGAGGATTTAAAAATGACGTTTTTATAACTACCCTTAGCGAGGGGGTGTTAAAATTTGGTATCAACGCATGAGTTTAAGTGAACTAGGTACTAGGATTAGTACTTAGACTTAATCTTGGTGTTTGTGAAGTATTAATAACTTATTATAAGTCGAATTTTAAGACGAGGTGGTGTTAAGGTGCTAATTGTGCCATGTAGACTAGGTACCAAGAATTATGCCTAGACTTGAACTAAAATGCTAGTAAAGATGATTGAACCCTATGGTAGTAGGATTAGTACTTAGACTTAATCTTTGTGTTTGTGAAGTATTAATAACTTATCATAAGTTGAATTTTAAGACGAGGTTGTGTTAAGGTGTTAATTGTGCCATGTAGACTAGGTACTAAGAATGATGCGTAGACTTGAACTACAATGCTAGTAAAGATGATTAAACCCTACGGTAGTTGTCCTTCGAATTTAGATTGTGTGACATATGTGTTTAGGCTTTTAATCGTTTAAGCAATAATTTGGAACTAACACATATAACTTATCTTGGTGATTGGGACTTGAAAAGAAGGTTCTACTTTGGAAATGAAGTTTAAGAAGTTGAAAAGGATGAACATCTCGCAATCAGGTGGGATAAACGTGTGAAGATGGTTAGTTGCCAAGGTGTTTGGACTTGAGGTCTACAAGTGCCACCGAAAGATGAAGGGTGATGAAAGACGATGATGGTGGGATACAACACTTATCAACAATGATGAGTAAGAATCGAGAGTGGTGGAGCTAGTAAGATGGTTCTGACGTCAAGGTGTCAACGAGGAAAATGAAGATATGATGGGAAGGGGAATGAGTCATGGTGTTTGTTGAGTAAAGTATGGAAGTCTAGCAGTAGGAGCTATAGCTCCTGCCATACCAAGGGTGCTTAGTTTGGTCGTGACTAAGAGTGTTAAAGGGAGTAGAAAATCATTAGCCATTATCTCTACCGATAATTGGTCGTGAGTGGCAGCCATAACTTGGACTACAATCAGGGTACTTTGAAGAGCCTAGACTTGAGAAGTTTTCGAAGGAAAATGAAGACTTCGAGTCATTAGGAAATTCTAAAGGATAGAATTATCTTCCTTGAACCTTCCTTCCTTGCTCTTACCTTTTTAATGCGACTCTCGCTATTACCCCTTCGGTGTTGGTATTGATGATTAAGTGGTTGCCTGCATCACTGGTGTTAATCACGTTTGTAGGTTTTCAAAGTCATCATGGGCGACATCGGTCGTAAATTCATTGGAACCAGTCGTATGAGTTAGGTGCTATCAACTTCCTTATCTTAGTAATACCATCATGTCGTTTCCCTTTAAGTGGTACCAACATTTATCAACCTTGTGACCTCGCCTTAGGTAAAGCAGATTAAATGCACATGTAAGAAAAATCTGGCTTGAACCTCTTGGTGAGTAAGCTGAATGGACCTCGGAGATAGATGTTAAAGGGACTAGACTCTTGGAAAGTAGCAACAACCCTGCTCACCTCCAAGTCAAGAACCAATATGTGTAGGACAATAGATATATGATTCATACTCAAAATGTTGAGAGGATTAAATGTATATGAAAATGTTGGGGACCTAAACACAGTGGTATGCCAACATCCATAAATAACAATGTAAGCAAATGTATGAGTTAATAATTGATACGATTTTCGTATGCATATATATATATATATATATATATATATATATATATATATATATATATATATATATATATATATATATATATATATCATTTTTTTCTCAGTTTGTTAGTGGCAAGGTTGAATACAAGGATGCTGATATGACCAAGATTCGTTAAGATTGAATGTCTTTTATCACCAACTTTGTTTATCGCTGATAATTTGTATTTGGAAAACAATATTTTTGATAAATTTGAAATGTTTATTATGTGTTTAACTAACGACATATTATGCCGTGTAATGGATGCTTATATATATATATATATATATATATATATATATATATATATATATATATATATATATATATATATATATATATATAATTTTGTATTATGTCATTAAATGTATTAGTTAATTTGAATATTAGTAAAGCTAGAAAAATATATATTTTTATAAAAACATAAAATCATGAGATATAAATTGTCTGACATGTGTTTCTAAAAAAATTAAAAATTACGACATACAATGTTGGTCGTAAATGTTTGTTGTAAATATATGTCCTAAATTTAAGAAATAAAAATGTATGCAGTAAATGAAAGAGCTTTCAGTGATATACATTTGTTTACCATCTATACCATTTTATGAAATATAATGTATGTCTTTAAATATTATTTTTTCTAGTAGTATCCGTGGTCAAGAGTCAAATGTTTTTTTTTCTAGTAGTATTTCTGGTTCTACCTTGTAATCTCATTCTTTTCTAGCTCCTTGCTAGATTAATAAACTTTTTGCTCCAAAAATGTTGATAATGTTGACAGGGAATCATTTCCCACGTGTTATATTTTTTTAGTTGTTATTCTTTTATTTATATTCATTAATTCCTCTTCGTTGTTAATCTTTTATTTTGATTCTTGTGATTAATTACTTTTGGCTTGAATAAGTTCCTTCATGTTTGTTCTAATGTAAGGAGCCAAGAATCCATCATTAAGCTCTCAAGTTGAGTCCAACACATTGCTCTTTTGCTTTGGGGTCACTGTAATTATTTTTATTTCATGTTGGCAGTGGGAATTGTTAGTAGGGACAAGCCGAGGTGAAATTTACCTTATTATCATTTTTGACATGTAAAATGATAGTATGTCAATGCTAACATGAAAGTTGTTTTTAGTTGATCACACAACCACTATTAAAGATTAGAGAGTGCCATCTTTAGACAACAAAATTTCATTATATTTTGGAAAACGGCGTTGTAACTCACATTCGTGATCTTTTGATTATATACTCACAATAAAGGGGTATATATGTTATAGGAAAGGTGACCTCTTACATTAAAGGTGACCTCTTACATTATGGAAACCCTAAATTAACACATAAAATACAAGTCAAGACCTATAGAAAAGAAGGGATCCTTGATCAAGGATCTTGTGGACGACTTGTATCCTTTATTATGGCATTGGATGGTTCATCCATGGTGTCAGCCGACTCGTGACGGCGCCTGTCAACCGTTGGCAATTCTTGAGCTGATCCTTTTCCCGATGTTAGTAGATGATCTTTGCTTTTACCCCAAACCACCGAGTAAAGACCCATCACTATGATGATGGCTCCTATCAAACTGGCATGAAACATAACTGAATTTAGTGAAACAAACATTTATAACCGGTGTAGTCTCTAACTGAATTGGGTATCATACCTTCCAAGGTGGACTTGCTCAGACAACACAATGGCTCCAAGAACCGCGGTTATGATCATGCATAGTGGGCTGAATGCTGTCACGAACACGGGACCACGAACCCTATTCACAACTCCTTGAACATAGTATGCAATCCCGGAGCAAACTACCCCCTGACAATTAGTTATAACTCTTAAGATCAATAATTATATTTTGAAAATTTACTTTATAAACGATGTAGATTACCTTATATATCTATGTATATGAAGATCATATGTATCATGTAAAAATTGGATACCGAAAAATTATGCAGACTTTTGTACTTGTATTTTAACAAATCTACTTAAACGGTTTTTTTCTCTATATAGAGCACTAATATATATATATATATATATATATATATATATATATATATATATATATATATATATATATATATATATATATATATATATATATATATATATATTCTTTTACTTTATTGCATGCATGCTTGACTTAATAATAATAAGGCGAAAAATATAGATGGTTGGATTGGTGTTGTAACAACATAACTCATGTTTAATTAAGTTTCCGCCCTAGTTTCTCGGAAGTGGCTTTTAATTTATTTTAAGCCGTTCAAAAAAAAAAAAAGTTGGCAATTTGTAAACGAGTTCTTAGGTTGTAAGTTCTGGACATCACCTCCTTGTTTTAAGAAAAAAATATAATTTATGAGACCATTTGTGAAAACGTCCAAAGATGAAGGTTACCAAAAGACGAATTACCGACATAGGCGTTTATTCACGGGAGGAATAAAAATTGTACCTAACACAGCCTTTTAGGAAAGAATTTAAAAAGTGGAATCGGATGCTTTTAGTAGTGCAAAAATGAGAATATGTTTATTCTTGTTCAGGTTATAGTTTGCGCAATTGAATCTATTGAAACATGTACGTACTTTAATTCGGTTGCGAACAGGAAAAAGAAACAACAATTTTAAGAAGTAACTCACAGAATAAACAGATGCCAGAAGCCTAGAATCGAATCCAAGAGCCCATGCTTTCGGATCACGCTCCATAATCATGGCTATAATCCCACCTTCTACCGTACCGGCTAAACATATCAAAGATGTTAGGCTCAACTCTGCCGGATACTCTTTCAGCGTGATGGACTGCATTTATAGAATTAATTAACATGGATGGAATATTCACTAATAAGGATAATGAAAATGCGACAAAAGATATAGGAAAAACATGAAGAGATCTATCAATATAATACATATATAAACTGTTTTTAAATATACATGGTAACTAATTTAATAAAAATGAACTAAAATGACACACTGATACTATTATGTGAGTACAAAGATGTTGGTAATAAATTTTGGCATGTAAACATAAAAACAAAATAATTAAAAAACACCTACGTCTATATATTGCATATTTGTATGTAACAATACAAAAACGAAAAGCATGCTGTACTTTTAATATTTCTTTTTTGGTTTAGTCACTTTAGTTATTTGTATTGGAGATTACGCTTTTTATTATATATCCGGAGTATTAAAAACTCTGGTTGTTGCATGCTTAGTAGGTGACCATGAGACATTTGTATAGTAATTAAAATATTGTACTTTTTGTTTTGTTTAAAGCTCTATCTTTGAGTTTATCTGATTCGTTGCCTAAATAAGTAACCATGTTTTAAGGTGGGCAATGATGCATATAATAGATATTTTGGCAAACTTTATCCATTAAGCTAGTCACACCGATTAATCTGTTTTAAAAAATTAAACTTCAAATTCTCTTTGTCTTATTCAAAGTATTAAATGTTACCCGCACAAACTGTTGTGTTGTAACATTACATATTTTTAATGATTATCAAATATAGTTAAGTGATTAAATCGAAAGATCTAAAAAAGTAATGGTGTTTTATTTTGTGGTTGCTTCTTAAAATGAAAGAGAAGTTAGACACCTGAACGATGAAGTATCCGGCCCAGCTGCAGGTGCAAACTAGAATCATAATAGTGCCAGCGAGCCAATGTTGGCCGGACGACGAAGCAGCAGCTGCAGCCTCGTGGGTAGTTGTAGCTCCATGATGAGAATACCATAGTATGTCAACAATTGGTCCTTTATATAGAGTCATTACCATCGCTCCGGTCACTGTAATCAACGTCCCAACTACTTTCGCTTGGCTATGTATCCGTTTCAGATTCACCTTCTCCAACCTGGATTATAATTCATAAGACCATCTTTAGGTTATCAAGAACAAGTCCACCATGATCCCAAACTTAATATATATAAAGGTTACCTGAAAATTAACGCCATTACGAAGGTGAGAGCGGGAAGGACATTGACGATCGCAGAGGCATATGTTGCAGACGTAATCGACATCCCCAAGAAATACAAGTTTTGATCGATCACTGGCCTGTAAATAATTATTGACATAAATATATAACACTAGCTAGTTCGCTTATTAGTAAATCTATATTTACTTCGAAGTTACAACCAGACTTGCCATAATTAGTTGTATAGGATACGTATTTTGAGTGAATTCATAATTTATCTTGTCATGATCATACACTTCTTCCCTTTTTTAGCAGCAAAGACATGATGGTATTTAATACTTCACATGCCTTTTGGTACGCGTTATCAGAACCGAAAACGTCTAGATACGTATAACATGCACTTTGACCACCTAGTAACGATCAACAAGAACCTTGACAGGACAAAACATCAATCGGTATTCTTATTCAAAGAAAGGGAGAGGAGAAGGCCATGCAAGAATCTCATGAATCACACAATACCTTGTAGTATTTTAACATCAGTGGCTTCTCTATCAAGTTTAGTGGTAGCGACTTAAAAAATGTTCTAATTTAGATATTTTGTTTTCAAAAACCTTCTCTATGCACTATGCTCTACTACTCATATATAACATGACTTTGTGGTAACAAGCCAAGGTTTGTAGGGATTCTATAGGTTGTTTTCATGCATAAAATAAAATGATTGCGCAATAATAATTCCATATTTGTTTCAGGGTTTGTAGAAGAATTACTCTAGCAAACCAAGAAGCAGAACTTTGAGGAAGACCGAACGTGTCATCTTGGGCCTTATTTTCCTGCAAAATCAGAGCAAACCATGCATTTCAAGTCATGATTAAGCGTGGGCATGTTCATGTGCATGTGCATGGACGTGACTTCTGCGCTAGCTAAAACCCTAGAAAATCTTTGACAAACCAACCTCTCAAAAGCAAACGCAAAAGGAGAAATGACAAGAGTAGCTGTGGCATGGCGATAGACCACCAGAATCCAGTGGCTGAGTCCGCGCTTCATTCCGATCATGGTTATGATGTACATTCCTGCATAACCAAACTGGAGAGCCACCATGGCTATGTATGGTTTTGATGAGTTCAAAACTTCTCTCAGTAACCCCATTTCAGTAAGCGTGGTTATCTTTATTCTCTATATGTGTATATCTCGGACTGTGTGCTACTTGTGTGCTTCAATGGAGGACAGGGTTGGGTTTATATATACAAATCGGAAAGCAAGGTTTAACCTCGGTGGTAAATATTGAGTGGAGATGGGAACGTATATTTGCCACACCATCTATATATGCTTGCAGCAAGGGAGAGCACTCACTTTGATTCTTTCATTAGAATATTCCCTCATCCAGTTTAAAGCAATTACCATGATAAGCGATTGAATCTATGTACTTTTCAATAACTCTGTCTTATTTTTCTGGGAGAATATATATATATATATATATATATATATATATATATATATATATATATATATATATATATATATATATATATATATATATATATATACACACACACACACACACACACTTATGAAATTAAAAAGGAGAATTAATGCGTTACATCTTTATTTTAAATATAAAAATTATGATAAATTTAAAATAAGA
The DNA here is from genome assembly GCA_023525715.1 of Cichorium intybus. Lineage (NCBI taxonomy): Eukaryota > Viridiplantae > Streptophyta > Magnoliopsida > Asterales > Asteraceae > Cichorium > Cichorium intybus. Next base: position 37,167,737 of record CM042011.1, on the reverse strand, counting down.
TCAATGTATAGCATAAGACCACTTCTCATGTGATATAGCTTCCTGATAATGTTAATTAACAAATTAAATTGTTTTTTCACACATCATTCATGCCTATGTTTGTTTGTGAAATAAAATGATAAATTTTACCTAGGGTTAAATACAAAAAAGATATCAACATATTTTTCTTGATTTGTTTAGTATATCATCTTACTTAATTTTATTCCTTCCGGTTACATTATTATAATCTACCAAATTATACCAATTTTCAAATTTCTAATTAGATGAATTCTTTGGAGTACACCGTTCAAATAAAATATTTACGATAGTATAATACTACACTTATATAACTAGATATTTAAAATTAAATATCTTAACAACAAAATAAAAATATATAAAAATATACGGTAATAGAGAAATTAAAAATATAATGTTATAAAACACAAATAATTAAGAATATATTATTTCTTTCTTATAAACATCCTTTTGAATGTAATTACTTAATGGGCCAACGATGACGCCACAACGAATTCTATGGGAATCTCTTACTTTTCATTGAGATTACTTGTGTAGGGAATCAAGTTTGATTCTCACAGAATACACATAAGAAAAAGGTGTTAGAAAAGTTTTTGAAGTGAACAATGTGGATCTTCCATTGGAGAGAAAGTGTGAATGGACAACCATACACAATAGTTGTTTTGAATTGATCTCTATTTCAATCACACACATGGTATAGATTTTGTTTACTCGAAAGAAAATATCAACAATGTAACGGCAATCTTTGAGAAATATTAATGAAGTGGGTAGATTACTAGAATATAATGTGACGTTTGGTTCACATAAAGTTTTTAAAAGAATTGGAAGCCGTCAGGAATTCAATCCAATTCCAAATTATGTTTGGTTGACAGAAATTGAAATTGGAACCAATTCCATATTTGTTTGGTTGGCAAGAAATGGAATTGAAGTCCATGTAAAATAACATATTTGTCATTCTTGCTTTTTGCTTATTTTACTTTATTTTATAGCTTATTGTTGGGATAGGTGGTGGTTGTGGATGGTGGCAGTAGCGGCAACGGTGGTGATGACAGTGGCAGTGGCCGATGGTAGTGGCGATAGGTGGTGATGATAATGGTGGGTGATGGTCGTAGGTGGTGATGATGGCGGTGATGGTGGGTGGTGGTGGTAGTGGTGGATGACGGTAGTGGTAGATGGAAGTGGTGGGTGACGGTGGTAGGGGTAGTGGTGGGTGACGGTGGCGGTGGATGGTAGCAGGTGGCGGTGGTAGGTGACGGTGGTGGTGGCGGGTAGCACTACAAGAAATTGAGTCTATAGGGACTAACCCTATAGGGACGACAATTGTCGTCGCAATAGAGCTCCCTATAGTGACGACATGTCGTCTCTATAGGGTCAAAACACTAGTTTGGACTTTTAAGGGTATTGCAACGATATGTCGTCGCAATAGAGTGAGGCGGGAAACGAAAATACGTTGGCGGTTTTCTTAATAGCTATAGGGACGATCTTTCGTTTCTATAGAGTAAAAATATATATTTATTTATTTTTAAGTGTATTTCAGTAATTTATCGAAACGATGTCGTATTGGGCTTGGCTATAGAGACGACATGTCGTCTCTATAGCCTTTACAGTGCCCTAATTACCCTTCGCGAACAACCTTTCTTCCTGGTTTCTCCCTTGCGTGTTTCTCTCTTCAGCTGCGGCGATTCCGGCGACCGAAGTGCTTGTTTCACCCCGCATTGCATTGTCTCCGGCCAAGAAGGTGTGGAATCAACTCCTGTACGTTTTTTCTCCCTTGAATGTCTCGATTTTCAGAAACCATCGAGTAGCTTGCTGTGGCTGTTCGTGGTGGTCTTCTCCGGTAGCTAAGGGTGGCGGAAACCATCGAGTAGCAACATCCGCACCATTTCCGGCCAAGAAAGGTACGACATTGTCTCTAAAAGCATATGTGAACCATTATTTCGTGATTTTACATAATTCCGTGATTTTTCTTGAGTTCTCTTCCTAATTCCGTGATTTTTCTTGAGTTCTCTTCCTGATTTTCTTGTTCATCGGAGGTTTGTTAGCGTTTTCTAGTGGCTGTCGATGCTCCGGTGGCTGTGGTTGCTTCTGTGCGATTTCTGGTGGTGTGGGCTAGAACTTAACAGAGGTTAGCTATATTTCTTCATTTGTTTCTGATTTTGGTGTTTAATGTTTTTCCGGTGGCTGTGGTTGCTGTTTAATGCTTTCTTAGCTGCTTAATCCGTCCATTAAGGACAATGGTTTGTAGATTTGGCGTTGATTAACAGTTAAACCGACATCTAGGACCTTTATGTAACAATTTTTGAAATCTGCGTAATTTTCACTTTAGCCCCTGAAATTTGTAACTTTCTGCATAATACACATGGTTATTTATTCATTTCATATAAATCTTTCATGTCAAACGCCCTTTCAAATTTGAATTTTGAACTTAAAACATAGTTCAAAGTTAAAGAGAATATGCTGGAAATGGCAACGTACTTCCATTGACTTTTTTATTTATGCATCCTACTTTTAAAGATTGCTGTTTTGATTATGCAATGTATTGTCATGTGGATTGATATTAATTAGATTATATTAATTCCCTCACCAACCAATAAAAGAAGCAAGTAATTGTTGTTCATTCTTTTGGAGCACGTATTCGAACAGCAGTTGGGATGATTACAAAAATTCATTAACTTTTACATGCTAAGATGATTACACCATTCATCTAACATATTTTGTTTATATAATCATCATAAGTGAGAGAAATATATATATAATTTTTTAAAATTCATTCCAAAATAACATCTTTTGTTTATATAATCATCATAAGTGAGCGAGTCATGGTGGTGGTGGTGCATACTTTCTTTTTGTTTAGATTTCTAATTAAAAATTATTTTATAACAGGTAGCAAAGTTCTCCGGTAGCAAAGTTCATCATTGAATGTCATGATTTCCAGAAAAATGAAACGATTTGGGGTTTTTTTAACAGGTACCTTGGTGTGGCTGTTCGTGGTGGTCGTCTCCGGTAGCTAAGGGTGGCGGAAAACCGGCGGTGAGGTCCATTTTCAGCCTTTGGCTTTCGGTTTCTACAAATCTTAATTTCGGTTAGTTTTTTCTCTCGATTTGTTAATTGTTTCAAGCTTTACATGTATCTTATGCTTGATTAGGAGATGTTACTTGCTTTAATTGTGTAGTGTGGCCTGATATGTGTTGAAATTCAGCTAATAACGAGAATTAGGACCATTATGTAAGAATTTTTTAAGTCTAAATATATTTCAAAACTGCCCCTGCACTTTGTAACTTGCTGAATATACATACACACACACACATATATATATATATATATATATATATATATATATATATATATATATATATATATATATATATATATATATATATATATATATATATATATATATATATATATATATATATATATATATATATATATATATATATATTACAAATAAAATACCATTCTAAAAATAAAAAAATAAAAAAATATATATAAACATGCATTGCATTAACCTTAGTTGTATCCCCGCTCGAAATGAATTTAGAAATTCATTTCGGGCAGTCCCCATTTTGGGACTGCTTTTTAAATATTTTGTCTCATTTAGGATGTGAATGAATATTACAGATTGAGTATTTAAGGAAAAATCGATACACATTTCTCTTTACTCCTACGAGTTTGCGTTTCAAACGCATACTTGGGGAGTTAAGGGGAAATGCTGTCGATTTTTTTCTTAAATACTCAATCTGATAATATTCATTCACATATGAGACAAAGTATTTAAAAAGTGGGTTAGGTGGCCACCTTTAGACAAACAGGTAGTGGGTTCATACGGTGCATTCATCGAATCAGCCTCAACTTACACAAATCCTAAAAAAAGTCTAACTTATTATAACTAAACACAAACTTACTGTTTCATTATTAAGACTTAGATCGTATGCATGCTAATTAGTTTGTGAAATACACTTAATAAATAAATAAATATATATTTTTACTCTATAGAAACGAAAGATCGTCCCTATAGCTATTAAAAAAACCGCCAACGTATTTTCGTTTCCCGCCTCACTCTATTGCGACGACATATCGTTGCAATACCCTTAAAAGTCCAAACTAGTGTTTTGATCCTATAGAGACGACATGTCGTCACTATAGGGAGCTCTATTGCAACGACAATTGTCGTCCCTATAGGGTTAGTCCCTATAGACTCAATTTCTTGTAGTGTTCGATTGTTAAGAAATGGTGTTGAGAAGGTGGATGAGATGAATTGAATAGTATTTTGGAAACTGGCACTCTTTCACATCGTCAGGGCAGTGGGATTTAGACACTATGGAGGAATACTTAGTTTATTCGATTAGATGGTGGATCGATTGTTGGTTATTTTCAATAACGAAAATATAAACGCGGAAGCTAAAACCTTAGATCTTGATCTCGAATCTGATTAAAAGAAATAAACAAACGAAGATTACATACCTGTTTCGATTAAGCTTTTCAGATCTGATGTGTAGGGTTAGTTTTCCAGTTGATCTAAAAAACTCTCTCTAAACCCTCAGCAATTAATACCCACGAATATATCTGTGCATTTTCGTATATCTGATTTGCTACTCATCACGTGTTTATATAGATGGAGATATAACCGAATGTGAGAGATTTAAGGGATAGAGATGAGTTTGATTCAACCGGGAACTCAACCCACAGGATAAACACTAGATAATGTTTATCTACTATTCAAAATCAGTCCATCAACAATTTTAAATAGCATTATCTATTAATATCAAATTTATGATAACAATATATTATTTAGATATTAACTGGTCCCATAATTATCCAACAATCTCCTACTGGACCATGAATATCTAAATGTATACATAACCATATAAGCGCTTTAACATATGTTATCATAGCATTGGTACCCTTAAACAATCTCGTCCATTAATCACAACAGTATATGATCAAAGCAGTCTTTGTTACAATTTACTTAACTAAACTCATCAATGGTCACATATACATATATGACTAAATGACATAGATTAACCATAAATGTGTGGTTTTGAAATCAATTTAGATTTCCTACGAGTCCCTATTTAGTTTGAAGTGAGATCAAACTTCAAATAAGTGCAAATAATTATGGAATAAACTGAATCCTTAATTCTGTACAGAAATGTGTAATTATTCTTAAACAAAACATAAAGCACCTAAATAACATGCAAAACTCCCACCAAAACAAAATATCATCAATCCTTATCACACCCATGTGTGTAGTATGCTTGTGAAAGACCTTGGGAGGTAATCCCTTCGTGAGCGGATCCGCTATAATGGAGTTTGTCCTGATGTGCTCTATTAAAATATTTTCATTTTGCACTTTTTCTTTAACAACTAGAAACTTAATGTCAATACGCTTTGACTTAGTAAAACTTCAGTTGTTGTTGGAATATAACATTGCTGAATTATTGTCACAATACAACTTTAGTGGTCTTTCAATACCAACATTACGCAGCCCCGTGACAAAATTCTGTAACATATCCCGATATTTGATGCCTCAAAGTATGTAACAAATTATGTCGCCATAATGGATGAAGTTACCAAAAGGCTGCTTAGAACTCTTTCATGAAATAGGCTATCCTGCTACCAGAAAAATGTAGCACGATGTGGATCGGTAACTATCTAGGCATCAAGTAAAATTAAAATCAGAATACCTAATGATCTCCAAAATATCTAATTTTCTATATGTGAGCATATAGCCTTTTCCTGTATGATCATTTTGTTCTCATATATCACCGAATAAAACCAAAAAGATATATTTACTCCCACTATAGTTTTGATACACAAATCATCTTTTTGCATTTATCTCAAAACCAAACGAGATAATGATACGATGAAACTCGTGATACTATAGATGAGATCTCATAAGTTGAGGTTGTTGAGTTTGTTCATTATAAATAGGAGATTGAATAACATTGTCGGTCTTTGTTCATGAATTACTACCTCAGCAGTAGGTACTTAAAATCCATACATAATCAGAAACAATAACATGAATCATGATAGATTGCTCCTCAATGACAATGTTTCTAACTTTATTTCTCCCCCAAACTCAACATCCTCAAAGAACGTTGCTATATCCAAATTGCATTGTCAAGATGCATGCAACAGAGAACTAACATAATGTTCTCATTCCATTCTTTAAAGCCTTAAAGGTGATCCCGTGGAGCGCATAAATATCATCCATGTTGCAAATATTATGCTAGGATTCAAATTTGATATTTTGAGAACATAAATAACATATTCCTTCTTTATGCTCATTAATCCGTAAATTATAATCAATAAATTCAATTTATGACAACATCACAATATATCAACACAACATTAATATCAAGTCTTTGGACAATAATATTAACTTGCACCAGATACATTGTTAGTGATAAAACATTGACAATAAATCATATAATTTAATAAGTCTCTCTTTGGATTGACATATTAATCACATGAAACCAAATAATCATCATAGGTTTATCACCACTTATGTGTCTATCCGACCAAATATCAGCCTACCTTTGGGTCGATTAATACCCGCATTGACAAACACATACCATAATATTTAAATTCAAGTTATGACAACATCAAAATTTATCAACACAACATTAATATCAAGTCTTTGGACAGTAATATTAACTTGCAACAGATATATTGTTTTAGTGATAAAACATTGACGATAAATTATGTCAATCAATAAGTCCATCTTTGGATCGAATTATTAATCACATTGAACCGAATAATTGTCAAATGTTTACCACAACATATGTATTTATCGGACCAAATATTAACCTACCTTTGGGTCGGTTAATATCCGCATTAATAAATACATAAACCGTAAATTTTAAATTCGTAGTAAATTAATTTTCACAAAAGAGATCGCTTTGACGATATATTGATGTCAATTAAATTACTACTAAAATAAATGTCATAACTGGAATTTACCAATAACCAAAAATTAATTTACTTAAATCACGTCACAATTGAAATTATTGATAACGAAAAAAAAAAACTGATATCAAATATATTGATATCATAATTTCAACAAAATACCATTTGTAAGATTTCACAACTCAATTTTATTGACAGTCAAAAAACAGAAAATATTTCAATCCCATAATTTGAAAATAAGATTTCCAATCGAAATATATATTTCAAATTGACATAAGACTACCGTATAACAACTAAACATTATCTAAAATAACAAAATCTGCTTTCATGTCCACACCAACCGTCCATCGGTCCATGAGTAAAAAAATGATACATCAACTTAATAAATATTGACATATCATTATTGATAATAAACGTAAATAACCGAATATATATCTAAATTTATTTACATTTAAATGGCCGTAAAAAAAGAATCAAAGTAACTCTTACCACCATTTAAATATTTGATCATTAACAAAAGCATAAAGAATAACTTGTGATTTATGGATAAAAAATCAAAGTAACAAACGGTTTATGGATAAAAGCATTAATCGGAACTTTTTTTTATTAGAGTAAACGATAAAACAAAAAGTGATCTTATAGATCGCTCTCATGCATCAATAATTATAAACTCCGATCAATAAAAGACGTATACCTTAAAAATAAAAACATCATCTTTACTATCCAAAACTTATCCTGTTTCGATTAAAAAAAATAATAACAAAGTTACAATTGTAGCTGCTTTTGCAGCGTATTTAAAATCTGAAGGATAATTGTTGGTGTTTATCGGTACATATTGTAAACAGAAAAAAAAAAATCGAACAAGAAGTTTATTCATAAACACACAAGATATATACACTCAAATCATAATTTCATACCATTCTGTTAAGCAACAAAACGCCAACAAGAATAAAGATCTCAAAACTGTACAGGTATGTTTAATCCAACCAAAATCTTTAGAGATTAAAATCCAAAATTCTTTTGAGATCTTTAAACCGACTAAAAAATATATTCTAGTAATAGATTCAAGTAGGCTCTGATACCAATTGTTGGTTATTTTCAATAACCAAAATATAAACGCGGAAGCTAAAACCTTAGATCTTGATCTCGAATCTGATTAAAAGAAATAAACAAACGAAGATTACATACCTGTTTCGATTAAGCTTTTCAGATCTGATGTGTAGGGTTAGTTTTCCAGTTGATCTCAAAAACTCTCTCTAAACCCTCAGCAATTAATACCCACGAATATATCTGTGCATTTTCGTATATCTGATTTGCTACTCATCACGTGTTTATATAGATGGAGATATAACCGAATGTGAGAGATTTAAGGGATAGAGATAAGTTTGATTCAACCGGGAACTCAACCCACAGGATAAACACTAGATAATGTTTATCTACTATTCAAAATCAGTCCATCAACAATTTTAAATAGCATTATCTATTAATATCAAATTTATGATAACAATATATTATTTAGATATTAACTGGTCCCATAATTATCCAACATCGATAACTACACTCTTGTGGTTGGTGAATTAAGGTAAACATTTTATCCTGGAAAATCAAGTTGAACAAGGTTCCAGTTAAGTCCAATTTTGATAATCGAGGCATTGGCATTGATTGCCTTTTATGCTCCTTATTTGAATTAGCTATCGAGACAGTGGATCATACTTATTCACGTGTTGGTTTGTGAGTGCTATTTGGCTCAAGTTGACTACATGTGTCGGTTGTCGCTCCGAATCTTACTACCTATTCTGAAACCATTGTCTGGGTGAATCAAAATCGGATGACATCTTTACAACAGGAAGTGTCTTGATGCAGTGATTCTTACTACTTTTTGGACGATTTGAAAATTTCGCAATGATCCCATCTTTGAAACTGTTAAACCAAAAAAAGAAGAAGCAAATATTGTTGATTTCATAGTGTATCGGTCTTTTTTTATGGTTGTATAATAATATAGGTAGGGGTGGAAATCGGTTCGGTTTTCGATTTTCTCGGTTTCCTCGGTTTGAAAATATTTTGGTCCAAACCGTAAACCGAACAAAACCGAATTCAAATTATTGTAGACCAAACCGAAAACCGAATTTGAATTCGGTTTGGTTTGGTTTGAGACCAAGGAAACCGAATTTAAAAATAAAAATAAAAAAATTCCAAAAAGAGTAAGGGCAAAAGAGTAAATACGTAAATATTATATAATATAACATATATTTTAATTACTTATAAAATAATAATCGGTTTTTCGGTTCGGTTTGGTCTGAAGCATGGGAGACCAAAACCAAACCATAAACCAAATTCCGAATTCGGTTTGGTCTGATACCAAACCGAAAACCAAATTCGAATATGGTCTGGTCCGAAATCGGTTTCGGTTCAGTTTGGTTTTCGGGTTTTTCAGTTCCAAACCAAATAACTTCCACCACTATATAGGAGCAATAAGTTAAAACTTGATGAGGTTGGCTGCCATGAAAACTCAATGTCCGTCGTTAACTTTTTGTAATTGCTTTCATTTGCTTAGCACCTTGCTAGGCCGGTTTCTGCAGTTCGAAAAAAAAAAAAAGTAATCCTTGTTCCACTTGAGAGCTACTTTGACCCGATCTGATCGCCTAGCCTTACCTAGGTCAATTGCCATCCTAACAAAATACTTAATCTTAATCTATGATCATTTTCAAACGAATTCGGAATGGATAGTATTTTCCTATAGTACCCTAACATGATGACATGGACCCCACAACAAGATAGAAATGAACCATATGCTATTGCTTTTCTTATTGAATCCATGTGAAAGAATCTAGCAAAATTACACGAATTAGAAAAATATACAAAGAGTTTTGATTCCGCTGGATCTCTCCATCGGAGGGATCTACTTTACGAGTACTACGACTGCTTTCATAAGTGAAATTATTTTGTTTGTTTGATATCCCGAGTGGGGCAATTGATTTAATTGAGCACCAAATGATGTTGGGCTTAAGTGGCATATGATGTAATAGTAGGGTCGAGTGTGTGGTGTTTGTGAGGAGTACTAATTTTTGGGTGGTATCAAAGAGTACACAACTTTGCCAAAATAATTGAACCCTACTTTCTGATTTGGATATTCACCTTTCATAAATTTATTGCTATTTGTTGTGGTGGGAGTGACGTCTCCTTTGATTAATACCATAACATAGAGCAAACTTTGGGACATCTACTAACCTAACCTACGTGGTGCACCATATCTAATAAAGTGTTCTTTCTAAAAGCAAAATAGATAAGGTGGTCATCGAATTGTAATTATGATTATTCTGAATGAATTAAATAACTTACAAAGAATATGTTAAGATTATTGTAACGATCTCGATTATCGGCATTATTGGTGGGGAGAAAACAACAAAGCTGTGTTTGCATTTGCTGGGACTGACTACAAGTCTACAAGGTTCCAATTGCGATTTAAACTAATACCTTAAATCAGCTAAAAGAATGCTAAATGGTTATTTATGTAATAACTTTTTGGTTTTTCTTTCTAACTTAACTAGTATTTTAAACAACATACGTGGTTGATTTTTATTATAGGATTAAAATATACGATTTGAGATACAACATATTCAATTGGTTGAAACATTAATATATAAGTCATGTTAAAACTGTTATTTGTATAAACTTGTAACATGCAAAATAATACAACAAATAAATAGATAAAATAAAACATGGTTATATTGACAAAAAATAACACAGTTTTGCGTAAAAAACAAAGCCACTATCATATCATTGCATGCCCGTTTCCATATTTCATATTACATATTTTGATCATATATTGAAGGGAAAGAGTTTGTCTTTTAAGAAATAATCAAAAATTAATTCAATAAACATATAGTCATGAATTTTTAACATGAATTTTATAGATGACATATTCGAAATTAATGATGCATCCGTGAAATCATGATTCGTCCATATACTGATCATTTTGCAATAAAATTATGATGCCATTTGCACAATGAAGACGTCGTATGGGAAATAGTGAGTATTTTTACATAGTACTCAATTTATTACAATTATATTTTATTACACAATACTAAATTTCTATCTATCTTATATTTAATTTAATCTATATTTTATTTAATTTCGACCTATCATCTTAGTTGAGTATTATATAAAGTGTTTTAATCTTATTAGTCTCTTATTCACTATCAAACGAGTTTATCTAAAAATGGTGTGTTGTAATTGTGACGAGAAAGATTGTTATATTTGTTCGATGTAAACTCATTTCCACAAGTCTGTCCACATCATCTAAGTTTTTCCAGTGAAGAAGCACAACCAGCTAAAATGTCTGATTATATTTTTGAAGCAACGACGATCGCTGAAAAACACAACTGAAAGGATTTAGAAAAATAGTCGGATACTTGGTAAACATATAGACTTTCTCTGTGTTGAGTTGAAAGAAAATAAAAATGAGTCAAGGATAGTAAGAAAAACCTAAAAGATATATACAATTAGATTTGTGGTTAGGAGGCGGAGATTACCAGGCTTATAGCAGATTAGAATCGTCTTGCAGGTGTTTTTAGAATTAGAGGAGGATTTATTGATCGTGAACAAACAATGTATTCATTATAATTTCCCGATATTTGGCCCGTAAATTAAGTATTTACGGAATGTAACGACAGTTTGTATGATTTTGGTTTAAGTAATGAAAATGAATAATCCTGTAGTTCAAGAAATTTCCAGTTTCATGTTGAGCTAAATATAAAAACTAATCAACTGAAATAATATTTACACATAACTGTTACGCTTTATAGAAAGTAATTAACACAAATGTATATTACATATAACACATAACAATCTATTCTAATAAAATGGGATTTGAAAAAATATCCCAAAAAGTACAAGTCATCATGTCACACATAGTCATAGCTAACGTTGGCGTTGCAGTACCTATAATCAAATAATGGTTTGCCATCAACTTCTCAAAAAATGAAAACAAAGACATCGTAATCTCCTAAGAAACCATATGATTAAGGAAGCCCATCAACCAAAACAAAACTCATAGCGGCATTCTTTCGCGGTACGCCGACATTTGTCCAGTAGCATATGCCATCTAAAATTGTGGCGACACCATGTTGAAGTTTTTCAAAGTTTCCTTCATGTTTTATTAACTCAAAATTATCAAACAGAGCAAGATTATTATATACATTTATAGTTATGGTGTTAACTCGTAACTCGCCTATTAACCAATGGTTTCCACAAATATATACGTTGTAAAATATACATGGTCAACAATAAAAAATACAAAAGTTAGACAACTGGTAATCATAGAAAATATATAAGTATGAAATAAATGTTGGTTCTAATACTCAAGAATCATTATAGAATGATATTTCTGATAACATATGATCTTGTATGGTTACATCAATAATAATTTAGACACATTAATGATCATTTTATATATGAATTTAACTCATGTTAAAATGTCATAATTCTTGTGTTTATTAATTTATGTGAAAATAATATAGAACTTAAATCTAATTCATATCGTATGAATTAATAAAAGAGAGTGTAACTTTATAGTATAAATATTTAGATCATTTAAAGGTTAAATGATTTAAATAAGTTTGTAAAACTCTTATATATTTTAAATGTTAAAATAATAGCACACACACACATACACACACACACACATATATATATATATATATATATATATATATATATATATATATATATATATATATATATATATATATATATATATATATATATGTGTGTATATGTGCGTGTAGTTATAATACATATTAAAAGGTTTACATATGTTATTAAAGTTGGAAACTTGTTTAAATTCAAAGGAGAAGAAATGTTTATGTTTTATAAAAGAGTTTATAAATTATAAAAGTTGAAGAGTGACAACGCCTAGTAATATCACATATTTTAGTTATTGTTGAGCTCTATTCTTAGTGAAATTATATCATATATATCGTGGTATTCTCACTTTTCGTGCCAGTACTTGTTTGGAAAGAAATAATGAAAACAGGGACTAAAAGCGTGCAATTTGGAAGAAGTTTGCAGATCAAGGCAAAATCAGGAAAATACGTACGCGTGCCGCGGAAATCCTCAATGCGCTACGCGGATATAAGGCGGTGGAACAAATTCAAATGCCGAGAAAACGGGAAGAGATCACTACACGCGCCGCGGAAACCATAAATGCGCGGCGCGGCTGCGAAAAATTTGCAACTATAAATAGAGGCTTTTTCAGCCGAAAACCCTAGCAAAGACCTGGTGTAAAATTGACCTTCAAGGCTCTTTGACTCCAAGATTTAGCTTCAGCAACTACCTTTTTGGTATTTTCAGGTTTTATGTTTAATTTTGTTTAGTTTAGTAGTTAGCATTAGTGGCTAGTGTCTTTGGGAGTGACAACCATTGACATTGAGCTTGTTAGTTACTGTTTCCCAGTAGTAGGTTACTGTTTTGGACCTGTGGAATTCGTTTTGGTTTATAATAATCATTTGGTTACAAGTAATTGTTGGTTCTTCGGTGTTTTATGCTTGTTATTGGATTGTGCATGTTTGGATTGTGTTTGGATGTTTGTATGACCTTGTTTGGACTGATTTCCCTTGCTGATTTCAGTGACCAACTAGGGTTAGCTTTTGGTTTGAACTTAGCCAGTGACTGTTCATTTGGACTTTAGTTATTGGTTTAGTTTATGCTTGGTTTGTGTTTGATGTTTGAATTGCCTTTGCTTGCTTCTGAATTAGAGATGTACTTCTGATTTCAGTAAGTGACTAGGTTTGGTTGATAGTTTAGTTTAGTCTATGTTTGTTTGGAATTGTTTTAGTTTATGATTTTTGGGATTAATTGGCAAAAAGTTAGGAACTAGGTCCTCTGACTATAGCGTGACACTATAGTTGGTAATCTGTCACCTGTCTTGACCACATAACTCCTGCGGATTGACCCTGACTACCACTGTGCTAGTGTGTGTTAGGTATTTCTCTTATTTTTGACCGCACGACGACCTAGGCGTGTCAAAGAGAGAGAGAGAGAGAGAGAGAGAGAGAGAGAAGGTCTCTCTCATGAATTTTTGGCCAATGAGGGTGTTGGTTGGTTATGTGCTCATGGTCATAACAAGTCGGTGATATTACTATATATTGTAGGGTCCTTTTGGGTTACACGCAATAGATGATTTAGCCAAAAGAGATCGAAAGTAAACACGAGAGACTAAGTTTATTAATATATCAAAGTAAAGGTATATTAATTAGAAACTAAAATAGGATAAATGACTTAAGTGTAAATGTCAACAGTTTGAATTTCAGATAGTTTTTATCCACAAGGGGATAAGACTTATCCACATGCGGATAAGGCTTATCCAAAGAGGTAAGAGATAAGCATGATGTGTATTATAAATATTGACCATTGGTGGAAATTTTAAGTCATTCCAAACTCTAAACTTCGTCCACAATCTCCCCCCCCCCCTACTAGCTGATTTCTTCATTATAACCGGTAGAAACATTGCTTAATCTTCAAAAAGCAAAGTGTTCTACTACATCAACGGCTGCTAGATCATTGATTTGGGTGTGATTCCATTAGAGGAATTCTGGTTTAGGCTTTAGTCATTCTAGACATATCAAATCTGCATTAAAAGGTAATTTGTGATCCTTCTTTTAGTTTACACTTGCAAAAGGCACATGATTTTGTGATCCGTGGTGGAATACGATCGTTTTATTTTGCTTCCGATGTTTATATTTGTATTATTATAGTATTCCAACAGAGAGGGCCTTATGGAGGTCCAATAAAATGTTAAAGAATTCTTCATTTCCTTAGTGCATGTTCCATTTTTAGATATGATAAAAAGGTATGCATGAAGGGTGATTTTTTTTATTAGTGTTTAGAGTGGTTCTTTACTTTTTATTTTCCCATCAAAAGGCAGAAACCTTCTTCTCTCCCTCTCTACTCTCTTCTAGCTAATGGTTAGTTTAGTTATGATTCCTGCAATATACTCTCTTGATAGATTAAAGTTTGTTTAATCTTTCATACTTAAGAGATTTTTGCAACACAAGAAGGACTAACATCCAAAGGTGTTGGAAATTTGTGGTGGATACTTCAGAAAAGAGTATTCTTTGCCTCTTATTACCATTTTCAACAGCATCCAATTATTGAGTTGGATTCAAAGGACTTTAAATGTAACACCCCAAATTTTCACACAAATTTTTTTTTTTTATTTTACAAACTTTGTTACAACATTTGAAAACAAACCATGTATTTACATTACAAACGGGGTATCACGAATTTGTTTCACAACCATGATTCAAACCTGTTTATTACACATTATTATACAACAGAAGCTACGGTCCCACCCGACTCTTTCAACGTCCTTCCTGTTTACCTGAGTACATAGCATTTTAAAAGAAAATACGTGAGACATAATGTCTCGTGAGTGATATGGGTTTAGACCCAAAATATCTTTGTCAATAATTCCATTATTCATTAGACGTTCCAAATTCTTTTCCTGTGAGCGCACCCACAGGTATTTCTTATTTCTTATCAATGGTACATTCCTACGAGCGCACCCGTAGGTTTTATACGAGACGCACCCGTATAACTACTTCCCCAATAGAATGAAACGAATTCATCTATCAAGATAAGACAACTACTTCGCGACGGGAGGTACCATCCCAGTAGTGTCTTATTGCCACCCCTACCGCAGCAGGCCGTGGTCTTATCCGGATACTAACGCAACATATCATTGTGAGTCAATCACAATATTAGTCACCGCATTTCTGGTTCCATTTCCTTCATATTAAGAATCATACTTTTCATATTATACTTTTAAAAGTCATAAACCACTTTGACTCCCAAGATACTTTAAATAAAATTCATTTAGCTATGTACCCGGAAATCCACATAACACTCACCTCGAGTCAGTTAGTCTTTTGCACTTCCTTTCCCTTCGCTCGGTTCACCGTATTTGAACCACCACCTATTATTGACAAGATATACATTTATTTTCAATTCACATATATATATATATATAACAACTAACTTACAGCACAAGAGTGCCATACTATGCTACTACGGGTTATAATAAATGTATAACTATTAATAAACTCATTTTACGATTTCTCCGAAATACGCGTATACTGCTACAGTACCCCCGAGGGGTCGTATTTCAGTTCCGACTCTTTTCCATGAAATCTTATCCAATATTAGACTTGTGTTTCAAATTTGGAGTTCATTGGACAAGTCTAGCTCAAATTCTAAAAATCATGGACATAAATAGTGTTTTTAGCCTCTGCCGCTACAGTAACTTTTCCGCAAGGTCGAATTACGGATTTGACCATTCCCGACATGTTCTTATACCATGTTAAGGTTATGTCTGAAATTTCAGGTCAATCGGACATGTCTAGCTATGGTTTCTAGCGTTTGAGTTATTTGAAAGTTTTAACATTTTTGGTCCCTGCCCAGCCCCTGACTGAAGGCGCACTGCGCCTGGCTAGGGGCGCACTGCGCCTGGGCGCACCCCGCCCTGGTCCTGGGCGCACTGCGCCTGGCGCCTGGGCAGGCTCCTGATCAGTCGCGATTTGGCACTGTAGCAAGCAGTTTTGGGACTTTAAGCTCTTATTCCAGGTCTTAATCACCTGGGGTTTGTTCTAGGACTAAAACCCTTGACTAATAACACATTTTAAGCCATTAAAAACACCTTAATCACACCAATTCGTGATTTAGGGTTCTTGAGCAACTTTGCAAACTTTCAAAAATAGCAATCTACTTTCATGTTCTTGGGTTTAGTTCTTGATTAATAACTTATTGGAAGCATTAGACACTTAAATCATATGATTCCTAACTGTAATTTCAGTTTCCATTCAACCCAAATCAAGAACACACCCCAAAAACTAGGTTAAAACAAAGGAATTCTTACCTCTTCAACAATGGAATCACCAATTCCAACTCTTGATTCCTCTCTTGGACAACTCCTTTGATCTCTTCTCCTTCTTCTCGTGATGTTGCTGCACACTTCTAACTCTCTCTCGTGCTCTCTGGAGGCTTCTAAATTATGAGGGGATAATTCCTATAATTCCTATATATATTTTATGTTTATAAACTAGTTACAATTTTGGTCCTTAACTTTCAAGCTTCTCTTAAAAAATGATCCAAGAGTCACAACTTCACCATTAACTTCCAACTTAACATTCTCTTTGACATTTTGGTCACTTTTATGTCAAATGACCAATTTGCCCTTTTTGGCCAAATTTCACTATTCACGCGGTAAAACTCCAAATTCCACATAAACTTTTATTTCTTATGTTATTATTTTACAAATACATATTATTTTACATATTAATCTCATAACGTGTCAAAAGACCGTTTTACCCTTTTACAACTTTTCGCCCTTTTTACCCGATTATTTACGTTTTATTACACATTTTACTACGAATTTTTCATGGGTTCTTACAACCTCTCCCCCTTAAGAGGATTCCGTCCTCGGAATCTCTTCATAGTTCGTGAAATTCGGGTATCTCTTCTTCATGTCTTCTAAAGTCTCCCAGGTCAAATCTGAACCCGAGATGTGTTTCCATTTGACTAAAACTAAGTCAATTTCTTTGTTTCTTAACTTCTTGGTTCTCACCTCCAACATTGCTTCTGGTTCTTCTATCAGCTTATTCGGGGCTTCTACTGTTAGGTCTTTCAACGGGATAACCAGTTCACTTTTCCCAAAGTACTTTTTCAAATAACACACATGAAATGTATCATGAACACCACTCAGTTCACGTGGTAATTCTAGTTTGAAAGCTTGTTCACCAATTCTTTTCAAGATCTTGAATGGTCCAATATATCTTGGACTCAGTTTACCTCTCTTTCCAAATCTTACTACACCTTTCCACGGTGACACTTTGAGCATTACCAGATCACCCTCTTTCAAATCGTAAGGTCTCTTCTTCAAATCTGCATAACTCTTCTGTCTATCTTGAGCAGCTTTCATATTAGCTTGAATTATTTTGATCTTTTCGTTGGTTATTCTTACAATTTCTGGCCCAGTTATTTTAGTCTCCCCTGCTTCCAACCAACACAAAGGGGTTCTACACTTTCTGCCATATAGAGCTTCAAATGGTGGCATTCCAATACTGGAATGATAACTGTTGTTATAAGAGAATTCCACCAATGGCAAGTGCTCGTCCCAACTTCCACCGAAATCCAGGGCACACGCTCGTAACATATCTTCTACAGTCTGAATGGTTCGTTCACTTTGCCCGTCTGTCTGGGGATGATAAGCTGTACTCATTTTAATTTTTGTCCCCATTCGTTCTTGTAGTGCCTCCCACAGTTTCGAGGTAAATAGTGGGTCTCTATCAGATACAATAGACAAGGGAGCTCCGTGAAGTCTTATAACTTCATCCTTGTATATCTGCGCCAATGTTTCCAATTGCATATTCTCTTTAATTGCCAAAAACATTGCACTCTTGGTCAAGCGATCAACAATGACCCATATTCGGTTATGACCTCTTCTAGTTCTTGGCAACCCAACTATGAAATCCATGGTTATGTCTTCCCATTTCCCCGCTGGAATTTGCAGTGGTTGAGTATTTCCATATGGGGCTTGGTGTTCCGCTTTCACCTGTGCACAGGTTGCACATTTAGAGATATATTTAACAATTCTTTTCTTCATTCCTGGCCACCAATACTGTTCTTTGAGATCCCGATAAGTTTTCGTGCTTCCTGGATGAATGGAATATTTTGACTTATGGGATTCTTCTAGTATCAACTTTCGGATTCCACCGGCTTTTGGTACCCACACGCGATTTCTGACTGTCTTCAGTCCTTGGGTATTTTCTCCAAACACCAAATCTTTCCCCAGCTTTTCCTTCTTTAAGTCCCTCTTTCCAATACTTGCTTTTGCGCGTCTTTGATACTTTCTATTAGGCTTGATTTCAATTCAATCTTCATCAACCTCTCTTGACTTTTCTTTTCATGAAACTTCCTGCTTAAGGCATCTGCTACTACATTCGCTTTCCCAGGGTGGTAAGCGATTTCACAGTCATAATCATTTATTAGCTCCAGCCACCTACTTTGCCTCATGTTAAGATCTTTCTGAGAAAATACATATTGCAGGCTTTTATGATCTGTGTACAAGGTGCACTTTGTTCCATACAGGTAATGCCTCCAGATTTTTAATGCAAACACAATTGCTGCTAGTTCCAAATCGTGTGTTGCATATCTTGTTTCGGGTTCCTTCAATTGGCGAGAAGCATATGCTATTACTTTTCCCCGCTGCATTAATACACAACCCAGTCCTCTGTTCGAGGCATCACTATACACCACGAAGTCTTCAGTTCCTTCTGGTAGGGTAAGGACCGGCGCGTTGCATAACTTCTCTTTTAGTGTCTCAAACGCTTTCTCTTGTTCCGCCCCCCATTCAAATTTTACCCCTTTTCTTGTCAGCTTCGTAAGAGGTACCGCAATCCGTGAAAAATCTTGGATGAACCGTCGGTAGTACCCGGCGAGCCCAAGAAAACTTCTCACTTCCGTCGGAGTCTTGGGAAATTCCCATTTCATCACTGCCTCCACTTTTGCTGGATCTACTTTAATGCCTTGAATTGAGACAACGTGTCCAAGGAATTGCACCTCCCTCAGCCAGAATTCGCACTTCGAAAATTTTGCATATAACTTTTCTTTCTTCAAAACTTCTAGCACCGTCCTCAAATGGTTTCTGTGTTCTTCTGCATTCTTCGAGTAGATAAGGATGTCATCAATAAAGACGATAACAAACTTATCAAGGAACGGCTTGCACACCCTATTCATCAAATCCATAAAGATTGCCGGGGCATTCGTCAGACCAAAAGGCATGACCAGAAATTCATAATGCCCGTAGCGAGTGCGAAAAGCAGTCTTCTCAATATCTTCATTTCTTACGCGCACCTGATGATAACCAGACCGAAGGTCAATCTTGGAGAAATAATCGGCGCCTTGTAACTGATCAAACAGATCGTCTATTCGTGGTAGCGGGTAACGATTCTTGATGGTAATTTTATTGAGCTCGCGGTAGTCAATGCACATTCGCATCGTGCCATCTTTCTTCTTGACAAACAGTACCGGTGCACCCCAGGGAGACACACTGGGGCGTATGAAACCTTTATCCAACAATTCCTGTAATTGCGACATCAACTCTCGCATTTCGGTCGGGGCCAAACGGTATGGAGCTCGGGCGATAGGAGAAGCTCCAGGTACAAGATCAATTCGGAATTCAACTTGTCTTTCTGGTGGCAACCCGGGTAAGTCATCTGGAAACACTTCAGGATATTCTTTCACCACGTCAATGTCATGTACCGTCTTCTTTACTTTATCCTCCATCATTACATACGCCACATAGGATAAGCATCCTTTCATCATACATCTTCTAACTTTCGCTGCACTAATTAAATTAGACATTCTCTTGGGTTTTTCACCGTAAACATACACTTTGCTGCCACCTGGAATTTTCACCGACACTATCTTTTTCCCACATGCTATTTTTGCATCATTGGCTCCAAGCCAATCCATACCAATGACCACATCAAAAGTCTTCACTCCAATCGGAAGAAGGTTCAACGAAAATTTCTGATCATCTATGCTGAGTTCGCAGCCACGGTACACATGTTTTATCCCCACCTTCTTACCACTTGCCAATTCTACCTCACATACACGATCTAATGGTTCTAGCGGTGTATTGAATTTTAGACCAAACTCATAGGACACAAACGAACACGTAGCACCAGAGTCAAATAATACATAAGCAGGTATCCGGTTAATTAATAGAGTACCTGAGACCACGTCTTGTGTCTCCTTTGCTTCTTCTCGGGTGAGTTGGAAGGCGCGAGTCTTCACCTTTTGAGGCTCCGTCTTTTTCTGCGCAGTTGATACCATTGTCTCGCCACCCTTCTTCGGACAGTTAAAACTATAATGCCCCTTTTCGTGACATGAGAAACACTCGACTTCACTGAGCTTAGGATAGGTACATTCCCTCGCCCTGTGACCCATTCTTCCGCAGTTAAAACAAGCCGCACTTCCCATCTTACATTCGCCCGAATGCTCTTTCCCGCACTTATCACACATCTTTCGACTGCCCTGTTTGCTCGACATCACTACCGACTTTCCCTTCTTATTCCAGCTACTACTCCCGCCACTGAACTTACGTTTATCCCCAAAAACTTGCCTCTCCACTGTTCTTCGTTTCCCAATATCTTCAACATTTCTTGCCGCCTCAAACGCCGCATCCATTGTTACCGCCCGTTTTACTTCCAATTCATACTCCCAAGGTAAGCCTTTCACATAACGGTTGATTCGTGCCCGCTCCGTAGTGTAGAGGTTTCCCACGAACGGTAGCATATCACTGAACTTTTTAGTATATTCAGCAACAGTCAAATTACCCTTCTTTAAAGTAAGGAACTCGTCTTCAAGTTTTTCTATGTCCCGAAGGGGACAATATTTATTCTTCAGGCGGGTGGTGAATTCGGTCCACGACCACTTGTAAATTACATCCTTTCCAACCAGTTCATATAATGTGTTCCACCAGACCAATGCATCGTCTTTCAACATTCGCGAGGCATAATAAACTTTATCCTTCTCATGACACTTGCTGACTTCTAGCACTTGCTCTGTCTCCCGAATCCACCGCATCGTGACTTTAGGCTCGTAACTACCATAGTATTCCGTTGGCTTACATGTCAGAAAAGTTTTGAAAGAACATCTCTTCTTATCTTCTGTCCCCACACTATCCTCATCCGTAACCGAATCTCCATTAGTGGGTCTCCAAGAAGCATCATCTGCTGAAGGGTTAGGTTGTGGGTCACCCAGCCGTGCATTCAACATTTGTTGCATATCCTCCCTCATCTCTGTCTTTAGATTGCTAATAAGATTTTGAATAGCCTCCAAGGTCACGGGTGGAGGTGGCGGTATTGGATTTGGGTTAGGACCCATGTTAACCTCATCATCAACCGGGTTATCTCCGTGGGACGGGGTATGACTTGCAGTCCGTCCTTCACTCAAAATATTCTGATCACCGCTCTCCATTTACTATATAAAACAAATAGAATTCGAGTTTGGTTACTTAACCCATATATATATATATATATATATATATATATATATATATTTATCAATATACGCGAAAGCAGTAGCATGTGATATTCCTATAGGACTCACGTTCCCAAATGTCTCAATACTAATTTCCACAACCAAATTCCTCAGGTTTCCTAGTGACTTCACCATTTCCAAAGCATATCTTGTGGTTACAATAATACGGGCCCAATATTACTTTAACCACCTATATACTTTGGCTCTGGTGTTATCACAAGATCCCCTGGTTCATTGGTTTCTGTGGATTCCATCATTATAAATTAGCAATTCTACCCCGTTAGTTAGTACCTAATACTACTACTTTACTTACTGTTAATCCACTAGTTTAAGCCTAGGATGGTTACCCAACCTAATTCGCTTAAACCATGGCTCTGATACCAAATTGTAACACCCCAAATTTTCACACAATTTTTTTTTTATTTTACAAACTTTGTTACAACATTTGAAAACAAACCATGTATTTACATTACAAACGGGGTATCACGAATTTGTTTCACAACCATGATTCAAACCTGTTTATTACACATTATTATACAACAGAAGCTACGGTCCCACCCGACTCTTTCAACGTCCTTCCTGTTTACCTGAGTACATAGCATTTTAAAAGAAAATACGTGAGACATAATGTCTCGTGAGTGATATGGGTTTAGACCCAAAATATCTTTGTCAATAATTCCATTATTCATTAGACGTTCCAAATTCTTTTCCTGTGAGCGCACCCACAGGTATTTCTTATTTCTTATCAATGGTACATTCCTACGAGCGCACCCGTAGGTTTTATACGAGACGCACCCGTATAACTACTTCCCCAATAGAATGAAACGAATTCATCTATCAAGATAAGACAACTACTTCGCGACGGGAGGTACCATCCCAGTAGTGTCTTATTGCCACCCCTACCGCAGCAGGCCGTGGTCTTATCCGGATACTAACGCAACATATCATTGTGAGTCAATCACAATATTAGTCACCGCATTTCTGGTTCCATTTCCTTCATATTAAGAATCATACTTTTCATATTATACTTTTAAAAGTCATAAACCACTTTGACTCCCAAGATACTTTAAATAAAATTCATTTAGCTATGTACCCGGAAATCCACATAACACTCACCTCGAGTCAGTTAGTCTTTTGCACTTCCTTTCCCTTCGCTCGGTTCACCGTATTTGAACCACCACCTATTATTGACAAGATATACATTTATTTTCAATTCATATATATATATATAACAACTAACTTACAGCACAAGAGTGCCATACTATGCTACTACGGGTTATAATAAATGTATAACTATTAATAAACTCATTTTACGATTTCTCCGAAATACGCGTATACTGCTACAGTACCCCCGAGGGGTCGTATTTCAGTTCCGACTCTTTTCCATGAAATCTTATCCAATATTAGACTTGTGTTTCAAATTTGGAGTTCATTGGACAAGTCTAGCTCAAATTCTAAAAATCATGGACATAAATAGTGTTTTTAGCCTCTGCCGCTACAGTAACTTTTCCGCAAGGTCGAATTACGGATTTGACCATTCCCGACATGTTCTTATACCATGTTAAGGTTATGTCTGAAATTTCAGGTCAATCGGACATGTCTAGCTATGGTTTCTAGCGTTTGAGTTATTTGAAAGTTTTAACATTTTTGGTCCCTGCCCAGCCCCTGACTGAAGGCGCACTGCGCCTGGCTAGGGGCGCACTGCGCCTGGGCGCACCCCGCCCTGGTCCTGGGCGCACTGCGCCTGGCGCCTGGGCAGGCTCCTGATCAGTCGCGATTTGGCACTGTAGCAAGCAGTTTTGGGACTTTAAGCTCTTATTCCAGGTCTTAATCACCTGGGGTTTGTTCTAGGACTAAAACCCTTGACTAATAACACATTTTAAGCCATTAAAAACACCTTAATCACACCAATTCGTGATTTAGGGTTCTTGAGCAACTTTGCAAACTTTCAAAAATAGCAATCTACTTTCATGTTCTTGGGTTTAGTTCTTGATTAATAACTTATTGGAAGCATTAGACACTTAAATCATATGATTCCTAACTGTAATTTCAGTTTCCATTCAACCCAAGTCAAGAACACACCCCAAAAACTAGGTTAAAACAAAGGAATTCTTACCTCTTCAACAATGGAATCACCAATTCCAACTCTTGATTCCTCTCTTGGACAACTCCTTTGATCTCTTCTCCTTCTTCTCGTGATGTTGCTGCACACTTCTAACTCTCTCCCGTGCTCTCTGGAGGCTTCTAAATTATGAGGGGATAATTCCTATAATTCATATATATATTTTATGTTTATAAACTAGTTACAATTTTGGTCCTTAACTTTCAAGCTTCTCTTCAAAAATGATCCAAGAGTCACAACTTCACCATTAACTTCCAACTTAACATTCTCTTTGACATTTTGGTCACTTTTATGTCAAATGACCAATTTGCCCTTTTTGGCCAAATTTCACTATTCACGCGGTAAAACTCCAAATTCCACATAAACTTTTATTTCTTATGTTATTATTTTACAAATACATATTATTTTACATATTAATCTCATAACGTGTCAAAAGACCGTTTTACCCTTTTACAACTTTTCGCCCTTTTTACCCGATTATTTACGTTTTATTACACATTTTACTACGAATTTTTCATGGGTTCTTACATTAAAGGTTGTAGTCGTTATCTATCTTTGTTTGTTGTTGTATTATATTTTCATACATGTAATTGATCCTTGGTGGGAATAAAAGTTATGTTTGTTCAAATGTTTTTAAGCTTCTGTTGAAAATCCAGTGATTTTTGATTTTATATGTTTTGGAAACCATCTTTTAAATAATTTCCCAACAAAATGTAAACTCGCCCTATCAATGCCCCATTGCGGCTTTTTAATATCATGCCAACAAAGACTCCCAAATTCAAAATAACCCAATCATCGCCCTATACGAACTCCAAAAAATAGGTGGCAGCATCGTAAACCATACACCTGGCGCACACCTCTCTAACAATATCACATCTATATTATAATATGTTGAAATTAAGTTTATAAGATAAAACAACAAAACTAATAATAATATAAATTTACAAATCAGTATTAAAATTGTTTTTCCACTCTTACCTTTCCTTCAAACCAGCCCAGTTGTATCTTACCAAATAATATCTTCCCAAATCTTTTATCCATTCGTTCGAGATAAAACTAGTATTTAACTTGTATGGTTGAAACATCTATATACTATAAGCATACAACATTCTGACTTGACAGCACATATGGCTTTAACAACCACTTGCCATAGTTGGGGGCAGCTGGGCTGCCATATATGCCACAGGTACAGAAGGTGCTCTGGCGAGACGCTACGACTCTAAGTTTGTCTGGATATACACTTAATTTACAATTTAATAAATCACACACACACACACATACACACACACACACACACACACACATATATATATATATATATATATATATATATATATATATATATATATATATATATATATGTGTGTGTGTGTGTGTGTGTGTGTCTCAGTGTGTATACGGTTGGGTTCATTTAAGACGGAAGGGATTTTGTGACACTGTGAGACTATTTTTTCCTAGTGAAATATTCTAATATTCGATAACAATATTGTTAACACATTTCACATTATAAATATTCTAAAACATATAAAATATTACTCCCTCCGTCCCTTTTTTATTGTCCACTTTTGACTTTTAAAAATCTTTCTTTTTCAACTTTGACTTTAAATATTTTTGTTTGTGTTATATGATACTTAATGAAAATTATACCAATGAAAAATACGTTTAAAACACAATCCATCCATATACTTTGCATCAAGTATTATATAACAAAACAAAAAATATTTACGGTCAAAGTTAAAAAAGAAAGACTTTTAAAAGTCAAAAGTGGATAATAAAAAAGGGACGGAGGGAGTATAATACTACAATTTATATATTAACATATTTTACTAAAAAAATTGTCTCACGGTCTCACAAATCTTGGCTAGTCTCAAAGGAACTTTTACCTCTATATATATATATATATATATATATATATATATATATATATATATATATATATATATATATATATATATATATATATATATATATATATATATATATACAAATGTGAGTGTGTGTCTGTGTGTGTGAGTGGGTGTATGTGTGTGTGTGTAAATAGTTAGTGTGAGTACCTACACGTAACATGATTTGAATAAACTATAATTGATTCACTTTTCTTTTCGGTCGACAAGCGGGTTGGAAGATTATAGATGTAACATAAACCTCCTCATCCACATATGTGTGGGGAACCTTTGTGATGTAGGGAACTGCTGTGGCTCGGGCCTAAAGCGTTATTGTAGCTTAGGAACCGTTGAGGTGTTTTTAACTTATTTATAGAAACTCTACTATATATATATATATATATATATATATATATATATATATATATATGTTCAAGTATGAATAACAAATATTGTGTGAATGTGTGACCAATTATGGTCCAATCATTTGTAAGGGGCGCCATTGTAAATTAACATAATAATATGGAGATATGTCAAAGGCGTTGGAATTATATGGAGATATGTCATTCCTTACGAAAAGGACTGCAATTTACTTGGAATTGACAAAGTATGATGAATGCATTAAGGACTGTGATGTTGAAAGAGGAAGTGACACGAGGACATATTGTCCATACAAAATCTTTGCTTGCAACTCAGAGAAATGGATACCAAACGCAAACAAAACCTAATTTAAGATTCATCTGAAGTAATTCATGGCTTTAATTAACATGTCTTCTCACCATCGACATCTCTACTACGCTCAAAGTAAGCTTCTCGGCCATTTTTCTATCTTGTTGTTCACTTTAAATTGATGCCGATTAATGTGTGTTTCTTTTCCAATCCATTAGGAGTTTTCTTCTCTGGATTTTAGTCTATGTGTGACCTTTTGGGTTTAATTGAATTCATGTTCATTTGAGAATTTCTTTTTGATTCATACCAGTGGATCTTTGTCTCTATTTCACAGTGCAAAACAAAGTTATTCTTACTGTACGATCTATTTTTATCCATACCTAACAAGTATATGTCAATGTGGGATTAGCCCACTTGGTAGAAACATTGTCCTCTTAGGCAGGAGGTCCAGGGTTCTATCCCTGGCATAGGTGTTACTAACTAGGTGATACTAACTACTAACCAGGTGATACCAACCAGCCGTTCAAAAAAAGAACCTAATAAGTATATAATTTGAGCGTTATAGTTCCAGATAGAAATTTCAAGCTAGTGATTTGAGAATAGAATCCGTCAATTAAAATTATGTTTGAAGCTTGTTCTATTTACATTTCATTTCAATATGCTTTGATTCTGATTCCTTTAGAAAGGCTCACAATTGGAGATTACATAAGTACCAAAAGCCTTTCCCTAAATTACCACATACAACAATTTTGTTCCTTTTTTTTGAAATGCCCAGTGACACTGATGCCATTTTGAACTTTTGTAACCATTTAATTATTTACCAATAATTAAATATGGTATTTTGAAATGCTGGAGTGATGTTATTATAGAAAATTTCGACTTTTTATTAAAACAACATTTTATCCATAAGTCTAAATTTATTTTGATAACAATGGTTTGTTAAATTTATGGGAATTGCAATATCAATATGGTCCGTGTATCTGGATGGGTGAGATCTGGTGAGAATTGGAAAAGAAGGGAGGAAGGACGAGCTTGTCTTTATTTACTCTTCAAGAATATCTTTTTCTATTCTTCAAGAATCTCTTATTCTTTAAGAATTTAATTTATTATTTCAAGAATGTTAAATGATTCTTTATGATTTTGAGTTATTCATTTGTAATTAATTATTTATACTTCGAGAATATTTTTTTATTTTTTCAAGAATGTTAGTAATGTACTTGTAATTTCTGTTTA
Organism: Cichorium intybus; assembly: GCA_023525715.1. Classification (NCBI taxonomy): domain Eukaryota; kingdom Viridiplantae; phylum Streptophyta; class Magnoliopsida; order Asterales; family Asteraceae; genus Cichorium; species Cichorium intybus. The sequence goes on along the minus strand of CM042011.1, from coordinate 37,139,801 downwards.
TTCTTCAAAAATCAACATAACGATAATAGAAGTTGAACTGTAATTTCTTATTCTTCAAGAATGTCTTTTATTTTTTAAAAAAATATTAATATCATTCTTTAAGAATATCAGTTATTTACTTGTAATGTATGTCTTATTCTTCAAGAATGATAATGATAAGAATGAAAGATGAATTGTATCCGTTGAAAGCATTTCAAATTCTATGTTCTTTTAAATATAATTGTTGTAAATATTAATCATAAAATAAATGTTTAAATTTTATTTAAAAAGATAATTATGTATTTTATATAATCCCACCAAATTAGGAAATAAATAATAATTCCTTTTTTAAATTTTGATTAATAGACTAAAATACCCTTTCTAGGGCTTTAATTGTAAAATATGATTAATTAACTTCCAAACATTACAATTAGGCCACTGCATCTAGAACCATAGACTATTTCAATCGGACGCTCCACATTTCGTAATACATTCAGACAATAGATATAATTCACATTTAATCTTAAACCTATGTGTGTGTGTGTGTGTATATATATATATATATATATATATATATATATATATATATATATATGAGTGTGTGTGTGTGTGTGTATATATATATATATATATATATATATATATATATATATATATATATATATATATATATATATATGTGTGTGTGTGTGTGTGTGTGTGTGTGTGTGTATGTGTATGTGTATGTGAGTTACCGTAGATAAGTAATAATGCTATTACATATAATAGTAAGTGTTTCTTATCTTGTTCCATGTAGACATAAAAAATAATTTGTCCTCGCTAAAAGGTTGCTTGGTATACGAAGGGTAATCACCGATCGTGTCTAAATCTCCAAATAACCCTATGTAATGTTGTTGTGCGTATTTGTGGAATGGAGAGGAACAAAAACGCTTCTCCAATCGGTGGACTCGATTCAATAATACCTCTAGAAGATTAGGGTTTCCAGAAGGCTATTATTTTCGTACCGGTTGAGCTACTCGTGTACTAGAACTAGAGAGAGTTGATGATGATGCATTGACATTCATGGTCCTATACTTCATTCATGGTGATGGGAAGGTAATGGGGACCTCTATGAGGAAGAATCACTTACTAAAAATGCTTAAAGTGAGTATAATAGGCTAATATCTTTTTAGATCGGTCTTAGCCTTTTTCTTGAGTAATTACCCTCCTAGAATTATTGTTGAAATTAAATATTTCACTTATAATATTTATATGATACATATAAAAAATAATAACATTGTTGTCAAATGTATTGTCTTCATGTCGAGTACTTTACAAACGTTCTCCCACTCCATCGGTTTAAGTCACTCTCAACCTCGCTTACACCGTGTCAATCTCCCTGCACGACATACAACAGATCATTGCTGATAGTCAGTGAACATCTCTCATGTCCATCTCTAACAATTAACAAAATAAATTATTGTTTAAAATATAAAAAGTTAATAAGAAATAAAAGTTAATTAAATTATTTATATATTAAAAAAATTCAAAATCATACATTGAAAGGGAAATGAAAATTAGAGACAGTGTACTTCTACGTTTTGGGAGTTCCACCCATCGCCAAAATGTCTGCATGAGTTTCCAATTTCTAAAAACATTTGCTCAACTCTATACGAATGTGCATCGTTAAAAAAAACCTCATGCAATTTTTTCATATAGAGATTTAAACTACTTTATAATTCTTCTCATTTCTTGACTAACTCATCACAAATTATATATATAATAAACATGCTCTCGCAACGTCCTCGTCATCAATACGAAAAACACATCGTTGTAGATCAATTTTTCTAAATCACCAACTATTAACGTGCTATATGCTCTATTCGAGAACACATGTTTGTAAAAAGTTAAATTAACATGCTTTGATTCCTTTTCTATATGTGGATACCAACCGAATTTGTTTTGGATTATGTAAACAAAATTCTTCTAGTTTGAACGAGAACTTATGTCACCAAATGAAAATCGCAGACGTTGATTTACTATTTATTCAGGATCCTGTTGAACCTCATGCAACATGACCCCATGAATAAGGTGTCGATCCCCATTGGTTGGAGATATGTCTTCCCAATATACAAATGTAGTCTATTGAAATATCTTTAGCCTTTTAGTATTTTACCTTGTAAACGACCTATCATTTCTTTAACTTTCTGAACAATCGTTTCAACATTTATTTCCCTTTTAAAAGTTTGGTCTCAAGCTATATTAACAAATAACTTGTTGAAATTCAACAAAAACAACGAAAATGAACTAAAATTGTCTTATACTCGAGAATTTGATAGATAGCATCTGCGAATATCTTAATTATTTAAAGTAAATCCATAATTTTCACATATATCATCTAAAAACTACTTTTATGTTTGCATATTTTGTCTAATGATTTTTTCTCTATAATAAAATATTGTTGCGTATTTGTCTTTTTTTTCTATAATAAAATGTCGTTACAAATTTTGTTTAAAAGCTACTTTTTTGTATTTATTGATAACAATAAAAACGTTTTTGCATAAAAATTATTTAACCCAAAAAATAGCATTAAACATCAAATTAAGATACAAAAACAACATAATATTCTAAAACTTATACAAACATGTTGATTAAAGAAGAGGTATTATCAAAAGTTTTCTAACTTTTAGATACAACGATAAGAAAATAATATCCAAAACGGACTTTTAATCATTTCATTTACAAGACAATATCCAATCCTGATTTGTCATTATGTTAGAAAAAACGTATAGCTTTCAACATCATATTTTAATAAATGTTCTTGAAATTATATTATGTACAAACATAAGTCATCTATAGAAATTGTCTCTGTATATTATATTTAAAACAAAAATTCATAATGATTAAACAAAACTGAAATTTGAGTGTTTAAATCTAGTAAAAGAACTCGGAGTGATTAAGATGGAAATATGTTTCTTTCCTAAATGGTTGGGAAGTTCATGTCTCGGTTGAAACATTTGTATAGTTCAACACTTCAACCCTAAATTAAAAAAAAAAATCATTTTAATAAAAATATTACATGGAAAACAATAAAACTTTGTTATTATCTAGTAATACGGATCCGATATCTAATTGAGATTAGCTTGTTTCCGGTTAACATTTAAGATCTGCATATGAACGAAACTAAATTAATATTTGAATGTCTGAATATTTCAAAATTATTTAGAGATTCTAACTAAAACAGTTTCAAAATCCAATTGAGATTTAGTAACATTACATATACAGATATTGACCTTGTTAGTGTCATTCTAAAAACCCCTTTCTCATAAATTTAGGGGCGCAAAAGAGCCGAGCCCGAGCCCGAGCCCGTGCCCGTGCCCGTGCCCGTGCCCGTGCCCGTGCCTGTGCCTGTGCCTGAAATATGCAGGCTCGGCGCGGGCTCGGGCTTGTTAAAAAATATGCAGGCTCGGCTCATGCTCGGGGTTGGACTCGGGCTCGCCTTGTTTATTTCCTGACAAGCCTAAACGAGCTTAAGCTTGACTCGAGCTCGTTAAGAAGCTAGTTTACTCTAATGTAGGAAAATAAGTTAAATAACAACTTACTTAATTGATATGACTAAATATGTTTTAATTTTAATTTATATAAAAACAAAATAAAAATTAGATTATATATAGGCTCGTTTAGGGCTCGCGAGCCTAATCGAGCTTTGTGACACAGGCTCGGCTCGAGCTCGTTTAACAAACGAGCCTTATATTAAACTCGAGCTCAGCTCGGGCTCGTTTAAAATCGGTCTCAAGCCGAGCTTTTAGCGAGCCGGTCCCAGGTAGCTCACGAGCCGGCTCGGTTCATTTGCATCCCTACTCATAATAACCATTTTTTCGTAAATTACCTTTTTAACTAGGATTTCGATAAAACAGACAGTTTTCAATGATTTTCGAACTTTGAATTTGACATAAAATTAGATTCTAAAATTAGGTTCTTTGAACATACTTGAATTATTCGAAAATAGTTAAAAAAATAAGTATACTCAAAGAAGGACTTTTTTTTTTTTTTTGAAACGACGAATATATTAATATGAGCTACCCCTAGCAAGTCACTAAGCAATGGCCGAAAAAAAAAAAACTAGTACACGGGATACAATTACATCAATAGAAGGGAGAAGTTTAGGAGTAGGAGTAGGATAGATTTGCCGTTCAAAAAAAAAAAATTGAAGGGAGAAGTGGACAAATCCTCCCAACTACATATTTCGCCTTTTCCCCTGCATTTAGTATACTAACGATTTAACATTTTCAACTATTATGGAGGGTGAAGTAAAAGTTGCCTGAAATAACTTTTCGTTCCTCGCCTTCCATAGTGCCTATAGCAGCTCATGTAACATATCGCAATGAGTTTTTTTCGTTTCTTAGGACATCTCCCCGAGTTAGCCACGAACCTAGTGAGATCCACTGTACTATGGACAACAACATCGTCTAGTCCACACCATTTTAGAATTCTTTCTCGCACCTGAATAGCTATCAGACATTGGATTAGTATATGATCACTACTTTCCACATTGTTTATACATGCACCACATAAGCTAGAACCAATCTGGACTCCTCTGTGGGCAAGAGCATCTGCCGATGGTATCCTCCCCTGTGCAGCCCTCCATACGAAACTTGTTACTTTTATTGGGATTATTTTGCACCAAGTGATTTTCACATTGTCAAAATTATGAAGTAGATTTTTCTCCAAGTGCTTACGAAGGAGATTAACCGTGCATATACCATCCGCAGCTAGTTTGCAAGTCACGCTAGTCGTTCCCGATCCAGTGCTGAAAATGTTGTTGAAACCCCAACCTATAGACACACTATCCTTTTTCGCACTCACAATGAATTTCCATACACTCGTTATTCTTTTGTTGGCAATGTAATCAAAAGGTTTGTTGTGAATGTCATGAATCCCGACTACAACCTTACCCTATAGGGAATGAGTCTGTGATTTCAATCTCCACCACCACTTGCCATAAGTGCAATATTTAGGGCTCCAATAGACTCCAGTCCAAGGCCCCCGTTTTCTTCTAAACCCCACTCCAAGGCCCCTGTTTTCTTTAGAAGTTATCACCTTTTCCCATGACACCCAATGTATCTTACTTTTTTCTTTGTTTCCACCCCAAAGAAATTTCCTGCGGATATTCTCTAGTGTTTCAACCACCCCGTTAGGAGCTTTGAATAACGATAAGAAGTAGATCGGCGAACTCCCCAATACTGACTTTATCAATGTTAATCGGCCACCAAATGATAATGTTTTTGCTGTCCAACATGAAAATTTTGCGAGGAATTGGTAACCATAGGTCTCTAATTTTTTGTTAGATTCATATTGGCACCAATTGGTATCCCGAGGTATGTGAATGGTAGTGAACCCACTTCACATCAAGTATGTTTGCCCATTGAGAGGTTTCACTATCGGAAGCACCAATACCATACATCTGTGACTTATGAAAATTAACCTTTAAGCTAGATGAAACATAGAAACACCTTAGGATACGGACAAGATTTTTTAGATTTACTTTTTACCATTCGCCAATGAACAAAGCATCATCCGCGTAGAAGAGATGAGAAATCAAGGTGCCGTTACCATGGATTTTTATCCCCTTGAAAATACCTTTTTTGTTAGCTGATTGCGTGTCACATTAAGCCCTTCCATTGCTATAATAAATATGAAAGGTGAGAGCGGGTCACCTTGTCTCATACCTTTTGAAATGGAACGGAGTTGAGTGCCACATTAAAATGCGATTTTCAATATTTTGTCAATATTTACTGACGTAAAGTACATTTACAAAATAATTATTTTAAACTATTTTTTGAATCTTTGAACTCAGTCTAAATTCTGACATAAAATAATTCAAAAAATAACTTTTTTGGAAAATTACGATCTCAATTATTTTTTTCAAACCGGTCAACTTGTAAAGGATGGTATAAAATTTTCGAGGTTATACGCTCTTTTTAGTCTATTTAATGGTGCATTTATGTAATAGCAATGTACGTTCTAAAATCTAAAATTATCGACTGAGTGAGTGATCAACAAAATTTTCTAAGATGTATTGGGAGGTGCATATAAACGTTTTTCAATTTTCCTTATTGAAAGATTATCAAAAAAAGAAAAGTAATCTGGTAAAAAGAGGGAACATGGACGCAGTTGCATGCCAATGACGTGCAACATATAAGCCTAAAGAATTGCCCCAAGAGCCGGTGAAACTCCGACATCAAGCTTTCCATGGAACATGTAGCGTATAATGTCGGAATCATAAATTATAGACACTTGATTTTATGGACAGAGTCGTTGAGAATCAAGTTTTCCATGGATGTTCTTAACCTATGATTTGGCCAGCAATTGGAAAATGACAAGAAACTATTGGTTAACTTGCATGATCATTACTCGGAGTAGAGGAGACAATAAGACTGCCAAAAATTTAAGAATTTGTATCCACTTCTTGGTTCAATATACACGCGGGCGAAAGTGTGTCAAAGACAATTTTTTTCACGTGAGTTGTCATCATCCAAGAATTAGCTCTATATTCCTAAACTTTTAAAAAAGTTTATTGTCAGGGAAATTGTTGTCAATGATAAACCGTACACACTAGCTTTGGAGATTGTAATATGTACATATGAAAGTCAATATAATACATTTTTTCTATTTATAAAAATGAATCATACATATTACATTTTTCTACAAATCAATATCGTCGGCCAAATAAAATATTAATTAACTTTTATATCTTGTTCGACAATATCTTACGTGAAAGATTAGTCTCCAATACACTTTCACATCAAAGATTGTCAAAACAAGAGATAGAAAAACATTGTTGTTTTTCAAAGTATTCCGGATCCTTTTAGGTAAGACTGTCACATCTACATGAACGGTTGTTGGTTGAATGGAAACAACCTCTTGCCAAAGAACAAGTCCAACACCTTGAATGTCAAAGAATCTAAGCAAACATCTCACCGAGGACACTTACATCAGGTTGTTGGTGGCAATTTGTTCGACTAAAGGTATCAAGTTATAGCTATGAACACCTCACACATTGGCTTCATTTTCTCTTGTCTTGACAATTTGTAGAACATTTACACACCGAAATAAAATAGAAAATATGAATAAAACAAAACATACATTATTTTCGAACATGGTCATCATTTTCGAAAAGATTCATGATTTTCGAAGATTAACATGTTCATATTTTTGTTCTAAATTTCCATACAAAAAGTGTTTCACACTACAAAAATGGCATATAGTATACATATTTTTTATTGTGAAAAACGATCCAATAAAAAATTTTCTCCAAAAATTTATATATTACGAACATATTTTTCAAGGGAAAAAAACGCATAGGATATGCATATAAAATTTTGAATATTTTCAAACCACACTACGCAATAAAAAAATTAACTTTTTAAATAGAACGAATCACTTTAACAATTGTAGTATATTTTTAAAAAAAAATTATTTTTTTTGAAAAAACATAATTAAAAAAGCTAATTAAAAAAGCTAATTAAGAGAAATATGATTGGATTTATTAGCCAAAGCTTCTCAATACAAGACAAGATTTAAAGTGGTTAGTCAAAAAGGAGTTATGAAGTGAAAGATACAACTATCGTAAAGTTCGGTTGCGAGGGGGTTTTGATGACAAAACTCTTATGCTTATCAACAAAATATTTGATATAATTTAGATATTTTAAATGGGTAATCTTAGATAAAAAAAATTTATACTAGTGAATGTATGTGTATGTTGACCTCTACATATATATGTTTCATAAGTTTTTTTTTTTTATATCCTATTTTTAAATGTATGTGTTAAAAAAACTTTCCTGATGATATATATATATATATATATATATATATATATATATATATATATATATATATATATATATATATATATATATATATATATATATATATATATATATATATATATATATATATATATATATATATATATATATATATATATATATATATATATATATATATATATATATATGATTGTCAATTCACACAACACACACTCACACATATAATGAAAGTTTATTTAAAATTACTCATTCTAAAATATGAGAATATAAAATATAATTATTACCTAATATCACTTCTTGATGTAATATTACAAATTAATCGAAGTTATAAAAATAAAATGTAATGCTCTTTTGCACCAACAAACGACAAAAGAGTAGTCTCAAACACGTTTTTGTTGCGTAGGATATGCCTCAATTATAATAAGTAATAACGTAAATGTATTTAATAGAGCTACATGTTTATATGTATATTGATGTTTTATCTTTTTCTCAATATAATGTAATAAATGATTTTTGGACAGTATGTAACTATTTACATTCTAGAACCAAAATATATAATATTTTATCAAAAACTATAAGGCAGATTATATATATATATATATATATATATATATATATATATATATATATATATATATATATATATATATATATATATATATATATATATACTAGTTGTAAGACCCGTGTATTACACGGGATGATTAAAAATAAAAAATATAAATTATGAATATATAAACGTTAATGTTCATAAAAAAAATATTTCCATAAGAAAATAATTAAAAGTAGAAAACTTTACCTGAGGTAGAGAAAAAATGAGAGTACAATGTTATACTTCGGCAAAATATTCAATGTTGCAGCGACACAATAAAATAGTGCCACTATATACTTTTAGTCGCAACGCTTTTGGTGGTACTTTCTTGGTATTTAGTGACATCTTTTCTGTGTCATTAAATGTCATTTTGTTTGTAGTGATACCACTGTCGATGTGTAAATTACAGCTTGTTTATAAAAATGTAATATTACAAAGAGCATGCAACTTATATACAAAAGGTTTCTTTTGGTAAGTAGTTTCTTTTAGAGTTTAGGTTTAGGTTTTCAGATTTACAATTTAGGGATTTTATTTAAGGTTCATAGCAATGAATCGTTAATAGTTTCCTTTCAGCAAATAGTTTCATGACGGCTAATCGTTTGGTTTCTATGACTAATATTTTTATTCAAAAACATGTCATGTTTCATACAAAATTCAATGTATTTGCAGATCATTTTTATCTTAGTTGGTTGGCGAATTTAAAAAATTATATATTAAGAAAACCATTTTATTTTAAATATACGACGTTATTAATGAATTTCTTTTACAAAGTTCAATGCTATTTCTTTCATTCACATTAACTTAGATTGGTTAATCCTATTTTAAAATAACTAAAAAACTCAAAAACCTTATTTACTCTTTCTCAAATCAATCAATTTTTTCTCCCACACTTAATTGATTATTCATAATATGATATTATAGTCATTAATTATCCACACTTAATTGGGGAGTTACAAGATAATTAAGGAGTTTAGAGTAACTGACAAAAAAACTTTATTTTAAGAAAATCAGGAATTTTATAAAAATGACATGTGTACAAGAGGGCTTAGAAGATGACATGTGGCACTTTGAGTTACTTATTTATTAGGATTATATATATATATATATATATATATATATATATATATATATATATATATATAATCTGCCTTATAGTTTTTGATAAAATATTTTATATATATATATATATATATATATATATATATATATATATATATATATATATATATATATATATATATATATATATATATATATAAGGGATAGGTTCAACATAGAACCAAATTATACTGGCTCACCATAGAATCACGTGAAAATTGTCTATGAATATATATGTGATTTTCATGTTCATAAATGAACATATATTCATAAGTGAACATGGGTTATTATATGGTTAGCCAGTATAATTTGGTTCTATGTTGAACCTGTCACTATATATATATATATATATATATATATATATATATATATATATATATATATATATATATATATATATATATATATATATATATATATATATATATATAAAGAAAAATGACATTATAACCTAACGAGAAATCAACTTCTGGTCTAAAAAGTCCTTAAAGTTTTTTTCTTGCTTTCTAAGGGAATAACGTCAAATTTAACCTATTAATTAGATTCATCTAACCTTTACAACCGGTTAGAGGGTTAGATTTTGCCTATGCCTTGTTATTACTGTGTCTTTTTGCAAAATAAGTGTTAGATTGCAACAAAAAGTCATTGAACAACGACCTGAACGAAGATGGTCGGAGAGATTCTCGATCGGGCACTTCTTTGTAACAATGGCCTAAACAAAGAATCTAATTAAACATGGAAATCATCGCCAATTGACCATTCTTAAGCTCATTAACCTTCAACTCAGCAGATGCTTTTGGGTCATCTGCCAATCTAAGAGGGTAAAATGCCCTACCGGGGTAAATCTTGTCCAGCCCTTCACCTAGCGGGCCACCACCAACATGGTATCCTTCAATAAGCCCTATGAGGACGACTTGAGATGCCTAGATAGCAAGTATGCTTTGGTATGGCTCAAATTAGGGTTTCCAAGGTAGTCAAGACCTCCTTGTAAGAAAATCTGGAACCCACCTTGAACCAGACAGCTTTGCCGAATGTGACACCAGAATTGGAAAAAATCTCGAGGAAGAGGCACCCGAGTGCACAGAGAGTGGATCACCACGAACTCACGGTTCTTGGCAAAGGTGTTCGAGTCAGTTGAGAGTCCAAAGGTGTCCCACCAGTAGTCGTCAAGGAATTTACCGATAATGTATGATGGGGTTTTCTCGGAGAATGGACCCAAGTACTTTCGACGATCTAGTTCGTACCTGTCGAACCAATTATATGTTATATTACAGTTGGTTCTCATTGCTATGAATTTGAAAACGGAAAAATATCAATATGCGAGTTTTAATTTACCAAATGCTTTATGGTGCACTTTTGACAGTGCGACGCATGGTGAAGCGGCTGCCATTGAAGGTGCTGGTCCTTCTAATGAGCTCGCTCTGTGGCTTCAACCTAGCTTCACAAGTTGATTGGACATACGTCGCATCACTAGAAGTTGTTCCCTTAGAAAGCAAGTGTCTAAGCTCTAACCCTCTAACCGGTTGTAAAGGTTATAGAGATCTAATTAACAGGTTAAATATGACGTTATTTCCTTAGAAAGCAAAAAAAAAAAAACTTTAGGGACCTTTTAAACCAGAAGTTGATACTTCGTTGTGCTATAGTGTCATTTTGCCATAAAAACACTATGTTTTTATAGAAAATTAATTTTTACACTGTGTTTTTTTTTTCAATTAAGATATCAAGTTTTACAAAAGTTTGATTTTGACATTATATTTTCGGATTTGCTTTAATGTTCTATTTAACCGGTCAACCCATGTAGGTGTCGAAACTGAAAAAAATAATATAGTGACGTAATTGAAAAAATATAGTGATAAAATCGAACATTAGTGAAAACTTAGTCAAGAAAACATGACATAATTATATATGCTATAAATAAATTTTATCTGCCCACTTTGAAAGCAAAGAGTTTATTCAAGAAAACATGACATAAGTATAACTGCTACAAATAAATTTTTAAGGAAAGAAAATTCATCTTTGAAACATATGCAATTATTGTATAATGCAACATAAACTCCTTATATTCAAAATTTTTGATTTCTCCAGCATCCTTGATCACAATGTGTAATTGTTTGATTTTCATAGTCAAAATTCTTCTATCATTGAGACAACTTAATTGCAAATGCATAATTTAACACATGAGGATTGCTAAATCTAAAACTTAATGTTTCTATCTAATTTTCTATATTTTTTATTGTAAGTTCATATAAGTCGTTTGACTTCATAACTCTAAGTTTCTATAAGTCACTTGAGTTCACGTCATCGGTGTTCCTTGATTTTTAAATATATCAAGGATCATTGCATAGAAGATGATGAGTCTTCACAAAAAATTATTTTTGATATTGTGCTTTTTAATAAAGTCGCTATATTTATTTTATTTTATTTTTACAATTTTGAAACCCAGAATGTGATGTCACCAAAAAGTATCACATCATCATGTCATGTCAGCGTCATGTCATCAAATACTTACACATCACCATGTCATGTCAACTGGCAATCAGATGACCCGTTAAATGGTCAATATTGAAATAAATTGGAAAATATAGTGTCAAATTCGAGCTTTTGTGAAAATTTAGTGTCTTCATTTTAAATAAATAACACAATGTGAAAATAAAAATCTTGTAAAAACTTAGTGTCTTTTGTGCAATTTTTCCATAATTATTTATCTTTTTAGTTATCAGGAAAATACCTAATGACGGTTTCAATGCTTGTAGTTTTAATTTCAATAATTACAATTTTGGTACTTATAGTTTAAATTTGATGTATTGGTCCTTGTAATTTTTCAATTTAGGATAATTACAATTTCGATCCTTGTAGTTTTTAATTTGTATAATTACAGTATCAGTCCTTATAGTTTTAAATTTGCATTAATTACAGTTATGGTTCCCATAGCTTACAATTTAGGATGATTATAGTTTTGGTCCCTTTTTTTAAATTTCTTGAATTATATTTTGGTCTCCCTAGTTTTTAATTTCAATAATTATAGTTTTGGTCTTGTAAATTTTAATTTGCATTAATTACAATCTTAGTCCTTATAGTTTTTAAGTTAGGATAACTAAGGTTTTAGTCCCTATAGTTTTTAAGTTGCATTAATTACAATTTTATTCATTGTAGTTTAATTTAGAAAATTACTGAATTACACTTTTAGTCCCAGTAATTTTTATGCATTAATTATAGTTTTTTATCCTTGTAGTTAATTTAGATTATCCATAATTATGCTCTTTAGGTCCAAGATTGGAAATTTTTACATAGATGCTCATTGTGGCTGCCAAAAATTACACGCTTGGTCCTTGAGACTATTACCGTCAAGCCTCTTCTATTAAAGGTTCAGGAATGGCCATTTTATTGCGTTTTTGTCATTTTAGTTTTTATTATAAAAATTATTCATTATATCTTATAATAGAACGTCCTCTCTTTGTCTTTTTTTAATTATTTTGTATATATGTAACTCAAATAAAGAAAACGCACAAGTAAGCTTACATACCAATATTTTGTATTGGTTTATTTAGTCGAAGATATAGGATGAATATATACGCCACAATGAGAACCATCACCACTCGTTTATTTCTTTTGACACATGGTGATTATCATAACATAATTTGTATTTATGGCATAAATTAGAAAATTTTGAATCACTATTGCATTAACTGGAAAAATAAATATTCACATAAATTAATAAAATAAATGTAAATGTTGTATATATGAACATTTAGTTGTGCCATGTCACGAGTTAGCATATTCTCAATTAGAATGTTGTTACTTTAGTTATAGAATGAACGTGTTTTTGGAACGACAATTTTTATTAGAGAATAACAAGATGTTAAAAAATACAATATATTACAATGAAGAAATAGAAATATTAGGGTTGTATAACATACATACTCAATTAACCTTACACTTTTTGCTCCTATTAAAAAAGATCCAAAAGTAAGATTGAGAAGCAATCTTGTCAAAATCTCCGCTTTTTTGTCTTCACCACTGCAAAAAATTGTCTTTGTTAGTGTATAGAGATATTTATGTGTGTACATCGTAAGCCCACTTTAGGTTTGTATTTTTTAGCCCTTTAGAACCTCTTGTAATTTGTATATACTTACCATCAATGTAAGATATACATTCATGGAAAAAATACTATCCAACATGGTATCAAAGTAGAATCCTTAACCCTAGTCTCTCACCACTGTGCGCCTCCCTCTTTGTGACGGCTTCCTACATGTGGGCTACCCCTTTATCTTTCTTCATTGCTTGCCCATCTTATCATCGTAGCTACTGATTCTTTCACCTCTCAAACTATAATCATCTCTTATCAAGTTTACTTTGATGAGCTATCCTCTTATTTGATCCCATGACCCAGACTCACACTCTGTCCTGTGATTTCATTGATGATTCATCACACTCACCTATCTCATATTAGCTCCATGAGTCTCCCACCCATCCTACACCAACAACGACCACCCCAATCGGCCAACCACTCATAAACTGACTTGCCACCCTCTTCACCTCAAAATTATAACATCTCAGCCTCCCCATCCTACTTGATTCCTCTTTCACCCTAGTAGTCGAACCCCTTGGCCCGACCTATTCACTATATGCAAACCCAATCCAAGCACCATATAACCAAATTTGTAAAATGCCTAAACCTAAATACCATAACCAACACCCCACCCTTGATCTTATGCTTAGGGAATCAAAGACCCAAATTGGTAAAACGAAATGAATAACTAGTACAATACCCTTATTGCCCATGGTACATAGATTTTGGTTTCTCGACCACCATGGGTCAACATTGTATGGTGGATATGGTTATGCAAGTGCAAAATGTATGTTGATAGATTGATTTCTTGTTACAAGGCCTGGCTTGTTTCTAATGGCAAAATCCAAGGTATGGGATCAATGATGAAACTTTCAGCTCATTGTCAAACCGGCCACCATTCAGATAATTATCTACCATGTCATGGATAGTATTGGCCTATACATCATCTTGATGTTAAAAAAACACATTCCTCCATGGGGACCATGCAAACACCATTTACATGCACCAACCATCGAGATTTCGTAACCATCGGTTCCCTAATCATGTTTGTCATCTCCATCACTCTTTGTACTGCCTCAAGCAGGTCCCTCATTTGTGGTTTTAGTTGTTTGCTCACTTTATTCAGTGTATTGACTTTCACCATAGCTACTTAAATACATCTTTATTCATTTACAACTAGGGATATCATACGACATAACTTTTACTTTAATAAACAGAGATACATCACATCGATTATGGGAGAAACCAATAGTCGTGTAAAAATGAGCACATCTATGGTAGCATTCATGGGGAGCTTGTTTAAGGAGATATAAAGAACATTTTAGAAGACATACATGGTCTAGTTGTTGTGGATCACGAAAGCCCAAACGCTGATGCATGCACACAATTTCTTGTAGATGACCATGAAGAAATGAATATTTCATATCAATCTAATGAACTAGCCAATGATATGAAACTACTAAGCTCAATATGGTATGGATGGTTGTCGATTTTAGAAAAGGACTAAATGTCTCACTGTGGTCAATCCCCAGACTTTAACTTTTCCCATTTTCTAATAATCGGGCGTTTTTCTAAGATAAAGTGTATCCTGAATTCCATTTCTTTTTGAACATCCATATAAATCTCACAATATTGAACATATAGGTCATGAACCCCAATCCTATGTGTCATTGGAAATCACTTTGTTTTATTCATCATTTATAGCTATGGACTAGTGAGGGTCCGTCATAGCATGTAAATAAGACTAAGGCAGTGATGATTCAATTTAGGCAAAAAGATTTATACGAATAACAAGTTTAGTAATCTTGCATTTAGCATGAGTGGTCATTAAGTGGTGATATACATGTTAGTGGTTCAAAGGTGAAATAGGAAATTGATATGTGGTGAGGGTAGGCAGTTGTCCAAATGAGTCGAAAGCAATGGGTTGATATATGAGAAGGGCTAGTTGTAAGAACCCGCAAAATTTTTAAAAGGGTAAAATGGTCTTTCGAGACATTATAAGACCCTTATGTAAAATAATATGACGTTTATGAGATAATAATATAAGAAATACAAGCTTATGAAAATTTGGAATTTTACCGCGTGAATAGTGAAATTTGGCCAAAAAGGGTAAAATGGTCATTTGACATGGAAATGACCAAAATGCCAAGAAATTGTTAAGTTGGTAGCTAATAAAACTTGGTTTGCAAGATTATGGGTCATAGGACCATTTTTGAAAAAGAAATGGAATCTAAGGGGGTTAATATGAAAATATTTTATAAAAACTAAATATATATAAAATGAGAAGATATACCACTTCTCATTTACTGGAAGTTGAGAGCAGATTCTAGAGGCTTGGAGAAGAGTCACGATCGATCAAGAAGGATTGCAAGATCAAAGTTTAAAGATTGAAGATAACACATGGAATTTGGTGATTTCTAGGTAAGAACTTCTTAATTCTTCAAGTTTTGTTGGATGATCTTCAAATCCAACTTCTGATTTTATGGATGAAGTTAATCCAACGAATCCATATACTTTATCTAGCTCGGAACATCATAGAAAACAAGTTCTAACCATTGAATATGGTGGAATTCAAAGAATTGATGATTTGAGTCAAGAACCCTAGAAATTGGGTATGTGAGTTTGAAGATGATTCCTAATGTTCTAATACGTCCAAAGTATCATAAAAGATGTAATGAATCAGTTGTAAGAGATAATTTCAAGAAATTTCAGTTTTGGACCAAAAATATCAAAAACGGGTTTTTGTAGAATTTGAATGGAATCAGTGATTCCATGGTTTAAAAACGTGTTTGAAAGATGGGTTTTAGTTATGGAATAAGTCTAAAATGATTAAGTAAGTTATAAAGAACTTAATATGTGAAATTTGTGAGTTACAGGACAAAAATCGGACAAAAACCAGTATCTGCAGGTTGTGCACGAGTCGTGCTCTTTTTCCCTTGGGTTTGCACGAGTCGTGCCACACTGTAGAAGCTAGAAAAGGCATTATAATAAGAGCACGAGTCGTGCTCTTTCATGCACAAAATGTGCACGAGTCGTGCTCCAAAGCATGGGCAAAATGAAGTTGCAATTTGATGCTAGGCCTATCCACTTGATGTCCAATTGATACCCTAAGACTAATATGATGTGAAAACATGAAAAATAATGCTAAATTGAGTTTAAGACTTTCCAAGGGTATAATGGGTAAAACTATACCATGAACATGATAAATGAAAGTAGCAAAGAAGAGGATAAGTTGAGTAATGCATGTCACAACTATATTGTGATACGAGTCTAGTAAGATATGAAATCAGTGGTCTTTACATACTGCTAAAGTATAACATGTTATTAATAAAGTATGAATAAACTCCTTAGGTACTTAAGGAGTAAAAGATCAAAGTATAGAAGGGACAAGGAAGAGGATAGTTCTAGTTAGACTTCTCTAACTAGTCAAGGTGAGTTTTATGAGGATTTCTCTAGTACATAGCAAAATGATATTTTCAGAAAACTGAGATTTCCAAATATTTGCAAAAATTCTAAGATTTGGAAATAGTTTTGAAAGTAGCTCAAAGAGCTAAGTATTTAAAAGAGATTTTAAAGAAGTTCAGTATTTAAAGAAGTATAGTTTATAAAGTTTTGAAAGAAGCTCCATACATGAGCTAAAGATGTTGAGATTAGTTTTAAAGATATTTTTGATTATGAGTCTAAAAGTTTATGAGTTGAGTTATTTATAAATTGTGTCCTATTTTGACCAATTTGAGATGTAATAAGATAAGAATTAAAGAAAGAAAGAAGAAAGAGTTAGTTGTCCGGACAAGGATCACCCACATAATCGGGGGATCAGAAGACACTACTGGGATGGTACCTCCCGTCGCGAAGTAGTTGTCTAGCTTAGTATACCCTTGTGCTTGAATCCGTTCCAAGTCACAAAGGGGAGACAGAATGAGCATAACCTAGCGGATGGATCTGTTCTGTCCCGCGAGGGGAGCTAGTTAGTAGAATGAATTAAAATAAATTAATTCATGAGTTTTAGTTGGTCACAAGTAAATGAGAAAGAAAGTAGTTTTTAAAGAAAGAAAGTTGTTTTAATAAAGAAAGCAAAGAAAGCAGTTTTAAGAAAAGGAGCAGTTTTGAGAAAGAAAATGTTTTTAAGTTTTGAAGATATAAAAAGAAAAAGATTTGAGATATGTTATGAAAAAATAAGTTCTAGTAGCTTGCTTGTTTATAATTCAAGTTTTGAGCAGAAAAGTTTTGGGTCTAAAACCCATATTACTCACGAGACTTTATGTCTCACGTATTACATGTTTTAAATGCTATGTACTTAGGTGAGAGGAGCAGGAGCTGGGTTACTTATTGTGACTTGAAGCTGGGACAGAGTAAATTACAGATAAGTTTAAATTATGGTTTCTATATTGAGTCTGTAATACCCTTTCAGAATAAAGTTTGTAAAAAAAAATATTTTGGTGACTTTTTATTAGTCACGTTTTGTAAAATAAACTATATTAAATTATGGTTTGAGAAAGGGGTGTTACAGTTTTGGTATCAGAGCCATAGTTTAAGCGAACTAGGTGTCAGTACTTGAACCTAGACTTAAACTGTGTAGGAGATTAGTAGAGTACACATTTGAGTATGATGTTGAGAGTAAGTAGAAATGGGGGTAAATCCATAACAGTGGAACATGAGTCCTGGTGGTAAACTGGAAGCAAATGTGTATAGGTGGTTATAATAATATGGGCCCGTACTATCATAATCACATGATATACATTTGAGGTTGGTGGAACCACACAGGAATCATGTGAAGCTACAAGGGATAAGTGTAGGGGTTTAAGGAGTATAGGTTTGATATACCTATGTAAGAAAATCAAGTATGAATGAAAATACTAAAGTATAAAGGAAAAGTGTTAAAGATGAAGTAACAAAAATGAGGTATGTAGTGGGGAAAACCCCATACCCTATACGAGTCAGTATAAAGTATATGTAATAAGACATAAGAAAATACGAGTAAAGAGTACTGAAAATAAGATGACAAGAATGCTAAAGTAATGAAGGAGAAAAGTTTGAATTTGTGGTTGTGATGACCACTGTATAATATGAGAAATAATGTAAAGTAAGATAGGAATCAGTAAAAGAGACATGGCCAGAATGTATAAATGTATTGAAAATGTTAATGGAAGTAATGAAATATAGAGTACAACTATAAAATAAAGAGTATAACTGAAAATTTCAGTTGTCTAACGGAAATGAACTGGGATTATGGAATAAAAATAAGAGTAATGTCACAGCAGTGACCAAAGAAGGAAATATTGGAAAAGAATAAGAGTACAGATATATGAATTAAATTCATATAAGAAAGAAGAATGAAAACATTTAAGTAAAAAGAGTAAAAGGAGGTGAGTAGGGTGTACTTATAGGCACACCCAATGGAAGTATATATAAAAAAAATAACAAAGAATAGATATTAAAAGGTAGTATGATGTGTTGTTCATGGACAACCAAGAGATTGAAGTATGTATATAAAAGTTATGAGTAAATAAGATAGTATAAAACGAAAGCAAAATACTTAATCAAGTATTAGAAGAGGAATCAAAGACAGAAATGAAAATATAAGAAATGGGAAGTTGTGACTTCCAATCTTGAAAGTAACATGACAAATAAAGATATCTAATCGTTGAAGCAAATAACTAAGTTTGAAATGTATTATAGTGAGCAATATAACAAGGTAAGTTATTTGAATGAGAAAGTAATAAAATTTGTTAAAGACTATAAATATGCTGCATTCTATAATGCAAGAGAATGAGTTGAGAAATAGAGATTAAATGCCTAATCAAATGTTAGGTGAACAGTTAAAGATAAGACAGATAATGTTGACAATGAGAAGAATATAAGACAGTTATTAAAAAAAGAAATGGTCATTTGAAATCAGATTTAGTGACCATATAAATATGAAATAAGAAGAATTGAGAATGATAAAAGTATAACCGAAAGAGTGTAAAAACAATGACTGAAAGTCATAAATAATATGAGATAAAAAAAGTAAAAGTGTATATCCAGATAAGTGTTAGACAAAGAGCTAAAATAAAGAGATAAGAAGTTATTACTTCTAAGAAGAAGTGATGGGTAAAAGTAGCCAAAGGTTTGAGAAAATAGTCAGTATATGGTTAAAAAGAAGAAAATGTATGTATAGCGTATATCGCTTTAAGATACATAAAAGTAAAGAGAGTAAAGAAATGAGTCTTAAATGAAGAACAATGTAATGTGTTGGGCTTATAGCCTTACGACACATAGAGAGAATTGGTGAAAAGTATAATAAAAGAATTTTGGGTATCAAACCTAGAAAGTTTATGAGTAAAATATATAAAACATAGAGATTAAATTTTGATAAAAATGGTCATAACCTATATGATTATGAAAGTAGTGTATGCTTAATAAGCATAATGAGATAAAACAAGAAATTGTTGAGTCAAAAATGCCAATCTTTATTGAAATATAGTTATAATGCAGTCAGGATAAAAGAAAAGTAAATGTTATTTTTGGCATTAGCCATAACAAGTAAAGAGTAAGTGAGAGATAGAGTGCTAAATTAAGCATTGGTGTGAAAAAAAAACTACAAGAAAATACTAAAACATAAGTAATAAGATGAGAATGGTACATGGGGTACCTAAGAAGATAAGAAGTGTACTCATAAGAGTACTGTAAGAAAGCTGAGAAATAAAAAGGATAAGATTATATTATAAAGCATAATGAGCAAAAGAGATTGAAATCTCTTAAATAAAAAAAATGAAAGAGCAAGCCAGATCGTTAATATGTCGAAAGGTAAAAAAATAATATAAGTAAAGAATGATACCAGACATGTATTTATAAAAGTAATACATGCAAGTAACAAGATGACAGGGTAATAACCTTATGTGAAAGTAAGAAAACGAGTAGTAATTGTTTTTGCTTATAAAAGAAAAGGAGAAAAAGATAGAAAAATTCTTTGAGAATTAAAGATTAAAGATAAGACAAAAGAAGCAAGAACAACGATTAACTTTCGAAAAGTCAATTCTTCTAGTATAAGTAGATATAAGAAGTTGTAAAACTTCTAAAGAAATGTATAAAGTATGAAGTGATAGAGCTTCTATAATAAGAAAGAGAAAGTAAATTTAAAAAAATATATATATGAAATTTACTCCAGTAAGAAAAATAAGTAAAAGTTTTTATTACAATAAAAGAGAAGTTGAGTAATGCGTCTGTCCTTATATTACCAGATGGGACAGAAGATTTTGAAGAATATAGAAATGCCTCATATAAAGGGCTTAGCTGTGTGTAGATGCAGATGAATAAGAGTATAGCATATGTTCCCAGATAGTTGAAAGCCCTAGAAATAAAGTATATTACATATGATATAGATTTTACATTGATTGTATTTGCCCTGAAACTTTGGAGGCATTACCTGTATGGAACAAAGCGCAAGTTATTCACTGATCACAAGAGTTTGCAGTATGTGTTCACTCAAATAGAGTTAAACACGAGACAGAAAAGATAGTTAGAATTGATCAGTGATTAAGTTTGCGAAATTGTTTACCATACAGGCAAGCGAGTGTAGCAGCAGATGCATTGAGTAGAAAAGTTCTAAAAAAAAGAATCAATGCAAGATCGGTGCGTATAGAACTAGTGTCCAGTATTATAGAACAGATTAAAGTAGTCCGACAAAAGTTGGGAAAAGCATAGACTTGAAAGATGAGAAACGAGGAAGACATGCAGTTTGAGATAAGTAGACAAGAGTTAAAGACTTCTAGAACCCGCATTTGGGTGCCGAAAGCAGGAGATTTGAGAAAGTTAATTTTAGAAGAGTCATATAAGTTTAAGTTTAAAGTTGAGGAAAGTACGTCTCCAAGTGTATCATTTGTGCACAAGTCAAGGCGGAACATCGGGTCCCGCATGGAGATGCTCAGTCATTGCACATTCCAGCCGAAAAGTGGGAAGATGTAACCATGGACTTTATTGTCGGGTTACCGAAAACGAGAAGAAGATATGATTGGATATGGGTCATAGTGAATCGATTGATCAAGAGTGCACTGTTTCTAGTCATAAAAAGAAACTACTCCATTGGAGAAGTTAGCTCAGTTATTCCTAGATGGAATATTAAGAAGATATGGTGCACCGTTGTCTATCGTATCAGACAGAGACCTATAAGAGAAAATAGGGACGAGAACTCAGCTAAGTACAGCATATCATCCGCAAACGGATGGTCAGAGTGAGCGAACGATTCAGATAGTAGAAGACATGTATTGATCAAGTGTGATAGTTATAGGAGGTTGTTGAGGAGAATCTACCTTTAGTAAAGTTTGTGTATGACCACAGCTACCATTCTAGCATTAAAATGACACCCCTTTGAGGCATAGTATGGTAGGAAGTGTAGAACTCCTTGATGATGGTTGGAGACGAGTGAGACAAAGCCTACAAGACCAGAGATTGTTAGAATGACTTATGAGAGGATTGGAGGGATTCAAGATAACATGAAAGTAACACAAGCCAGACATAATAGTTACTCCAATCTAAAGAAACGACCGTATGATTTACAAGAAGATGATTTAGTAATGATAGAAGTATCGCCATAGAAGGGCGTAGTCAAATTTGATAAAAGAGGAAAACTGAGTCCAAGAAATATTGGACCTTTTTGAATCCTGAAGAGAGTTGGATTGCAGATGTTCAAGCTGGAATTACCATCAGAACGCAGTGGAATACATGATACTTTTCATGTATGCTATCTGAAGAAATATTTTGGGAAAAGAAGAATTAGTGATACGTATTCTGACTGGAGGGTAGAGACTCCTAGCAGACTAGTTGAAGAACTTGAAAAGATTCCAGAAATGCGGACTAAGGAGTTAAGGAACAAAGAGATTGACTTAGTACTAGTCAAGCGGAAGCACTCATTTGGGTCGAACCTAGCTCGGGAGACATTAGAAGAAATGAAGAGAAGATACTCAGGGTTCACAGATTTCGAAAAGATTCCGAGGACGGAATCCGCATAAGGAGGGGTGACTGTAAGAACCCGCAAAATTTTTAAAAGGGTAAAATGGTCTTTCGAGACATTATAAGACCCTTATGTAAAATAATATGACGTTTATGAGATAATAATATAAGAAATACAAGCTTATGAAAATTTGGAATTTTACCGTGTGAATAGTGAAATTTGGCCAAAAAGGGTAAAATGGTCATTTGACATGGAAATGACCAAAATGCCAAGAAATTGTTAAGTTGGTAGCTGATAGAACTTGGTTTGCAAGATTATGGGTCATAGGACCATTTTTGAAAAAGAAATGGAATCTAAGGGGGTTAATATGAAAATATTTTATAAAAACTAAATATATATAAAATGAGAAGATATACCACTTCTCATTTACTGGAAGTTGAGAGCAGATTCTAGAGGCTTGGAGAAGAGTCACAATCGATCAAGAAGGATTGCAAGATCAAAGTTTAAAGATTGAAGATAACACATGGAATTTGGTGATTTCTAGGTAAGAACTTCTTAATTCTTCAAGTTTTGTTGGATGATCTTCAAATCCAACTTCTGATTTTATGGATGAAGTTAATCCAACGAATCCATATACTTTATCTAGCTCGGAACATCATAGAAAACAAGTTCTAACCATTGAATATGGTGGAATTCAAAGAATTGATGATTTGAGTCAAGAACCCTAGAAATTGGGTATGTGAGTTTGAAGATGATTCCTAATGTTCTAATGAGTCCAAAGTATCATAAAAGATGTAATGAATCAGTTGTAAGAGATAATTTCAAGAAATTTCAGTTTTGGACCAAAAATATCAAAAACGGGTTTTTTGTAGAATTTGAATGGAATCAGTGATTCCATGGTTTAAAAACGTGTTTGAAAGATGGGTTTTAGTTATGGAATAAGTCTAAAATGATTAAGTAAGTTATAAAGAACTTAATATGTGAAATTTGTGAGTTACAGGACAAAAATCGGACAAAAACCAGTATCTGCAGGTTGTGCACGAGTCGTGCTCTTTTTCCCTTGGGTTTGCACGAGTCGTGCCACACTGTAGAAGCTAGAAAAGGCATTATAATAAGAGCACGAGTCGTGCTCTTTCATGCACAAAATGTGCACGAGTCGTGCTCCAAAGCAGGGGCAAAATGAAGTTGCAATTTGATGCTAGGCCTATCCACTTGATGTCCAATTGATACCCTAAGACTAATATGATGTGAAAACATGAAAAATAATGCTAAATTGAGTTTAAGACTTTCCAAGGGTATAATGGGTAAAACTATACCATGAACATGATAAATGAAAGTAGCAAAGAAGAGGATAAGTTGAGTAATGCATGTCACAACTATATTGTGATACGAGTCTAGTAAGATATGAAATCAGTGGTCTTTACATACTGCTAAAGTATAACATGTTATTAATAAAGTATGAATAAACTCCTTAGGTACTTAAGGAGTAAAAGATCAAAGTATAGAAGGGACAAGGAAGAGGATAGTTCTAGTTAGACTTCTCTAACTAGTCAAGGTGAGTTTTATGAGGATTTCTCTAGTACATAGCAAAATGATATTTTCAGAAAAATGAGATTTCCAAATATTTGCAAAAATTCTAAGATTTGGAAATAGTTTTGAAAGTAGCTCAAAGAGCTAAGTATTTAAAAGAGATTTTAAAGAAGTTCAGTATTTAAAGAAGTATAGTTTATAAAGTTTTGAAAGAAGCTCCATACATGAGCTAAAGATGTTGAGATTAGTTTTAAAGATATTTTTGATTATGAGTCTAAAAGTTTATGAGTTGAGTTATTTATAAATTGTGTCCTATTTTGACCAATTTGAGATGTAATAAGATAAGAATTAAAGAAAGAAAGAAGAAAGAGTTAGTTGTCCGGACAAGGATCACCCACATAATCGGGGGATCAGAAGACACTACTGGGATGGTACCTCCCGTCGCGAAGTAGTTGTCTAGCTTAGTATACCCTTGTGCTTGAATCCGTTCCAAGTCACAAAGGGGAGACAGAATGAGCATAACCTAGCGGATGGATCTGTTCTGTCCCGCGAGGGGAGCTAGTTAGTAGAATGAATTAAAATAAATTAATTCATGAGTTTCAGTTGGTCACAAGTAAATGAGAAAGAAAGTAGTTTTTAAAGAAAGAAAGTTGTTTTAATAAAGAAAGCAAAGAAAGCAGTTTTAAGAAAAGGAGCAGTTTTGAGAAAGAAAATGTTTTTAAGTTTTGAAGATATAAAAAGAAAAAGATTTGAGATATGTTATGAAAAAATAAGTTCTAGTAGCTTGCTTGTTTATAATTCAAGTTTTGAGCAGAAAAGTTTTGGGTCTAAAACCCATATTACTCACGAGACTTTATGTCTCACGTATTACATGTTTTAAATGCTATGTACTTAGGTGAGAGGAGCAGGAGCTGGGTTACTTATTGTGACTTGAAGCTGGGACAGAGTAAATTACAGATAAGTTTAAATTATGGTTTCTATATTGAGTCTGTAATACCCTTTCAGAATAAAGTTTGTAAAAAAAATATTTTGGTGACTTTTTATTAGTCACGTTTTGTAAAATAAACTATATTAAATTATGGTTTGAGAAAGGGGTGTTACACTAGTAAGGTTTTTTTGGCAGCAAGAGCAAGATAGAGGCAGCATGGTATAGGGTTGTGGTGGTGGAAGGGTGGGTTTCTAAAGGTGGGACAACCGATGAAGGAGGGGCAGCAGTCATTGGAGCTACCAATGAAGAAGAGAGAATGGATGAACAGATGGTTGGAATAGATTTTAGAAATGTTTGGGCAATGGGAGATTGTTCGACTTTGTCATCAAGGAAATCATAAGGTGGTGGTCGATTTGGTGTGAAGGACTTATATGGATAAACTATTTTATCAAACACGACATGATGGGAAATGAGTATTTTCTTTGTGGAAATATCATAGCACTAAAAACCTCGATTGTTGGATGGATAGACCAAGAATATGTAAAGGGCGGTGTGTCAGGTAAGTTTATACAAGGTGATGAGGTGCGGATAGAATACACACTTAAAGACACGAAGGCATGTGTAGGTTGGCTTTTTACCATAATTATTAAGGTAACGATTTAGGTTGTCAGTAGCAATAGATTGTATAATGTTTAGTAATTTTATTTTTTTTTTAAACAGCAACATTAATGTTTAGTAACTTTTAGTAAATGGAACACCAATGCTTTTGCCCAAAATATAGGTGGAACTTGAGCATGGAAAGGAAGTGGTCTAATGTAGTTGTTAATTGGGCGTAGCATCCTTTCGGATTTACTGTTTTGTTGGGATGTATGGGGGCATGAGAATCGCATAGAGATACCATTATATACACAAAAATTGTGGACATTATGATTATTAAATCATGTTATCTCATTGAAAATATTTAATTTCCCAATAAACTGATTTTTCACTTCGGCACGAAAATGTAAAATTTTGAAGAATACATCTTATTTGCTTGCTTCTAACAGGGTAAAGAGAAATGAGAGAAATGGTCTAAAATATGATATAATACTCTAAACCACTATGACTAGATAAATGAAATGTCTAAACGTCTACGTCGACTACACTAATTGGAAAAGATATGACATTATTTGAAAGACGAAACAAAATACGCATATTTTTCCAGCTTGACATGTCGGGCAAAGATAGTGAGATTTCACTCTAATGCATGAGATAAGACAACTAGACAATACATATTTAAAATCATGTACTCCAGGGTGATCAAGACGTTTGTCAAATTCAATAGAACATTTATTGTTGCGGGTAAATTTTCGGACAATAATAAGATCTTTGATAAGTTGAGGAGTAATAAAAAGTTTATGAAGGTGGAGAGGAAAATTAAGATTAATGCTAGGAATAGAAGTGTGCCTGATCATAGTCACAGTTTTGGCAGAACCTCCACCAACCATTACATAATGAGAATCACATGAATTACTAGCGGAATGCAATATAGCTTGCTCTGTGTGAAGGTGGGATGTAGCGCCCGAGTCTATAAACCAACCATCATTTTTCAAGTCACTTAAGTTAATTGCACTAAAAAATTAAGGCTGAGTTGTTTCCTAGCTATCGGTTGCTACGTGTGATGGGGTGGAGAAGGTGGGTTTTTAGCATTTGCTATATATGTCTGATGGTGAGTTTGTTGGCTTGATTATGGTCCAGAAGAAGGATTCCAACTGGAGTTAGGCTGGTGAGAAACAGACCCACGAGGGCGATGACTTGGAGTAGGTAGAAGTCCATTTGGCGGACACTACTTTTTAAGCAGATAGACACACAGAGTTAGACTCCATTCGGACCCCCATGGTGCAACATATATACGACATCAAGCAGTGCAAAGTTGGTGTTTGATGTGTGTATACTCCGGCCCAACCATCTTGGGTTTTAATCGTTTTGGCTGAACCTAAGAAAGGATGATGGGTATGCTATATTTTTGTATACCATTAATATATCTTTGTAATTATATAAGCTAAATGCAAGAAATAACGTCTTTGTAATTATACTTTCCAATTATTTTTTGTTAAGGCGTTCTCTTAAAAATTTATCCAATTAGAATAGCGTGTAACCTGGTATTTTCAAAATGGGTTATCTCGTTATGTCATAATAAGAGATAACTTATCGCGTATGTATTTTGAAAAAAATTAAAACTACAGTTATGGTGAATCTCTTTTCTTAAAGCACCTCCAATCCATCTCTATTTTT
The DNA here is from genome assembly GCA_023525715.1 of Cichorium intybus. NCBI lineage: Eukaryota > Viridiplantae > Streptophyta > Magnoliopsida > Asterales > Asteraceae > Cichorium > Cichorium intybus. Next base: position 37,112,591 of record CM042011.1, on the reverse strand, counting down.
AGGTTTTACTTTATTTCTAAACATATTTCTCTTCAACCCTACTCCATCACTCATTCTATTTTTTGGTATATGAATAATATTACTCCAAATATAAAATAATATTATTCGTTTACACCAAAAATAGAGTAGAAGTTTCAATTGTCATTTTTAGTATCTTGTTTTTATTTTTATACATTCTAGTTTTAATTTCAATGTAATAATAAATATTTACAATCACTTTATATATTAAATGATATTAATTAAGCATAATTATAAAACTGAATGATTATATATCGAATTTATATAAAAATTTACGTGTATTTAAACATATTTTATAAAAAAAAACTTATAAAATAGATACATTATATAATACGGATAACATAATATAGTATATTATTATAATAAAAAGATAAAATACTTATTAGTTTAACACTAATAAATGAATTGGTTGATTTTGACAAATTAATGTAAACGAAAGAAAAAGAATATACTAAAAATATATATTTTGAGTTAAAATGACATAAAAATAAAGTTGTTGGAGATGAATTATATTTTACACTATTTTCTATTCTAAAAATAGAGTAAAAATGAAAGTGGATTGTAGATAGTCTTAAAACCTAAATAAAATATGAAAAAAAAAAAAATCAAATCAAATGGGAAGAAGAGCTTTAGAGCAAAAGGAAAGTATTGTCGGAAGATGATAAAACTCAACTGCACCACATACTATCATAAAAATATTCTGTAGAAAGTTGCACGTTTAAAATACAATGTGCTAAATATTAATGCGTTTTCTATGTTTTTATTATAGGATTGTAAGTTAATTAATTTTTATTACACATTATACTTGTAAATAATCTTTTATCAAAACATTTTACTTTGGAAACTCTACTGATAATAACAATGGGGTAATCTGATTAAAATTTAGCAGGTTATGCATGCTATAAATGAGGCGATTTATCAAAACATAATCCGTTAACAATAAATAATTTGAAACTACAATATTCTAACTTGAAAAAAATAAAAGTACAACGTTTCGAGAATTTTGATTATTTTAAAATCCCGTTGCCTGAAATCACTTATATTAATTATTATCCCAGCACTTGTCAATTTGGTGAACCTAAAGCTTGTGAGCTTACTATTTACACAACATAAGCAACCGCATCTGGACCATAAAGTCATGATTAAACGCTTTGATCAACTCATTTATGAAGGAAAAAACTCAACAAAAAGAATATTGCTATAATAGAAAGAAAGCCAAAATACATGACGAAAACATAAAACTGGTGTTTCAGATTATTCTGCCACTTGGAACCACTGCATCTTTCATAACCGTCACAATTCCACTTTTAATGAAGTAACCATCTGTTTCCCTTGCTGCTTCTTCAACATTGTCATTGTTTATAATCTGCAAAAATTACAATTACAACATCTTACTTTTATATCTTTATATTACAATTTGCAACCCAATTATAACAACATTATTTACCTTGACATCATCACCAATCCGAGCATTTTTGTCAATAATTGCTCTTTTGATGTGAGTATTCTTTCCAATACCAATAGCAACTCCACCTTTTGCTGCTAATAATCTTCTATCTGCATCAGTCTGTTCCAAATAAACGTAACTCATTATCCATTCATAAAAGACATAAATGCCCTCCTAGTGTAAGAAATTAGGTTAAATACCTCATAGTAGTCGGCTCCCATGAGTAAAGTGTCTTCAATAATGGCACCCTCAGAGATGCATGACCGAAGACCAACCACCGAATGATGAATTTTACATTTCTGTAAGAAAATAATTTAAGATTTTAAAAAGGGTTTACAAATGCTACATAAAGATTTATTTTCGCAATACCTTGATCACACAACCCTCACCAATCACACTGTTTGTGACATCAGCATCCAGCATTTTTGAAGGTGGTAAATACCGCGGTTGTGTATAAATTGGCGCAGACCGATCATAGAAACTGCATATTAACAAATAAATAATTAAACTTTGAAACAAGATTTATATTTTAACAAGAGGCAATTGAACTAATGATCCTCAATTTTGGGAGGTAGCTTGCATAATATCGATTTAAAAGTTTCATAGATAAAACATAAATTAAGAATTTTTTGTTTATATGTTTGCCAATCTTTTTATCCAAATATATATGCAATACAATCTTGTTCGGTTCATATAAGATAAATGTGGTCATTCGTTCACATATAATCAGTACAAAGTTACTTTTTGCTCGATAAAATACTAATAGTGTTGATTTTGGTTGATAAATGTCACTCTTCATTCCAAAAAAGTAATATACTTTAAATCTTTGTTTGTCATAGAAAACATGTGTTTATTGTGTTAAAACATTCTTATTTAACTAATTATAAATTACAGGATTATAACACAGTTTTTTTTTTTTTTTTTCTTTTTGCAATTTATTTCTAAATTTGTTTATTGAAATATATCACCCTTTAAATACTTTATTAAATAATTGTTAAAACCTCGAGTGGTGTATTTAATGTTCCAATTTGTTCAAATGCACCCAAAAGTTTGAGTTTAATTCGTGATGTAGATATTTAAAGGATGTATTAGGATCTTTTCATGAATTTATTGCAGGAAGTGATTTGTAGACAACAATTTTTTATTCCTACACAATAATCACATATGTTTTATGCGTATTGTACAACCATGCATCTAAAACATAAATTATTGTTTATGGATAAAAATTGTTGTGTACAATTCACTTCCCATTTCTTATGGATCATACCCATGCTTGTAATGTTGAATTACATTAAATTGTTTTTTAAATTACTTTTTCAATAACAATTGTCGAATTACTACTATTAATCAAATATTCATAAATGTCAACATATTTTTTTTCCAAAATATTAGCTAAAGTCGTGTAGACTCATTATAAGAAAAATTAATTTTTTTTAGAAATGTTGATACATACACATTCTAATCTACTGTTTTCAATACACACCTGCGCCTTGCTGCAGTTTTTTAAAAAGAAATTGAAATACATATAAATGATAAAACTTCAAGGGTTGAAGTTGTAACTTTTTAAAATCAAAAGCTTAAGAAGAAATGAAATAAGGATAGTTTGTGAATAGATAAGAAGAATTCAAGGGTTATTTTGTAAATTTATAAAGGGAGACGCATGTTAGCACCCCTCCCTTCCAAAGTATATTGTTATATATATATATATATATATATATATATATATATATATATATATATATATATATATATATATATATATATATATATATATATATATATATATATATATATATATATATATATATATATATATATATACAATTTATAACAAAAAAGGGTACCTGAAGTCTGGTACTGGCTTCTTGGTGATTCCAAGATTTGCATGATAGAAAGCCTCAATGGTACCAATGTCTTCCCAATAACCATCATACAGGTATGCTTGTACCTAATATAATATAAGTTTATCTCTGTTTATTCAAGACAAAACCATTATTTAATAAACTAAAAAAAGAAAGAAAAAAAAAACTTACCCTCAAGCCAATTGAAGTTGCACCTGGAATTACTTCACTTCCGAAATCATTTGCACCTGGAAACTTCTCTCTAAGCAAATCCAACATAACATTCTTACTAAAAACATAAATGCCCATACTTGCAATAAAAGGCATTTCTTTTGCTCTTTTATCATCAAGCCCTAAAATGGTAGTGTCAACTTTCATTGCTTGTAATTTGTCTCCTTTTGGTTTTTCTGAAAACTCGATAATTCTTCCTTCTTCATCAATCTTCATTAGACCAAATGCAGTTGCACGTTTTTCATCCATTGGTAAAGCAGCCACAGTTATATCAGCATCAGTTTCCCTGTGTGCTTGAATAAATTTCTCATAGTCCATTCGGTACAAATGATCACCAGCAAGAACCAGAAATTCTAACACATTTTGTTCTTCAAGTAACCATAGATACTGCCTTACAGCATCAGCTGTACCCTACAAATGAACACAAATCAGATTTTGGTTACTTAAATAGACTTAACAGGGACATGACTTAAAGGTATATAACTCACCTGGAACCAATCAGGATTTTCTGGACTTTGTTGTGCTGCAAGGACTTCAACAAAGCCTTCATTCTTGTAGCCTCCCATGTTGGTTGCATATGAACGGGAGAGATGACGGTTAAGAGATGCAGAATTGAATTGGGTGAGGACGTATATCTTTGATATGTTGCTGTTTAAGCAATTGCTGACAGGTATATCAATTAGCCTGTAATTGGCTCCCAATGGGACAGCAGGTTTGGCTCTTTTCTTTGTAAGAGGGTATAGTCGGGTCCCTGCTCCACCACCAAGAATGATTCCAAGGACACTCTGCAACCATGGTGATCAAGATCATGACTATTAGACTGAATTAAGCAGCTAGGTTTATGTAATGCGCATTATTGGTATCAAAAGGAAAGCAGTTTAGAATATAAACGAAAGGATCTGCTGTCTCTATTATTTGATCATGAAATACAGGGACACTCCTGCAACAACACATTCCAATCATACGGATGGAATCGTTCGATTTTTCAGAAATTCAAGGCATGAAGAAGCTTATTGTTGTTGGAAAAGCAATCTAAAATCTACTGATTCAACAAATATCATCCTTCAATTCTAACAACGAATTCGTTGTGGCATTTTATCAAACGCATAATAGGCAAAAGGAATGAAGTGATAAACTATTGGAGTTACAAGAGTTTCCGATTTTGTATGTTGGAGAGAGAGGGAGAGTGTGGGCGTACGTTACTCGCATCAGGGTCGAGACAAGTCTGGGAATAACTAGAGTCAGAGACAGCTTTGGGGCAAACAACATGGGGAGTTGAGCTTCTTCTTCTTCCTCCGTCAGTAATGTTGGCCTGAGATATTTTCCGATGAGCGAAGGCGGCGGAGGCATTGGTTTTCTTTAAAAGAACGTCCCGCTCGTGGCAGCTGCCGAAGATCTGAGAAGCACTGAAAGAAGGAAGTCGGGTGGTAGCGGCATTGTTACTCATCACGCCTCCTCCTACACCCGATTGGATCATCATCATGATCGTCGTTAATCACTACGAGTGTAAGAAATCGTTAGGGCAGGAATCAAAGGGCATATGATGGGAGTGATGTGGTTATGCAAATATGGGGAGGAGATCGAAAAGGAAATCTGTTGATTGGTTTGTGGTCAGTGTGGATGTGGAGTGTGTGTACATAACTTCCTCATGCACACAACCAGCCAAACCAAAACTACATACAAAGCATGAGATACGGCTAATTGCATCTCGGTCCCTAAGGTTGTTTTTATTGAACAAGGCCAAAATTGAAATAAGTTAACCTACTATTTGATTTGGTCGTCAAAGATTTTTTTCACCATTAATAAAGGTTGAATTTTCAGCATTCTGTCTCCTACCCAATTATAAGCGGTTTAACGGTACATGACTTATTTTGATTTATTTTTTGTCGATTTGAGGGTGTTTGAGATTGTTTTCCACAATGGTAATACTTGTTGGCTTTTCAAAAAGTTAACAAGTCTTAAAAAGTGTTTGATAAACTTATAAATACTTTTCATAAGTGTTTTTTCAAGCCTTTGATAAGCCATTAGAAACTACAAGGATAATGATAAAAGTCATGAAGTGTTTTGGAAATGTTCTAAGTCCTTGTAAGATGATGAATTAGTGATAATTTGGTAATTTTAAAAAATATGCTCTAAATATAAATTGAAAGTATGTGTTTAATAAGTTGTAGTGTGCATATGTATGAAAACGATATGACTGGACAAACATGAAGGCAATAAATGGTAAAAATGGTTAGTGTATTGAAATTTTGTTATAAAGTGGAACAAAAATTAAATTCAACCATTTAATCATATAAATGCCAAAGACTATGTCCCATATGTCAAATTGTTGTATATAATGTGTCTAGAGATGTTATATAATGGATTATAATGAGACTTATGAGAAGAAACAAATGTCTATGTTGAAATTGGACAAAATAACAGAGTATTTAACTTGAATTGGATAAAATATCAAAGTGAATTGCTATTTTAAAATGTACGACAAAGAACAACAAACAAGGGGGCAGTTAAGGATGGAATATAGTACTTGAATACTACTTGGAAACATTACCTAAGTGTGGTGTAAAGTAAGGAAAAGCATAGAGAACTCAAGCGTACAAATACTAGTGGTTATGTATAATGTTAAAAGTGTGATACTTGGAGTTTTGTTGTAAATTCTAGGCCCTAAAGTATAATTTCTCGATTTCTGTGTTTCAAAATATTACAAAGTATAGTTAAGAAAAAAAATGAAGTTAACTAAAAAAATAATCAAGTAAAATAGACGTCGCACATGAAAACTATGACGAAAATAAGTTATTGCACTATGGTACGCGGTCTGAGTGAGTTGAGGCTCACTCGGTCTACATGACTAAGCATAAATATTTTGCTACATTTGCATAGTCTGTGTATCTAGAGCGACGCGGACATGCAAGGTCTATGTTTACCAAGCTAATAAGTGATTGACTTCTGGTTTTAAGTCCTAAATTGGCTCATTTGCATCTCAAACTTTCTAGAACTAGTATGTGTGTTCTAAAGGTGTGACAAGTGTGTGTAAAGATTGAATCTTGGTAAATCAAAGTGCAACATACAATGATCGTTTTATCTAAAGTTGTAATTAAGGTAAATGATAATCTTTTTCATCCTAATTAGTGATATTTGAGTGTATTGGAATTCGTATATTTCATGTGAAGTTGGAAATGTTATTGCATATTGTAGTAGGAGTTAGATTATTGAAAACTAAGTAATATTAGCATTATTATTCACAAAATGAACATAAATTGGGTTTGATTGATGAATTAGTATAAAGATTATGGCAAGAACCTTTACATTTGAAAGAATGTGTTATAGTTTGGAGTAATGATACAAGAATAATGTTATTTGTCGCTTTATTATTGTTACAGATCTTAAATGGAAATTTCAATTTATGGGGTAAGGTATCAATGAATGTTATTGATGTTTGACTAAAGGAAGTCAAATTAATTTATACTTATATTTAAAATTTTCAATTTACAATAAAGAGATGGAAATTTGGAAGAGTTAAGTGAAAGGAACACATTGTTGTCAATGTTATAAGATAATAACATCCTAAAAGAGTCTTATACTAAGATAAGAACCATGTATTCATATATTATTTTTGGATATCCAAGTCTCAAGTATCCATAAGTCTCAACCCATCATATAATGGATGCAAATGATCACATCAAAATTCATCCTATAGTGGATGCAAATGATCATCATCAAAACTCCTTTCAAAATATAAGAAGTTTTCCTTATTTCAAAATTCTTTACAAAACTCATTTCATGAATGCAATATGTTTTACATATAGTATTTCACATATTACAATCACACCAAGATAAATTTAAGAGGAAATCAAGTGTATGTTATATATATATATATATATATATATATATATATATATATATATATATATATATATATATATATATATATATATATATGTGTGTGTGTGTGTGTGTGTGTGTGTGTGTGTTAGGGACATGTATTTTGGTAACAACTCGCCTTAACGTGTTGTAGTACTCCTATTCACATCCAAGGTTGTTTGGTTGCCTAAATATTACCTAAAGGTAGTAATAAGTTGAGTAAATAATAACTAATTAGCTTTTATTTATCCTTATTAAAGTTCTTAATCATAAACATCTCATTTTAGTCTTTGTACATCATCTCTAAGGACAAAGGAAAGCATAGGAAGAAACTAAACTTGATTTAGAGCTTCGATGCAAAAGTGACAAAAGTCAATTTTACTTCACAGTGCATTAGTCGGCCAATTAGATTTTGAAAAGAAGTTCCACTCTACCAACACTTTTAAGCTTCTAGATCAAGCCCAAACTAATCCTAACTTCAACCCTTTCACTTCTAACGACTAAGTATGATAATGTAACATTCAATAACAAGTTGTAAACATCCTAATTCATCATCAATCCAATGATCAGCAAGTTAAGTTAGAGATCCAAGTGATTTAGATCCAACATTTATCAAAAAGAGTGCATAAACTTTATTTTCAATTGTTAATCGTCTATAGATGAATATAGATTTCATAATGATGATTTCAAATGATAATAAAAATCTATATTACTGAATGGATTCATAATCCAACTAATAAAATCCAATTAACATGCAAATATAGATTCAAAATCATCATTGAACACATGAACCCTAAACTTAGCTTGAGCTCATTCATATGACAAATTAGCACTTCCTAATCTTGTGTATTGAATTATTTAAATTATTTTGAGATAAGGAAACACATTTATAAGTTGCATTAACATCAAATTCGTGACTCAATGACCCTAATAATTATTTAACTATTCTAGGGTTCATAAGTTTCAAAACAAGTTGCAATTTTGAATTCAAGCAACATCAAAGGATATTTTTGAAATTTTGGTGAACAATTGATGAAATATAAACTTAAAACTCAATTTAGCCATTATTTGTCATACATTTTTAGGATTGAAACTAAACCCTAGGTTACTAGAATGAAGAAGATGACTAAGGATTGATGCCTTCTTAAGCTCCTATTGTTTATTCTAGCCTCGATCCTTCAAGAACACTTTGAACCAACACCAATCCACCATTAAATCATAAAAATTATCACCAAAGCTCTCCTCTAACTTCATATCGTGAAAGTGATAGCAGGGGAAATAGTTGGGGATATTATGTTCTTAACTTTGATCACTTGGCACATATAATTTGTAACACCTCGTTTTCCAGAACTTTCGTTTTGCGTAATAATTATTCTTAGCAAATAATAATAATAATAATAATAATAATAATAATAATAATAATAATAATAATAATAATAATAATAATAATAATAATAATAATAATAATAATAATAATAATAATAGTAAGTCTAGAAATTAAATATTAAGTTGGAGGGGTTAGTGGTCATTAGTAGAAACTTGTTTTATGGTATAATATGGTTTTGGGTAGAAAAAAAATATGAGACCAAACTATAGGGACCATTTGTGTAATTCTTTAGTGGTGCATGATTTTTCCTTTGGCTTGGTCACGTGATCGGTGCCTTGCAGGGGATATTTGATTGCTTAATTCTGGAAGGTTACACATATATTGCAGCCCTAGCCGCAACTTTACTCCCTCGCCTTTCTTCTCTTCTTTTGTTCTCGCTATTTTTCTCCCGGTTCTCCCTCTTCCTGTCGAGGTTGTTGCTATTCCGCCTTTTGTTGTTGCTGCTGTCAGACAACCTTTTCTCGCCATCTCTCTCGTAGAGCTGCTGCTGTCATGAATGGTGAGGGAGGGCTGCAAGGAGGATGATCACACAAGGGTTGGACATAAGCAAGAGGTGAGTGTCTTCTTCCTTTCCTTGGTTCTAGTTGTGGTAATCACCACCATCACAAGCCCACCGTGGGTTGTGTATGGGTGGGTGTGCAGGGTGTGGTGTATATATATACGTATATAGCTATCTTTCTGATTCCTAGAGTTGTGAGGACCCTTTTCTTGAATTTCATGTTGAAAGTTTGATAGTCGCAAGCTAGCCGATTCCTACATATAAACCCTTGTGTATATGCAATCGTGTGTGGTCATATGCCACTGTTTCTACCAAAGTTTCTCTGATTTTGAAGTGTTACTGACCTCACTTCAGACCCTAGAGGTCTTTATATGATGTCTTAATGGGTTTGGGGGTTGAAAACCTTAACCGTAATAACATTTTTGGGATTTTCGTATTTCTCACTGTTTTGGACCTGTTTTAGAAAATCCTTGTAAAATCTTGTACTTGGCCATTTGGGATGAGCCATATATTTCTGGAAAGGTATGGGTGTGTAGTTTCTTGGTCCAGAAGACCTTGGTCTAACTCGGACCCTAAGTCTAGTGAAAGTTACAATCTTCACTGACTGGTCCAGGACTGTGACGAACAGTAAATTCTGATTTGTAAAATTCATAAGTGGTAGTAGGAGAATCATTTAAGGGCAAGGCCGGTGGTAAAAGTTCAGTACATATGTCTAGTTTGTTCACACCAAATTTCAGAACCCACATCCTTCTTATTATCATTCTTGGTTAATATCTTTGAAGGTAGGTCCTGTGACTGTTCTTGTAATTTGTGGTGACTTGGTGGATTTTTCATCTGCAAATGGAAAATGCAAATGACCTGAGGTCAGGCCCTGTGACCTTGTCCTTGGGTCTAGTTTACCCATGATTTTTATTGGATTTTATGTTTAAACTCTCATTGGTTTAATATTACAAATCTTGTCGTGGGTCTAAAAATCAGCTTTGCTGTCAAGTATTCTTTCGTGGGTTTTGGGTCGTGGTTGCGGCTTAGAGTTCGTAGTGGGTGTTATATGCTTATTAAAGATAATTAATAAACCTCAATGATTTAATTATAAGGTAAAGGGAGGGTATAGTGGGACACGGTACGTGTCGAGTATCGGGAAAATACATGTATACTTATATAATTATAAGTAATAAATGTAAATGTTAATTCGTTCTAAGCAGTACCATGTGGAATGTAGGTTCGGGAAAGAAGAAGAGTTCTTGAGTATCACGTGCTTGTATGTGCGACCTACTTTTACATATCAGGTGAGTATTATGTGGATTTTCGGGTACATAGCAAAATGAGTTTTATTCAAAATGTTTTGGAGTCAAAGTGGTTTTATGGCTTTAAAAGTATTTTATGAAAAATATGCTTATAATGTGTACAGAAAGAGAATCAGAAATACAGTGAACTGATAATGTGATTGGCCCTTGATAATGAGTTGCTTAGTATCCGAATAAAGACCACGGCCTGCTGCGGTAGGGGTGGCAAAAAGACACTACTGGGATGGTACCTCCCGTCGCGAAGTAGTTGTCTTACCTTGATAGATGAATCTGTTTCATGCTATTGAGGAAGAAGTTATACGGGTGCGTCTCGTATAAAACCTACGGGTGCGCTCGTAAGAATATACCATCACAAAATAAGGAATACCTATGGGTGCGCTCATAGGAAATTAAATAATATGAAAATTTGGAATGTTTAAAATATGAGACACTATTTTGGGTCTAAAACCCGTATTACTCACGAGACGTATGTCTTACGTGTTATTTTTTTTTAAAATGATATGTACTCAGGTAGCAAGGGAAAGGGTAGATGATGCATTAAAGGAACAAGAGTCCCAGATTGATCAGAGTATGTACCTACTTCCTTAAATTATGGTAATGTATTGAGCTTGTGACACCCCGTATTGAAACTGGAAAAAAATTTATGGGAAATTTAGCACGAACATTGTTTTATTAAAATGTTGTATATGGGACGGGGTGTTACAAATTTGGTATCAGAGCCATAGTTTAAGCGAACTAGGTGTCAATACTTGAACCTAGACTTAAACTGTGTAGGAGTTAAGTAAGGTACATATTGAAATATGAGGTCGTAAGTAAAAGTGGGGGTAAACCTGAAACGGTGAAACATGAGTCCTGGTGGTAAAGCTGGAAGCAAATATGTATAGGTGGTTATAATAATATGGGCCCGTACTATCATAATCACAGGATATATATTTGAGTTTGGTGGAACCACACAGGAATCATGTGAATCTGTAAGGGATGAGTGTAGGAGATTTGAGGGGTATAGGGTCGGTATACTTAGGTAATAAAAATCAAGTATGACTGAAATTTTTAAAGTATAATTGAAAAGTATTAAAGATGAAATAATAAGTATGAGGTATGAAGTGGGGAAAACCCATACTCTATATGTGAAGTATTATAAAGTATGAATGAAGAGAATTGAAACTAAGATAACAAGTATGTGAAGGGTAAGAAGAGAAAAGTTCAAATATGTGGTTGTGATAACCACCGTATAATGTGAGAAATAACGTAAAGTATATGTAATTGAAACTTGAGAGAATAGCAAAAGAGAAATGAAAAGAAAATGTATAGCTGAAAAGTTTCGTTGTCTAACGGAACGAAGTATGATTTTGGAATGAAAATAGATGTAATGTCACTACAATGACCAAAGAAGGAAAGATTGGAAAAGAATATAAATATATATATATATATATATATATATATATATATATATATATATATATATATATATATATATGAATAAAACTCATATGATAAAGAAGAATGAAAACACTTAACCGGGAAAAAGTAAAAGGAAATGAGATGGGTTTGTAATTGTACACAAACCCAAAAGAGGTATAAAAAGGGGTAAAGAATAAATATTGAGAAGTAGTATGATGCGTCTCCCATGGACAACCAGAGGATTAAAGAATGTATACAAAAAGTTGTGACTAAATGTGTTAATATAAAATGAAAGCAAAATACTTAATCAAGTATTAGATAATGAATCAAGGACAGAAATGAAAGTGTAAGAAATGGGAAGTCGTGACTTCCAATCCTAAAAGTAATATGACAAGTAAAGATATCCAATGGTTGGAACAAATAACTAAGTTACAAGCATAATATTATAATGGGTAACATAACAAATTAAGTTACCTAAATGGGAAGGAAATGAAAAATGGAAAAAAAATGTTAAAGGCTATGAGTATATCGCATTATCATAAAGTGATTAAAAAGAAAATGAATTGGGAAATGGAGATTTAATGTCGAATCAAGTGTTAGGCGAGAAATTAAAGATAAGACAAGCGATGAGGATAATGAGAGGAATATAAAGAAAGTTATTAAAGGAACTGGGGATGAAAAAAAATGGTCATTGGAATCAGATTTAGTGGACATATAAAATCAATATAAGAAGAGATGTAAATGATAAAAGGGTAACTGAAAGAATGTAGAAATGATTACTAAAGACTATAATCAATATGAAGTAAGGAATAAGAGAGAATGCCTAAGTAAGTACTAGGCAAAGAATCAAATATGAGATAAAGAATGAAAAATAAGAATTATAATAAACAGATAGGAAGTTACTACTTCCGAATGTAAATGAATCTAACGGGTAAAGATGCCTAATGATTGTGAGAAATGGTCGGTACATGGCTAGTAATTATGAAATGTAAAAGAATGTGTACATATGTGTTTATACGTGCTTATAAATATAAAAGAATGGGTAAGTTTTGGGACTTACATCATGTATAAAAGTATAAAGGTAGTTATGAAATAGGTATTCTAATTAGAATACTATAAAGTGTGAAGTAAAAGAGTGAGATAATGTATTTGGCATATAGCCTAAAATATAAAAGAACGAAAGATAACGAGAAACTAAATGGCAGTTGTGTATCACCTAAAGATACATAAGAAGTAAGTCTTATATGAAATATGAAATATATAATGTTGTAAAGAAATGTATAGTGTATATCGCCTTAAGATACGTAGAAGTAAATAGTGTAAAGAAATGAAGTTAAATGAAAGAGTAATGTAATGTGTTGGGCATATAGCCTTATGACACATAAAGAAAAATGGTAAAAGATACAATGAAAGAAATTTTGGGCTTCAAACCCAAAAATGTCTATAAGTAAAATGTATGAGACGTAGAGATTGAAGGTCCATGAAAAGTAGTGGTAATCTATATGATTATAAAAGTAGTGTATGCTTAACAAGTGTAATGAGATAAAACAAGTAATTGTTGAGTTAAACATGCAAGTCTTTATTGAAACGTTATTATGATGCAGTTGGGGTAATAAGAAAGGTAAAAGTTATCTTTGGTATTATCCATAACAAGTAAAGAGTAATGAATGGTAAAAGATAAAACTTAAGAAGTAATTTAATCTTGTTTGGGAAGTAAATGATAGTTAAAATATGTTAGCTAAACTTCTTCTCAGTAAATAAGAAAGAATATGGGGAAACAATAGCTAAATAGTATCTAAAAGTGGATATGAGAAGTTGGTTGGTAAAAGTTGATCAAAGAAAGTGGAGACCACATCTATGTCAGCGGAACATGTCGGGGTTCTGACCTGGGAGGATTTTGTGACACGGTTCCAGAGGTAGTATGTGCCTCAAGTAGAGATGGAGCAGAGTTCCCACGAGTTTTTGACTTTGGAGCAGACGACAGAGAGCTTGTCTGGGATAACACGGAAATTCACAGAGATGACGTAAGTGATGGAGCGGTCATGTGCTGCAAGAGTGGTTAGGGCAGGGACAGAGAGGGTATGTGGTTGAGCTTTACAGCTCACGATCGAGGAGGTGCCGGTAACAGTTAGAGTGGCTAGCAGATGATGAGCAGTATACGATGGTTGATGTAAATGACTTTACATCGTCAAAACACGCGTGATGAGATGGTGTTTGGCTTCGATGTGAGTTGTTGGGTTGGTAAGCTAGGTTTACTTTTCATTCTCCAAAGAAGTCGAAGAAGTGGGAGGTGGTAGTAAAGTGTGCTTACTTAAGAGGTGTCTATGCTTCGAGGCAAGTGTTATGTTCAATCAAAGTGGGGGAGCCGGTCAAGTCGACGAGTGCGACTACGAGAAATGAAATTAAGCTTTTGGCGCAGCTGAAATTGCTAGAATGAAGACACATAATGTGATTGGAAGTAAAAGAGCATGGACCATTGTTGCAGGAATAGGTGGTATGTCGCTGAAAGGATCAGGTAGGATCGGGTTTGAACCCAAGTAGGCGAGGATTGTTCATTTGAAGGGGAAAGAGGTTGCTTAAACGACAATAGTGGGTTCAGACGTGTAATGACATGTTGTGAGCATGAATTGAGATTCTAGGGGTGTTAGGGGTGGTATCTTCCTTGTTAGGCTATTCATCTGGGACACAGAAGGACTGGAACCTCAATATACCCCTTCTGCCAATTAGGAAAAAAAAGAGTGCATAACTCTATCTATAGAGGTTGTATGGGTGATGTATGCTAGTATTATGTGCAAAGTTATGCAATCAAGTCGATTATAGCAAGGTCTGGGGATGTTAGACTATTGCAAGTCTATAGCATTCGTATAGATGGTATGCCTTGCTATGTGCTACAACAGGGGTTGAATGTCGTGACTACCTAGTGCAGTGAGGTAGTAGCTTACGCGCCCGTGTTTAGCTATTGTGGTTGCTAGTTGGATCGAAAGAAGAAAGTTAGAATAAACCAGATGATTTTAGGATGTTGACTATTTGTTGTTGTGACGCGCAAAGAATCTAATTGAAGATCTGCTTTCCATGACTCAGCTTTAAATATGAGTTCGTTTACGAATAAACTAGCGATAGGAGAGGATGAGGTTGAAAATGAATGTAAATATGAATGATACTACATGCATGTATATATAGTATCATTCAGCTGGAACTGAAGAGACACATCATGTTTTTAGTACCAAAATTCAAACCAACTATAGTAGGTGCGACTTTTCACTATCCTGAGTGTCGTCTTATTTTCAAAAATTGCTGCTTGACTCCGGTAATAACGGGATATTGAAGAGACTTTTTGGAATAAAGGTGTATAACGTGGTGTCGTTTACTGATTACTTTAATGCACAGACTGATGTATGTTGTCATTATTAGTGATGTGATGTCACATAAAAACAAAGTATATGACCTATTTGTTAACATTGGAGAAATATTGACATTGACTTATTTTGATTTTTTTTTCATCCCGTGTTGGACTCTAGGCCTAATGGGCTAATGCTTAACATATTTGGGCTCATATCGTTAGGCTAGTAGTTAAGAGCAAATTAATAGACCAATATAAAAATGAAATATGGGTTGATGTATTCACAGACAAATTAATCTTGTGGAATTATGGGCTAATGAAAGTTTCACCTTGAATTCCCTATTGTCTTGGTGTTGAATTTCGGGGACGAAATTCTTATAAGTGGGGGAGATTTGTAACACCTCGTTTTCCAGAACTTTCGTTTTGCGTAATAATTATTCTTAGCAAATAATAATAATAATAATAATAATAATAATAATAATAATAATAATAATAATAATAATAGTAAGTCTAGAAATTAAATATTAAGTTGGAGGGGTTAGTGGTCATTAGTAGAAACTTGTTTTATGGTATAATATGGTTTTGGGTAGGAAAAAAATATGAGACCAAACTATAGGGACCATTTGTGCAATTCTTTAGTGGTGCATGATTTTTCCTTTGGCTTGGTCACGTGATCAGTGCCTTGCAGGGGATATTTGATTGCTTAATTCTGGAAGGTTACACATATACTGCAGCCCTAGCCGCAACTTTACTCCCTCGCCTTTCTTCTCTTCTTTTGTTCTCGCTATTTTTCTCCCGGTTCTCCCTCTTCTTGTCGAGGTTGTTGCTGTTCCGCCTTTTGTTGTTGCTGCTGTCAGACAACCTTTTCTCGCCATCTCTCTCGTGGAGCTGCTGCTGTCATGAATGGTGAGGGAGGGCTGCAAGGAGGATGATCACACAAGGGTTGGACATAAGCAAGAGGTGAGTGTCTTCTTCCTTTCCTTGGTTCTAGTTGTGGTAATCACCACCATCACAAGCCCACCGTGGGTTGTGTATGGGTGGGTGTGCAGGGTGTGGTGTATATATATACGATTATACGTATATAGCTATCTTTCTGATTCCTAGAGTTGTGAGGACCCTTTTCTTGAATTTCATGTTGAAAGTTTGATAGTCGCAAGCTAGCCGATTCCTACATATAAACCCTTGTGTATATGCAATCGTGTGTGGTCATATGCCACTGTTTCTACCAAAGTTTCTCTGATTTTGAAGTGTTACTGACCTCACTTCAGACCCTAGAGGTCTTTATATGATGTCTTAATGGGTTTGGGGGTTGAAAACCTTAACCGTAATAACATTTTTGGGATTTTCGTATTTCTCACTGTTTTGGACCTGTTTTAGAAAATCCTTGTAAAATCTTGTACTTGGCCATTTGGGATGAGCCATATATTTCTGGAAAGGTATGGGTGTGTAGTTTCTTGGTCCAGAAGACCTTGGTCTAACTCGGACCCTAAGTCTAGTGAAAGTTACAATCTTCACTGACTGGTCCAGGACTGTGACGAACAGTAAATTCTGATTTGTAAAATTCATAAGTGGTAGTAGGAGAATCATTTAAGGGCAAGGCCGGTGGTAATAGTTCAGTACATATGTCTAGTTTGTTCACACCAAATTTCAGAACCCACATCCTTCTTATTATCATTCTTGGTTAATATCTTTGAAGGTAGGTCCTGTGACTGTTCTTGTAATTTGTGGTGACTTGGTGGATTTTTCATCTACAAATGGAAAATGCAAATGACCTGAGGTCAGGCCCTGTGACCTTGTCCTTGGGTCTAGTTTGCCCATTATTTTTATTGGATTTTATGTTTAAACTCTCATTGGTTTAATATTACAAATCTTGTCGTGGGTCTAAAAATCAGCTTTGCTGTCAAGTATTCTTTCGTGGGTTTTGGGTCGTGGTTGCGGCTTAGAGTTCGTAGTGGGTGTTATATGCTTATTAAAGATAATTAATAAACCTCAATGATGTAATTATAAGGTAAAGGGAGGGTATAGTGGGACACGGTACGTGTCGAGTATCGGGAAAATACATGTATACTTATATAATTATAAGTAATAAATGTAAATGTTAATTCGTTCTAAGCAGTACCATGTGGAATGTAGGTTCGGGAAAGAAGAAGAGTTCTTGAGTATCACGTGCTTGTATGTGCGACCTACTTTTACATATCAGGTGAGTATTATGTGGATTTTCGGGTACATAGCAAAATGAGTTTTATTCAAAATGTTTTGGAGTCAAAGTGGTTTTATGGCTTTAAAAGTATTTTATGAAAAATATGCTTATAATGTGTACAGAAAGAGAATCAGAAATACAGTGAACTGATAATGTGATTGGCCCTTGATAATGAGTTGCTTAGTATCCGGATAAAGACCACGGCATGCTGCGGTAGGGGTGGCAAAAAGACACTACTGGGATGGTACCTCTCGTCGCGAAGTAGTTGTCTTACCTTGATAGATGAATCCGTTTCATGCTATTGAGGAAGAAGTTATACGGGTGCGTCTCGTATAAAACCTACGAGTGTGCTCGTAGGAATATACCATCACAAAATAAGGAATACATATGGGTGTGCTCATAGGAAATTAAATAATATGAAAATTTGGAATGTTTAAAATATGAGACACTATTTTGGGTCTAAAACCCGTATTACTCACGAGACGTATGTCTTACGTGTTATTTTTTTTAAAATGATATGTACTCAGGTAGCAAGGGAAAGGGTAGATGATGCATTAAAGGAACAAGAGTCCCAGATTGATCAGAGTATGTAACTACTTCCTTAAATTATGGTAATGTATTGAGCTTGTGACACCCCGTATTGAAACTGGAAAAAAAAATTATGGGAAATTTAGCACGAACATTGTTTTATTAAAATGTTGTATATGGGACGGGGTGTTACATAGTCCCTCATCTCCTTATTTTACTCACTTGGCCTCAATATAATGCTAACTCCTTATCTAGTATCGATATTACCAAATTAAACATAAATATAGAATAAATTAACATTTTAGTCTTAATAATAATTGAGTCAAGGTCAAACTTAAGTTTCTATAATTGACAAGTTTGGTCCCTCAAATCTCAAATTTTCAATTTAGTCCAAATTAACCTTATAATTAACTTGAAACTTTTAATCTATTAATTTATTTATTATAATTTATAACTATATTAATTTTATTAAGTTTTATTAATTTTATTTGTTAATGTCACGTAAAGGATAAAACTACTAGCCGTAAAGTACGGGTGTTACAAGTTACAACTACTTACCCCTTAGAATGATTCCATCCCCGAAATCAAAAATGAAGGACTAAAGGTGATAACATCCAAAAGTTTAAACCAACCTTGAACTCGATTTCATACCTAAAATTACAACACTTCATGTGTAGACATTTCTTATTAGTACTACTCTAACTTGTTATGTCAAATTAATATTACAGCTCAAAGTATTACTTAACATAAGCTTTTTCTAAGGTTCAAATTCTTCAATAGAGATTCTTATATTTCTAAGACATGGGTAAATTGTTACCAATGATAAACTTTTAAATAACCCACATTGTCCTGACACCTCATACGTGGATTCTCTAAATTGTTATTTATTTATATATAACTTTCCATTTCTTGGTTGATCCATGATCGTATATTTTTTATAATTAATAAAAATTGAAAGATAAATCATAATAGTATTTTAACCTAAGTTTGGAGCATTCCTTACATTCATCTCAACTTAATTACCCCCTATTTTTTCACACGTCATTCATATTGAGATTAGTTAATATAATCATACAATCTATCGAGTTCTTATCTTAGGTATTGTTCATCTTCAAAGTCATGTATAATTTCTAAAGAATCACAAATTAAACCAATTTACTCCTGAAGTGTAATCCTATTACATTCATCATGAAATTTTCCCAAAATAAAATTTTAACTCAATGATACTTGCTAGATATGCCTTAGCAACCAACTTTTACATATTCATAAGTACTACAAACATCTAATCTCAGGTCACACATATTTTACCTCAAATCTAAAATATAGGATTATAGTTCCCAAAATATACTACTACTAAGTGGGCAAGAATAATTCTATCTTATTGTAATGCCCAAAATATGTACAACGCATTTATAAGGGTACCAACATACGTAACCACCCTTAACCCAAAACAAGTTTGAGTCTTCCAAGACTCAAAGTTGTTAGATTTCGATACAATATATTTTCCATACTAGATCTTATATACCTATCATCCTAGTTATATGATCATATATTGTGACAATCACACTTTTGGTAATTATTAGAATTCTATGTAATGATAGTTTTTATGAATATTGATCTTAAATTATTTATTAAGTACTTAATGAGAAGCGGTAATTATCCAAATGTGTGCTATTATGAAAATGTGTAAATTAAGATAAGTAATAAGTTCTTAATAGCATTTGTATGTAATATAGTTTGATGGACAAGAATTAAGAATGAAATTCACAATCTATACCC
Organism: Cichorium intybus; assembly: GCA_023525715.1. NCBI lineage: Eukaryota > Viridiplantae > Streptophyta > Magnoliopsida > Asterales > Asteraceae > Cichorium > Cichorium intybus. Next base: position 37,092,755 of record CM042011.1, on the reverse strand, counting down.
CATAATTATCTATTGCTCAAATATTGAATAATTACGATTCAGCCCCTGCACTTGTAATTAATCCAATTAATTCTAATTAATTTCTGATTAATTATTAATTAAATATTACTATTTCTAATTAATATACTATTCTCATAATATATTAATAAATTATTTATTTTCATTTATTAATCATATAATAAATCAATCTCTCTCTCTCTCTAAAAGTCATCATGTCTAATTGGTAGGTTTAAGGGCAACACAAAAGGCTTGTGCTACTCTCAATTCAAGTATATACTAATTATAGTTATGGCTTAGACACCTAATCCAACAGTTGGGTGCTAGACTTTTAAACCATGCTCCAGCGTTTCCGTCTAGGGTGGTTGGGAAATATGTGCACCAAAATCGTTCATCGAGCTTGAGGGATGTCACGTGCTACTTGTATGTGTCGATGTGGCTGTCGGGACAAGTAGTGCCATTGTAGATTTTTAGCGTTAGGAGTTTCGTCATACTTGGTATCTCGTAGTCGAGTAACTCATTGAAGAACGGTGAACGACTATTCCTCGTCAATGGAATTAGGTTCGTAATTTATGGTTGATAGGGTGGTTGTAGTGGTGCAAATAGGAATGGTGGAATCATGTATAGGAATGGTGGAATCATGTATGGTGGTATGAATGTTGGAGTTGCAATGGGGGTGTCACGTAGCCACCGGCATACAGCGGCGTAGAAGTGATTTGCGGATGTGACGTGGGGATGTTCGGGGTTGCAAAGGCATTCTGTGGGATTGGCGATATTGGTGGTAAAGCTGGGATAATATTATTGTTATGGGTATTGGGACTGACGTTAAGATGTTTATAGATGTGGGGAAGTTTATCGGGTTAGGGCATGAATGGCATTTGTATTGTTGGCATTCCCGTTTGTGATGGAGGGCTGAAGTATGTTACCTGAGGGGTTAACGGGTTGGTTGTCTAAACTTTCCATGGGTAATTGTTGACTGGTGGTGCCACTGGGGCGATGACGATGACGGTGGTCATGGGAGTTTGAGGTGTGGCGGCATCTAGAGGGTTCATCGCTCGTATAGCGCTTTAGGGAACTCTGCTCTGTTCGCCGTCTGACGTAGTGACCATTCTTGCTGTTTACGAGCTTGATTCTTTAGCGAAGTCACATAACGGATGGCGCCAACGATATGATCCTATGCTCGTAAGAAAACTTCAAGAAGGGGCTCTAAGCTCGTTTTGAACTTGGGATCACAATAAAAAAGAGGAACTGTTAGTCGCGCCCCGGGAGCGTGCTCCGACGGTTAAGTTAGTTCGAGGAATGGGAATGTATACTCGGTTGAAAGAGTGAAAGCGTAAGAATCGATGATGATTCGTTACATGTGAGGTCTCTGACCATTATACATCAGCATGCCTGTGAGGGGGCGTTGCTTTTAGGGGACCAAGGTGTCAGCAATTAGCTTGCTAGGCCGACCAGGTAGTGGCTGGTACACTATCCTTGTTGTCTGCTAGCATCAGTCTAAGTCACAGGTTGTTCTTTCTGTCTTATGTGATTTAGTGACGTTTCTGTGCTGGATGGATTGGCGGCTGATCGCACAGGAGATACTGCCTTGACGATCCGCCAACAGTTTAAGCATCTCGCAGCCAGCTGGCTGAACTACGTCGTCCCGACTACCAGCTGGCGGTCTGGGAAGTGGCCCAACTGTGCTGTCGTGCTGTTAGTCGTATTGTTATGATACGCTATCAGTATGTATATATCTCTGTGTGTATGTGTGTGTGTGTGTGTGTGTGTGTGTGTGTGTCTATATATATATATATATATATATATATATATATATATATATATATATATATATATATATATATATATATATATATATCCTAACCTAATAAATAAGTATCTCAATGGACACTTGTCATCTTCTGATGGATTTTGCCACATGGCATTTTAATAGAATTTTGAATTTATAAAAAAATATTCCTTAATGATCGATTTAATCGTCGTAACTGTTATTGTTTTTTTTCAAAATCCGTTTCCTAAAAATCAGGTACGCTTTTATTTTGAACGCTCAAATTATCTCCCCTTCTTCTCCGTCTCCTTCTCTCTATCGAACAGCCACCACGTCCACCACTTGCTGCCGTTAATCAACGCCACCAAAGCGACGCCGTCGCTTTCAATCATTGTAAAGACCTACATGTATACTCATCGTCATCCCTTCTAAGCGCCACCTCTTTCACCAACGATGTCACCCCCTTTCTGATTTGTTATCATAGACACACGCCCCGCATTTATTATGTCATCCTTTCTCAATATCTGCAAATCATCGACATTCAAGAAAAGACCATAGCGGTGTGCATCATTTCATTGTACTGTACAACTCTTTGTTTTACCTCGTGTTCGCAAAAAATTATGAACTTTGATTACAGATGGCTCTTTTGTCATCACTCAAACAAATTTTCGGGATTGAATCTTGCTCGCTATCTAAAGATTTCATGCCAGAATTCTTCAAGTTGGTTTTGGAGACTCTTTCGCTTCCGATTAATCTCCCGAACACAAACTATCATCACGGTTTACAGGTTTGACATAAGTTATTCTAATGCCGGAAGCTGGGAATCTATCCATGGTCGACGAAAAAGAAAGCGGAAAACGATTGCAATAATGACAATCATGGAAATTTAAGGGAAAACCCCATCACCGGTTCTGAATCCGTCACCGTCAACACCAGCCATCGGCCGGTCAAGGAGAAAAACCATCACTGTTTCTGAATTCTCCGGTGGCGAGCTAATATTCAGCATCTCCAACCCATTCTCGTTCTCCAAACCATCACTGTTTCTGCATTTCGTCTCATCGCTGCTGAAGGTAAACCTCTTTAACCCTAAAATCGAAATGTGTTTTTGGTTACAGTGCTTCTTTGCTGATTTAATAGTGTGAATTTTTAAAGTTTCTGATTTTGTGATTGAATGTGATTTACTGATGAGTTTGAATCTGATTTTGAAACTTTGAATCTGATTTTCTTATTTTGTGGTTGAATGGGATTCTGTGATGTGTTTGAATTTGATTTTCTGATTTTTTTTTGTTTGAGTCTCATTTACTATCTTTGTTTGATTGTAATTTATTTGATGTTCAGAGCAAAATGATGAATTTATATATATATATATATATATATATATATATATATATATATATATATATATATATATATATATATATATATATATATATATATATATATATATATATATATATATATATTAATAGATGATGCAAAGGCTATGTTTGAATGATTAAAACAACTGAAAATGGTATGAATTTAGTGATATATGCATGTTTAGAGCAAAATGTTGCAATCTCTTTTGGGTTTTCTTTTTCTATTGATTATGGGTTGCCATCTATTTAAGTTCTTATGTTGAAAATTTTGATTCTTGCACAAATAGTGAGAGGGCGCTTTGGTTCACATAATCATATTTAAGTTCTTAAGTTCTTTTAGAGTTTTTTTCTTTAAGTTTAATAGCTTTTTATCTATTTCAGGTTCGACCCATCTTGAGATTTTCATATTTTAAGTACTACTGTCATTTTTACCCCATCAATATTGTTGCTTCATGGATATTTGGTCTGCCTTTAGGTGGTTTAAGGCCTTGGGATCTGGGCGTTGGTCCCATTTATGTCAAAAAGTCACTTTTACCCGTTTTCTGACTGTATTTGATCTACGATATCTTTAGTTGGTTTAAATGTTATTACAATCCAAATTTTAAATAATAACCGTCGAATTGCAAAATATCTGTGAACTCAAACAAAAACTTTTGTACACGACACTTGAATTAGAAGCGGTAAAAGCAGAAACATATGAAATAATGAAAAGAAACACGGAATCAATGAAACAAGTGTTGCAACTTTTGAAAAGGTATAAGTAGGTTGCAATTATTTGTAAAAATTATAAGTAAGTTGCTATTTTGTAAAAAGAAAAAGTATGTATGTTGCTATTATAGGTAAAATATTGCTTTTATTGGTATAGAATTGTAACTACATTGCAGAAAATTCCTCACGTCCCACCACCAGGGACTGCGGTTTCGGTGGTGGCCATCTGCATCATCAGCAAGGCTCACAACAACCAATAGGGTCAAGTTTTAACTTCCCTTCAATGGAAAATCCAAATAGTCAGCCATCCCCTGGTGAATGTTAGTGCTTTTCCCATTTTGCCCTTTGGTTTTTAGAATTATATAGTTTTTGAAAGTTGGTTTTTTGATGTGGTATGACTTAAGGGCCAAGTCAGACGTTTCGTGATGGGTCTTCTGTTGGTGGCATGTTGCAGGTAATTTCATAAGTTTATAGAGTAAATTACAAGTTTGGTCCTTGTGTATAACACGTTTTTCAGTTTTATCCCCAAAAGGTTTTCTTTTGCATTTCTGGTCCTTGAGGTTTTTGGGACCAAAATTGCAAAAATCGGTTGTACTCAGGGACCAAAAACGTTTACAAGAACCTCGATAAGGACCAAAACTGCAACGGAACTTTTTGGGACGAAAAATGAAAATATCAGCTATACTCAGGGACCAAATGTGTAAGCATGGTTTTTAAAACAAAAAAATGAAGCAGGATTTTAAAAGCCAGGGATTACATGTTGCATATAATGTTGTTGATCTTTCTACACAGGTAAGCATGGTTAACTAACATCTTTTACAAATTTGATGAACAAAAACTTATTATAAAAATTTGTATTGTGATTAACTGTTAGAACAAATTACCGAAATCGTCCCTGTGGTTTGATCAAAATTACGCGTTTGGTCCCTAACTTTTATTTTGCACTCGGACCATCCCCGTGGTATGATTTTGTTGCATTTATCATCCCTACTATACATGAAAAGACTATATTACCCTTATTTATTTATTTACCGACCATCGCCATTGTCATCAACCTCTAGCGCTTACAAAGAGAAATCACTGGCCCGCCCCTGTTGCAATTCATTCCCGTTCTTCATAGTCTCTCTCGAACCCTCTCACACTCGATGTTTCTATCTCTCTCTTGTAACAATTGCTTGCAAATAGAATTAAGGGGAACAGAATCACGATGCGTAGGTTTGCAATAGAAATCGAAATCAAAACCTTGCAGAAGGATATGAAGAACTGAATCAAAACCTTGCAACATAAATCGAAACTTGGTACTGAAATCAAATCCTAACCTCAAATCAAAATCAAATACTCAAACTCAACCTAACCTGCAATTGAGTCCCAAGCTCAAATCAAAACCTGAAACTCAAATGCAAACAAAAAACCTAAAATACAAAATCGATCAATTTACCAAAATCAGAAACGCATTGAAACCCTGGTCGATAAGATTCTATGAAAACGAAAATCGATCAATTTACCCACCATTGTTGGGGATTTTATGTCGTGAAAAAGAAATTCGACTCCCACTCTTCAAGTCGATTTATCAGCAGTAGGGTATTTTTTGCCTGTTGACTCCCCATTTTTGTTCTGGATATGGGAAGAAAGCGGTACGAGAAGACAGTGGTGGTGGTGCGAGTAACAGAAAGAAGTTTGTGTTCTCCGGTGAGAAAGAGAGGCTCCTGATCTAAAGTGGGTCTGAAAGGTTGCGTTGTGTGTGGACAAGGTGGTGGATTTTGGTGGTTTCTCACCGGAGAAGAGGGTGGCAAGAGGATTTACGATGGGATTACATACCGGAGAAGAGTGTGGCAAGAGGATTTATGGATAAAAAATAATATTGAGGGTAAAATAGTCTTTTCACATCCATCGGGGACGAGAAACGCAACATAATCATACCATAAGGACAGTCCGAGTGCAAAATAAAAGTTAGGGACCAAACGCGTAATTTGATAAAACCACAGGGACGATTTCAGTAATTTGTTCTAATTGTTAATATTTTAGGGTTCTGAAGGTGGATATGGGGTTGACTATGCAACTCCAGCCACCCAAGCTGGATTTCCAGGAAGTTTTTTGGATAAAAATTCACAAGGTGGATTTTCTCGATTTGGTACCGGAAATGATTTCATGTCTCAGGTTCGTAATAAGCGAATTAAACTTGGAATCTTTCTTAAAAAGGAAAGTTTATAGATTAATTGATTTTTAACACTGTTAAAAGTGGTTGTACAGGACTACATGGGTCATGGGTCACAAGGGTTGTTTACACAAGTCAGATTTAAGGATCCATCACAAGACGATTCTGGTTGTGTGGTATTTAGTTTGATCCCCACCTCCAACGTCACAAATGAAAATATTGAGAATTAAATATTTTCCAACTTATACAAGAAAATTGGTTATTGGACCGGAAGAAATGTAATTCTCCACTCTAATACATTCGAAAAAAATTATTTACTACAAAGGCTTCCTATGATTTGGACGCTTGAAAAGTTTGCTTTTAAAAAATTTGGCCCGAGTCCCCGAGATGTCAAATATTTTGTGGCAAGCCACTAACTATCAGAAACGACTATATAAAAATGTTAGGTAATAATACCTTCTTAATAGTAAAAAATATAATGGCAAAAATTGAAATAATCCATTACTACTTCTATTATATAATATATTTTTTTTAATTCTTCACACATGGACAGTTGTATGTTGCATTGTTCAGAGTTAAAAGTAAAGATAGATTAAAAATGTTAATTTTAGACAATGCCGGTAAACTTACAAATAGAACAACAAATGTTGTATTCATAGAAGTCTTTCAAAACTTGTAATTTGTTATAATTGTTCAAGCTTTATCAACAATTATATTGTAGCATTTAATTTAACAACATATTATCCAAAAATTTCATTATATATAGTCGACAATTTGCTATAAAAATTGATTAGTGCTTAGATCTTTCTATTTAACATTTTCTTTTAATCAACCCGTGTAATACACGGGTCTCACCACTAGTATATGTATATATATATGTGTGTGTGTGTGTGTGTGTGTATATATATATATATATATATATATATATATATATATATATATATATATATATATATATATATATATATATATATGTATATATACATATATACATACATATATATATATATATATATATATATATATATATATATATATATATATATATATATATATATATATATATCTTATCTTATCTTATATCTTATAAAGGAAGCATTTTTCCTTACACCACATGCATTTGAAACCCCCAACTTTTCAACTTCCAACCTAATATATATTATTTAAATACATTAGTTAATTTGAACTTTTTTCTTTGTCCCACATTGCTTGACACACAAATATGATCATTCATCTTTCACTTATATAATACCACTTATTTGCTTTCATTATGCATCAATCTTCATCATAATATGACTTTCAAGTCTATCATTGTTTAGTGGTATTTTTATCATTCAAACATGTTTTTATCTCAAAGTTTTAAAGGATTGTATTATTTGGTTTCAATTTGTAAAAGTGTTGAGACTTAAAAGTGAAATTAAAATTACTTAAAACTTTTAAAAACTCAATTAAGTTGGAAGTTCATAGTATGTCGTAATAAAAAACTGACAACGATGTTGACTTCTTTTTATTCACCATGATATATGTACATAAAAAATTTCAAGAGAAAATGTTTGAGCATTGTTCAAATAAATTAAATCAAACCATTATCTATATAACAAAAAATATACATATATGTATCTATATCTATATATTTCTTATAAGAAATGTCATTGAAACAATATGTTTCAGGATAAATTATCTATATTTTGTCATATTAATTTTTAGTTTTTTTTAATTTGTCGTATATTGATTCACACATGTATATAACTTTTAATTTTTCCATTATATAATACCACCCATTAGGTTGTCTTATCCTTTTATCTTGATCATACCATGGTTTTCAAAATCTATTGTTAATCAATGGTTAATTTCACATAAAACATGTTTTATCTCAAAGTTTCAATGAATTTTACTATTTTTTTAGCTTTCAAAAGCATTGAAACTACAAAAGATGAAATATTAAAATGACTTAAAATCTATTAAAACCTCAATTGGGTTGCAAGCTCATAATACGTCGTGTGTCATAGTTTAAAATGTGGTGACAATATTGTAAACATTTTTTTCGTTTGAATATGATTTATATTTATTGAAAAATCAAATAGTAAATGTCTGAACATAATTAAAAGTCAGTCAATCATTTGTATTTGTATAAATCTTATAATAAAAGCCATTCAATCAATAAAGATCAAGATGAATTTCTATCATGTACCACATTAATTTGAATAATTTTAGAAAAAACTAGAAGTGGACACCGGTAGGTACCCATCCAAATATTACAAATTCAATCATAAAACTAAAACTAATTGTTCAGGGAATGTTGCAATCGATGCTAAGTCAGTTACAATCAAGAACACAAAATAACAAATATATGAAGGAAATGGTTTTAGCCTCTTTAGTTATATATGCTTTTTTCCCTTGAAATTTGTTTATTAAGCTATGTGAGATAAGAAATGAGTTAATATCTTTATTTATAGATGTTTGATTCACCATTAGTTGTGTTTCTTAAACGATGTGGGATAAGAAAATAACAAAAAGTAAAATATTATGAATGAAAGTTTGATCCCACATAGTTACGATAAACAAATGTAAAAACATTTTTCATTCTATAAATAAAGGTGTCTATCAAATTAAAAGAAACTATATAAATCATTAATAATTTTTTATTATTGGAAACATTTCCAAATAATTAAAGTTCAATAAAATAAATTCGAAAGTCTAAAACCGCATGCACCGCCCACATAATGCAATTCGAACTTTTCAAAATCCGAAATCGCATATGTGGTACCGTGTGGTTTTTACTATATAGCAAATCACGCAACACTCAATTATCGCCATTAAAAGTGTATTTTTCAAGATATTTGAGTGACAATTAAAGCCTTTGCTAAACTATGGAGAAATATTTACACTATCACCCAATTATCGTTCAAATTTGTAGATTTCATCTATTTAGAAATTTGTATTTCTATAATATGTAAAATATACTTTTTAATTATTTATAATTACTAATTAATTTTATATTTCTCTTTGTTGTATATTTTATAAAAAATTATAATATTGAACATGAACCAATTTGGACATATTATTTAAAATTGATTTTTAATTTTTTAGTATTTAAAATCTTTAGTATTTCAAGCAAACTTATCATTATTAAGAGGTAGTATATTAGTATAATATTGATAACCAATGAGACTATTTAGAAAAAATAAATATAATAATAAAGCATATGAATTTTATAGAAGTAATCGTTATAGATTACTAAATATTTAATATAGTTTTAAATATTTTTTTAAACAAACTTCAAATAAAATCATAATTATAAGAAAAAATAAATACTAAAACCAGAAAACATACTGTTAATTTAAATTAAATACTTGAAATTGAAACATGACCAAATAAATAGTTTTTAATTCAATTTAGAAATAGATAAAAGTAAAAGTATATCGAAATTATACAAAAAATATATATACATGCGAAACCTATATGTAGATGCTATTAAAATTGTGTGATTTGAGATAACTATTTAAGTTGAACCATATTAATTTTAATTTTATTTGATGAATTGTATTCATTTACTATAATTATTATAACTTTTTGTCTTCCAAAATTTAGATACGTGTATCTATTATCATAAAATTGAAAATAATAATGATATTTTTATATAGACTATTTAAAAATTATGTAAAATAACATGTATATATCTATATTCTAATTCTAACTATACAAGTTTCTTCCTGCGCAACGCGCGGGCATTCGTCTAGTATATATATAAAACATGCGATGACCTCGTAATTAGCTTAACTAACTTTTCTTGACAGAAAACTAAGGGGTCGTTTGGTTCGTTGGTATTCAAGAGAATTGAAATACAATTCCTTCGAACTCCTGCGCTTGATTCAAGTTTTGTTTAAGGGAATTGGAATTCAATTCCATTGAAATTGAGGGAATGAATTCCTTTGGATATTGGAAGAAATTAATTCTTTTGGAAGAGGTTATGTGCAAGATTACCATTATACCTCTTCTATTACATTTCAAATTGAAACCAACTACCACCACCCACCACCACCACCTAGTACCACCACCTATAGCCACCACCACCACCACCCACCACTGTCATACACCACTGCCGCCGCCACCACCACCCACCACCACCACCTACGACCATCTCCACCACCTAGGGGTGTTCAAAAATATCCATATCCGAATATCCGATCCGAAAAACCGAAAACCCGAAGCTAAATTATCCGAAAAAACGGATATCCGAATTCGGATATCCGAATTTTCGGATTCGGATTCGGATACTGATTTTACAAAATTTCGGATATTTTGGATATCCGATATCCAAATTTCAAAAAAATATATTTCCTTTTTTTATATATATTAGTGTGTTTCGTCGATTAATCTCATACTCTTTTTACTTCGTTTAGTTTTTAATACCACAATGTAATATCAAATATGTTTATTTTGATTTAATTATTTGATAAATGATTTTTCTAGGCTAATTTAATTAAATTTGGAAAAAAGTTTTCTAATATCGGATATCCGAAATGATATCTGAATCCGTATCCGAAATTTCGGATATCCGAAATTTCAGATACGGATTCGGATATCAATATCTACTATCCGAAATTTTTGGATATCCAAAATTTCGAATATCTGATTTTGAACACCCCTACCACCACCAGCACCACCACTACTACCACCACCCACCACCATCACCCACAACTACTACCGCGACCACCGCCACCCACCAACACCACCATCACCTCACCACCACCGCCGCCACACACCACCACCACTACCCACCGACCCACTGCCGCCACCACCACCGCTGCTACCACCCACCTACCGCCACCGCCCACTGCCACCACCTACCACCGCTGCCGCCATCCATAACCACCACTCACCATTAGCAATAAATTATAAAACAAAGTAAAATTATGTAAAAAAACAAGAAGTGAAATTTGTCATTTACATGTATTTCAATTCTATCCTGACAACCAAACAAAATATAAAATTGGATTCGAGTTCCTGATAGATTCTAATTCCTTGAGGGATTCTAATTTTTTCAATAACTTTTTGCAAACCACACAACCTAGGAAGTTGCTAACTGAAATCTAAGAACGCTTTTGCTTGAAATCAAGCATGTGACAAATGTTATCATTGAAGACTAACATACCCATCTATCATCATTTAAGGTATGTCCATATGACTTACGCGGTTTTACTTAAGTCAAGTGGCTTTGTATTTGCTAATTAAGATTATCGACGTTAATCTTCTTTAACAAGCTCTATGTTGCTTCTTTTATGGGCATTTGGCAATAGCAGCCACTATACCTTTAGAAAAGAATCATCTCACATATGCTTGTATTACCTTAAACCGGCAATCTAAAACCAACAGCCTCGACGATCGATTGCAGGATGGTATCTTTGTTGAAACTGGTAAGATTTGAGTTTCACCAATCGTAATTTGCTTATTATGGACACTTGAGTTGTACATCAGCCACTCAATAGGTCACTCCATACCTAATTTACATTTCACATTATACTTTTCATGTGGTCTTGTCTATATCTGCTCGACTGCTCAGCTAAGGATCGCAAAAAGAATACAAAGGAAAAACGAATATTCTATTTGTACCCTTTTTATTGGTTTGTTTCAACGATTATGGTTGATGCCTTTTGACCAGTAAATGTATATTATATTATGAGGACCATACAATGTTGTTTCTGTGACGAAATGGACATGAGTTAGCTTAGCATGCTGATTCCAGATCATTATTTGCATGCCAAACTAACTGACAAAGAATGAGTCAGGCACTTGAACAGAGAATGAAAAAGCCAGGACTAACTGACTGAACTTAAAGGAAAAAAAGAGCCGGTTTGACTTGGTCAACTTAAAATGCATTTAACCTGTTCCTTGCCTTTGGTGAATAAAACATGTGACTTTTGATTTCATTACCTTTTGTAGGATGGAAGATACTACAAATTTTATTTTAGTTTTAAATTAAAGAATCTTGGGGAATGACGGTGTAGTTGTCAACTTTACCTTCTTTTGAGGTGGTAATGAGCATCACCCATTAAAGCCACTACTCATATCTTGCTCACTTTTTTGACCCACAACATATTTGCTTACTAACTAAATCAATATTGTAAAAAATATTGATAGGGTTTGATATTTGACAAGTCGCGGTCTATAAGTTGTAATTTCATCATAGATTATCTTGTTTAGTATTGGATTTTTACGACATTTTTCTAGTGAGCCACATATATATGATTTGCATGTCATATGAAGTTTTAATGCTTTTGAGAACGGCGAATGTATAAACTTAAAGATTGCTAATTTGCTAGAAACATAACTTTATAGAATCTTTACCAAAACTAGAATAACTGTTATAATGATTGAGCTAGACTAGCTGCTTATAAATCTTCATTCCTCAACTTTGAAGCTCCCCTACTCGAAAAAGAAAGACTAGCATTATTTGTATAATAATTCCTTTAAAGTAATATAAACTAGTAATTTTTAATTGATGTTGATGGTATACCCTCGATACTAGCAGTCTAGCACCAGAATATGGAAGAATATGCTTTATTTAAATTTGTTTTTGGTAAGAATATATATATATATATATATATATATATAATACATAGTGGATGTTCATTGATGTACGGGGTGGGTCTACAAAGAACACATTCAATTACACCCACATATAATACCAAAGGTTGGCCTTCCCATACCATAGAATTCTCACAATTTAATAAAGAAAAAAGTCATTTTCTTACCAATAATCCTCAATTTGAAAGAACATTCATATGTATGTATATATAGATATTATGGCATTCTAGTCTTTGTACAAGAATAATTTTGTTTGCAATAATGTTGCTGGAATAAACTTAAGCACATAAGCAAATAGGAAGAATCAGAATCGTATGCAGATTGCTATTATTAAACACATTATGTTAGGTATTTGTTTGGAATTGATGCCAAAACTAAAAAGCTTGGATTCAAATCTAGGTGTCTCGCTTTGCTTTGCTTTTGGTTTTATAAAAGTAAAGAAACTAACTTCTTCTTTGCTCCTTTTCCATTTTGCATATCATTATTTTGCTATTATGCTCTTTTTACAAACTTTAGACTGTAAATTCGAAACTTGTTTTTTTGGGGAATACAAGCTTACTGCTTAAAAGAACCAAGTGAGGCTTTTTCCTCCAAGGGCCATGAGGAAGTTTAGTGCCCTCAAAGAATCAAATTAGTTGAAAGAATATATTTTGAAGACTTTGTTTGTATTATTGTTTCAATAATTTTTTTTTATTTGTGATGCTATTAAGTATTGGTTAGTTGTTAAAAAAAATAGCAATACTTTAATTTTATTATAACATTCTAATCTACAACACTATATTATCCCAATATAAATCAATTGTCATTGTAAACTACAGGTAGATTTATCAATACACAATGTATTGATTAGAAAGGCTGAAAATGTAATGTTATAATTGGATATAATTTTTCAAGCACGATATGTTAATAACAAAATAAAAATACAATATTTCAATAAAAACAAATAAAGACATAATATAATAAACAAATAAACAAAATTATGTTATTATTTATTGCATTCAGCCGTTAATATTCCAATCAAATTATATACATCTCAATACTTATTTTTCCATTCATGTTATTTTTGCCCGTTTAAATAAAAGAATTCTTAAATTCATCTAATATGAACAAACACATTTATCTTGCATGGGTCCACACACCTTCCCTCATATGTTCGTTTGTGGTTTGTCTTTAGCATAATTAACACACCAATATCATAAAATAAAATAAAAAGAACTGAACATTTGAATGCTACCTCGACTTTTATTAATTATTATATTAATGTATTATCTTATCAATAGAAAAACTAACAAACTCGAAATAAAGAAGGCATAAACCAAGTTTAGCCCGAAGTTTGTAAAGGTTTGTTTTTGTTTCCCCCTCATTAATTTTAAGTGGGTCGAAATTCGAGGCTGACCAGTGACCCGTTTGGAAAGAAGAAGAATAAAAAAAGAGGATCACACACCCTATCTCTATCATATTCATAGCCTATGCTGTTTTGCTGTGTGTCTGTTTTTTGTATAAAAAGGAGAAAAGGAAGGTGGAACAGGACAATAACGAGCACAAAACCTACTGTCAATGCCATCTGTAGATAACAATTCATCACAGACCACACCACAATGCAATTGATGTGATTGACCAGATTTTCAGGCAGAAAATGATGGGTGGAGGAGGAGGATCCAAGAAACTCAAGAGAGCGGCTCGGAAATTGCTTCATACTTGCGGCTCCTTCTCTTTCCGGCAAACCCATGTCGAACCCCCTTCCGCCACCGTATGTTTTAAAACTCCGATTTAGGTTTTTCTTGGGTTTTACTCTTTCTTCTTCTCACGAATTGTTTGTGTTCTTGTTACAGGTGGTAATTGCGTCTGGTTCGATTGAGAATTCTCCCACTCCTAGCAAGGTTAATTCAGATAATTTGACGGAAAATGTTCTCAACGCAGATCCAACTACTTCATCTTCCAAGGTAATCCTCATTGTTTGTCAATCCTTTCGAATGTGGCCTAATTTGAAGCCAATTAAGTAAGCCCTAAAGTAACTGGACATACGTGCTGCAAATTACTGATTTAGTATTTGGGGGTTCAGAATTGGAAACCAAGATGAAGCTCATTTTGTTCAAATTATAAACTGATTTCGTTAATTTACCCCAATTCTAGTATCAAACCATCTTACCATTCTCAGTCATACCAAGAGTACCATAAATGGATAATTTGTGATTCGATTTCTGTAAACATGTTTTGTTTCTTAACCTTTTCAATTTAATTCCAGGCCATGTGTGCGATATGTCTAGACGCTCTCAACTACAGCTCTTGCACTACTCCAGGCCAAGCTATATTCACAGCACAATGCTCTCACGCCTTCCATTTTGACTGCATCGCTTCCAATGTCCGCCATGGAGGTGTCACCTGTCCCATCTGCCGTGCCCAATGGACCCACCTCCCTCGTAACCTCAAAACCCCACCTTACGCCAACCTAACCGACGACCCAATTCTTCAAATCCTCGATGACTCCATCGCCACTTTCCGGGTTCACCGCCGGTCAATCTTACGATCCGCCCGCTACAATGACGACGACCCAATCGAACCAAGTCACGGGCTCGACCGACCACGCCTCCATCTCTCTATTCTAACCGAACCACACGGGTCTTCATCTCAACCTCCATTATCAATATCGTCACCCGATCCCGCATACCGGCCCGCGTGTCTCTCTGTTCGACTCGCGCATCAGCCCGCTATCGATTTAGTCCTAGTCGCGTGCCCTAATGGGCCGCACCTTCGGCTCATAAAACAATCGATGGCACTTGTGGTTTTTTCACTTCGGCCGATTGACCGATTGGCGGTCGTAACCTACTCATCTGCTGCCGCGCGTGTCTTCCCACTCCGGCGAATGACATCATACGGAAAACGGGCGGCACTACAAGTAATCGACCGATTATTTTACATGGGCCAGGCGGACCCAGTCGAGGGGCTGAAAAAGGGGGTGAAGGTGTTGGGGGACCGGGCCTATGAAAACCCGCAATCGTGTATCTTACACCTGTCGGATAACCCAACACGGTCATACCATGGGTTTGATGCTGAGGTGGCGGTTAGGGTTCACCGATTTCATGTCGGCTATAGTTTTGGGACTTCAAATGGGTTTGTGATGCATGAATTTGAGGAGTTTTTAGGGCGAGTGATTGGGGATAAAATTAGAGATATTCAGTTGCGGATTAGGGAGGACGGTAGGGTGGTGAGGCTGGGGGAGCTTAGTGGCGGGGAGGAGAGGAGGATTCCGGTGAGTGTGAGGGAAGGTGGGAGTGTCTGGGTTGAGTATAGTTATATTGAAGATGGGGTTAGGGAATGCTTGCGGAGTGGGGAAGTGGTGGTGGGATTAGGGGAGAAAGGGGAGTCGGGTGGTGGTGGTGGTGGCGGCGGTGGTGGAGGGAGTGAAGATGGTCGGAGCAGTAATGCTGGGAGCTGGGATTATCATGATCCGTACATGGCTAGAAGATGGGCTAAGCATTTGCATGGTTATAGGCTCTGAAACTGAATTTTGTTAAATGTTTCTTTGTTCATTTGTGTATTTTTCTTTCTTTTTTAAAACAAACTTAATTCGATTGTGGAAAATCAGACATTCCTTGTAAAACAAGCGGAAAGATAAATGGATAATGATTTAAAATGGTAACGAAGCTTTAAAAATGTATAAAAAAACATCATTAAACTTTAATTTGTGCATAAAACACTATCAAAGTATACATTATGTACACATTATACCATCAAAGTATATATTTTGTAC
This sequence comes from Cichorium intybus, assembly GCA_023525715.1. Taxonomy (NCBI): domain Eukaryota; kingdom Viridiplantae; phylum Streptophyta; class Magnoliopsida; order Asterales; family Asteraceae; genus Cichorium; species Cichorium intybus. The sequence goes on along the minus strand of CM042011.1, from coordinate 37,076,430 downwards.
ATATACACCATCAAAGTTATCTGTTTGTTCACATTTGACATTGGGTCCATCGGCATTAGCTGGTCAACTTTGTTGGTGTAACGTGTACAATACTTTGGTAATATAATGTGTACAAAATATATATTTTGGTGTTTTGTACACAAATGAAAGTTTAATGGTGTTTGTTGTATATTTTTAAAACTCCATTACCCTTTTAAGTCATTATCCCGATTTGAAAATATACACCAAGTACATTCTGTGAGAATGAAAACAAACCGATGAAAAGAAGCTTTGTAGTTCTAATACGTCATCTTTGACAAGTACATTCTTTGAGAATGAAACTGTGAGAATAGATTTGAGAATGTACGTCACATTCTGTGAGAATGAAAACAAACTTATCAAAAGAAGCTTTGTAGTTCTAATACGTCATCTTTGACAAATACATTCTTTGAGAATGAAACCTATCATTACTTTTTCAAATCGAGTTGCAGATCCAAAAACATGGTTAGGGCTTTTTTTAAGACTTTATTGTCGATCCGTCACTGATTAGACATTGATCCGTTGTTGGTCTATTGTTGATGGAGATGGTTGATCTGATGATGGAATATGGTCGGTGATTAGTCGCCGATCACACAAAGATCTGTCACTGATACGTCGATGACCACTCACTGGTCCGTTGTTGATCAGCCACTGATCAGTTGTTAATCTATTGTCAATGGACATGGTTGGTCTGATGATGGTGTGTGGTCGGCGACGGTGATGATACAGGGTGGGTTAGATATGGCATTGCCCTTAGCGGGGGTTTCTGCTAGTCGTTGATCCTACTCTCTATTGCAGCATTGCTGGTGCTTTGCAATACGTTACAGTATTCAGTAGGTTTGTTTATATATGCATTCGTGCCAGCCTCACTTCACCATTCTTGAGCAGATACTTAGATACGTTCGTGGTACTCTCGCCCATAGTTTGCAGATATATGTTTCTCTATCATAGGGACTTACCACTTACTCTGACGTTGATTAGGTTGGTTGCCCTGTTTCCTATCTTTCCTATCGGTCCACATATGGTTAATTATTAATATGGTTAAATGTTGTGTCTTTTTGGCCCCAATTTGCTATCTTGGTCCTCTAAGCATCAAGGGACCATGTTCTGATCCAGTGCCGAGGCATTGCCAATGTTGTTACCGAGACATGTTGGCTTTGCAATTTATTACGTGAACTTCACAAACCTCCCAATCGGGTCACTATCATTTATTGTGACAATATTAGTACAGTATATCTGTCTAACAACCCGGTCCAACAATATCGGACTAAACACATTGCGATCGACATACACTTTGTATGGGACTAAAGTTCTTCATGTTTCTTCTTCATCTCAATATGTTGATATTTTCACCAAAGGGCTTTCTTCTACACTATTTCTTGATTTTGGATCTAATTTGAACATTCGGACTCAGTCTCTCATCCAAATTGCAGAGGGGATATTAGCGATTTAGCGTTGCATTATGTTTTTAATTCATTTATATTAATCTTTGTATAGTCCAAGCCCACATGTTATGTTATCCCTTCACCATGTATTTTGTATATATTTACCAAGATAACGAGAGACATGAATCATGGAAAATTATCCTCTATCACATATAACAAACACGCTAAAATCTATGGGTGAATCTTATGGATTTAGGACCAATACAGGGCTAAGAAACATTATTCTACCACTCATTACATCTTCGATAAAACAATTTTTCATTAAAATCGGTGATTGCATCTCTTTTTCTCAAAATCTCAAAAATCATATCAAATAATATTAAGAACACATACATTGGTGTAATACCAAATAGATTTAGCAACCTCTACTGAATTCAAATCTAAAAATCGATACACTTCTACTGATCTCTCAAAAAATCACAAAGAACAAAGCTCTCTCTTCTCTTTCAATCTTAAACTCTCACAAACCTCTAAACCCCTAAATGGTCCTCTATTGGGTATTTATGTCCTCTCATCAATATTCATCTCTTCAATTAATTTTGAATAAATAGAATTGTCTCTTTCACAAATGACACTTAGGTTTCTCAAGAAATATTAATTTCATTACAACTACCAATCATTCTCATGTATTATCAAATAAGAACAAAGTATTGAAATAGCAATGTAATTTAAAATTGACAATACCATAAATGATGCTCTTGTAAAATCTCCATCACATCTCAATGTCTCCATTAATTATATCTAAACCCAAAATGTCAATGAATATCAATAATAAGATATAATATATGATATTATATCGTCAAAATGCTAAAAACATCTAAGCTTTATTTGCGAGTGTTGCACTTTAAGAATCTGCAACTGTAATTTTCAAAGCAATACTGGAAAAACGTTTATATGGATTTCTGTTCTTAATCTCGATGTGTTTTAACAGAGAATTCGAAATGAGTTCCTTGGAACTGGAAGTGTAAAGCTCCAATTAGGATATTACCAAACCTTTAAGTGATTTTCTTGTCTTACATTTTAACTACAAATTTCACTTAAGACATATAAATTGAATAGCTTATAATAGAGTTGCATTGTGGGAACTTGTTCTTGATCTTAACACAAAGTGCTCATTTTTTATAGCAAAACTGTGGATCATAACAATTCAAAAAGAAGTTGTTTGACCCCTAACCATAACCATTTACCCTGATTAATTTCTTAACTCCATAAAGTCATTCTGACTCTGGCAGTTGTAGCAGTTCTCGTATACCTTGTGACACCTGTGGCACCCAATAATATCATTTAACAGAGATAATGGCATACTTGTAATTAAATCTTTTTTTTTTCTTTTGGATCTTAAATTCTCAAGATAACTTACCATCTTAATTTGGGCTTTGATTTGGGCAATGAGACGAGTGTATTCCTCAATTTGTCTACAAAGATCCAACCTCAAATTTAAAATATAAACTACAAAAAACAAAAGTAAAAAATTCAAGAAAGTACCTAGCAAACTTTTGTTCCCTAGCAGGGATGATTTTTAGAGCCTCGGACCAAGTGAGCTCTACATGAAATCCAAGCCCAACATCTACAAATATGTGGCGTGTATCAGGTCTGCACACATAAGAATAACAAGTTTTTAATATAAGATTAATTAAAACCAGGTTTAATAAATTTTGAGATGCGTACACATCAGCTTGCGCGTATACTTCGGACCCGAGATTGACCATTGACCTGAGACTTGTTACACTGTTCTTCTCCAGATTCTCCAAATTTTTTCTCAGATCTGAGCTACTGGTGTCAAGTGAAAGCACAGATTATTGTGTAATGATTTTAAACAATTTAAGTTGCATAGTTTTGGAATCAAGATAGTCAATGGTATCGCAGAAGGATACAAGACTTTCTGTTGTTCAAAAACTTTGTCCCTGTAATATTAATGGAAATCAAATTAGGGCTTATTATACCGACTGCTGAAATCAACTGTGAAATAATAAACTGGCTTGATATCAAAAAGAACTTTGTACCTTTCAGCAATGGCCCGAACAAGGTCAGGTTTTAAGCGGCGGTCAACAAATTCCTCGAATCTTTGTATTTTTTCTTCCTTGAGTCGATCCATGTAGCTCCTGCAATAGGTTGAACCAAACTAAGATATCTGCATATATAACTCCATCACTTGAACGATCGTCTGGTAAGATATTTAAAAATTAATTCAGCTATGGTCACGGAGTAATTAAGATTTAGGAGGGGATTAATCAAGTCACACAAGCAGACACACTTGGTACGATCAATGGAACCCTTTATACCATCCATAAGTAGCATGGTAAGCCAATTTAAGATCACGTTGTCATTAGCGAATCGCTTTTATACCCTCAATCATAAACCCTAACAGCACAAGTAGATAAATAACTTGTTCGATTTTAGGGTAAATTGAACCCTTGATACGAGACTATCAGAACCCCTACGTACCCGTTCAATTGAAGAATATGTCCATTGCTTTGCTTGCTATTTGTCGATTGAAACGTTGTGGAAAAACCACTGTTGTAGAAATCCGGGGCAGAACGACGGTCACTCGGCGAGGCTTAGAATGCGTATTCCCTTGGTATTTTTTAATTTGATATATAAAAATAAAAACATAATTTTATATTAAAATTTGTATAGGCTTGTTTAGGCTCGAAAACAGAAGCTCCAACTTGATTAATAAATAAGCTCCAAGTTGAGTTTGAGTTCGTGTCGGATTCGTTTAACACAAGCTCGAGTCGAATTTTAAACGAGTTGATCCCGAATAGCTCACAAGTAGCGCAACTCGTTTGCACCCTAGGAGAGGGAAGCGGACCGCTTTAAAAATAGGCTTAAAACCAGCCAAGCTCGAGCTTTAGCCCTATGATTTTAAATAAGTCGGGCTCGAGCTTAGGTGAGTTCAGGTCTACTGAGTTCGTTTACATCCCTAGAAGCGGTGGTAAAATACTATTTCCAAATTTTACTGAAAATCCCCAAGGCATTTAGTGTCAATCAAATATTGCATTGAAAATCCTTAAGGCATTTAGTGTCAATCAACCTCAAACGATAAGATGCAATAATATTACATTTAATACAATACGATAATACAATACATTTGATAAAAAATATAATAAAATTATTTAATTCAAACAGAATAGATACAGTAAAATTACAGTAAAAAAAATTACATAATATTATAATAAATAATACCTTCTATCTAATCCTATTCTCAGGGTTAGAGAATACAGCTAAAAATAATACCTTCTATCTAATCCTATTCTCAGGGTTAGAGAATACAGCTAAAACTACAGTAAGATTAATTTGCTCAGATAGGATAGGGAGACTGTAATTAATTTCGAAAGGGTTTCAACAATTTTGGTCGTAAATTGATGGAGAAAATAGTATTTTCTACGAATGGCAACAAGTCAGGTTCGGGCCTATACTAAGATACAATACGATACAACATAACCTACTGTTATACGTAGATAGATATTGTACTAAGAATAAATACGGATACAATCCTATTATAAAAATTTAAAATACATTACTAAATCATGTACTCAGTCAACACGAATACAAAAAGATATATTAATTGTATACGAAAATACATCATACCCATCATCCTTTTGGGTTCATCCAAAACAATTGAAACCCAAGATGATTAAATTGAAGTGTACACACACACACACATTAAACACCACTTTCTTAACATCAATCTTTTGCTCATTTACAGATACATCTGCTCTTCACGCCATACACAGGGCCACGTGTAAACAAACCATCAACAGTACACTAACAACCAAAATAAAAGAATATATATATATATATACTACAAACTACACTCAATCACGGACTCATATTGCAGTCCCGCATGTACGCCTGATCATAGTCCACAAACCTACTCCAATACCCTCGAAACTTCGGAATCCCTATTTCCAACCACGGCTTCAGATTCCCATTGTAGTGAATCACAGCTGCCTTTTCAATCTCCCGGTGACTCACACTCGGGTTATACCCAAGCCCAAGTACATGCCATGTCCTCTCAAGCGGGAATACCCGATTCCAAAATGTTATCAAGCCAGGTGGCAACGTCCCAAGCTTCCACAACTGTCTCTCATTATTCTGCACCCAAATGTTACATCTTCAATCACATAAATTCTTACAAGTTACAAGATTTATAATAATGAAATCAAACACTTACCAAATTTTGCCAGGAGTGATAAACTTGGGTGATGTTTTGCTTTTTCCATTCATCCAAATCAAATAAATTCATTCCATAAGCCCATCCACAAGCACGCGGGTCAAAGTTTTTAGCTATTAAAGGATTTGAGAAATTAAGGTACCGGTCAAACCGGTGAAAATTTTCCCCGCATGTTTCAACTGCACCAATCACCTTCCCTTTCATGTCAATTTCCCAAAGTCCACTCAAATCCTTTTGGACCACAATGTCATCATCCAAGAACACAACTTTACTAAGGTTTGGAAAAATCTCCGGAAGGTAAAACCGAAGATGATTCATGATTGAAAGATACTTCGGGTTCCGGAACTTTAAGTTCGAATCCGACTCGGCCTTACGTGTTTTGAAATAATAATCGATCATGTTCTGTGAAGCTAATTGTTTCAAAACCGGACTATAACTCGCATTCAGCCATGTGAATTCCTCGATGTTTTGAACTTGTATTGTCGCCTTGCCAGGTGGATTTGCAAGAAACCACATTCTCATTGCTGCATAATTGAGTCTGTCTGTCACAATGTGGAACACATGTTTTGATGGATCCTGTCATAAAGAAATGTAAGTAGGTTGCTATTACGAGACATTGTTATTTATTATTTATTATTTATCACCTTGGCAGTTGAAACGGTTGAATTGATAACAGCTGCTGTAGCCAAGATGTTATCCGAAAACAAAGCATAGTGAAAGAAATTAGGGTTTTGAAGTTTGTCTTGATTTGGGAATTGTTGGGAAGAGGAATTTAAAGAGTAATATTCGGTTGAAAGGCGTAAAGGAAGACAATGAAGGCCTTTCGGGACGGTTTTGGCGGTTAAATGAGTTAAAAACAAGGCCTGTTTTTTATGGACCCGAAGTTGTTCTTCTGTTGAGTGAATTATCGCGCGGAGTTTTTTTACAACAGCTGTGCAGTCGTCTTGTATTTGTTTTCCTTTTGCTAGTGTTTGTTCCATAGCCTTTAGCTTGTCATTTGCACTACATTTATAGAAAGATAAGTGAATGATAAATTTTAAAAAGGTTAATTGCTTTTTGGATGTAATTTAGATTTTAGAATTTGGGTTTTACTTTTTTGGTAGATCTGAATCTTTGGTTGCATCACCGAGTGCTTTTTGAAGTTCCTTCATACGCAAGCGAAGTTCTCTAATGAAATGAGGATTGGTTCTTGTTGCTGAAAGAGTAAGGTAAAGTCTTCCTCTAATTAATTGATCTTTTAGATACCGAACACGGGTATCTGTCATGACAGGTTCATTAGGTTTCTTGTTTTTGGTTTTTGCGGCTTCAATGGGTTTTCCATCTTGTTTTGTTTCCTGAAATATCGGAAATCAAGATGAATTAATGTTTGGATGATATGTAGGAATGATGATGGATCAATCATTAATCCATGCATGAGTTTGGACTAATTCTTGATTATTTTATCAACACTTGGAAGTTATTAAAGATGCTATGTTTATAGATGATACAGCTAATACCAATCTGAATACACAGCTAGCCATGAACATCTATTATGGTCACAAAATGCATGAAAGTGACAGCACAGCAACAATCCCAGATTAATTTTAAATAACTTACAGCTTGAGTGGATAACAATATATGATTAGACGTCTTCAATTTTATATTTTCGTTGTCACTGTTATCTGCTTCGTGCAATCCTTGAGTCACTTGTCTGATGATAATGGTGTCCTGTGTCTTCGATTCTGGAGTATGAATGTGAGGGTGTCATGTAAATCACTAAATTGTATGATGCAGTCGAGAAAAATCATAAAAAAGGTTGGAATTTTGTTATGAGGCTAGTAAAATTAGGGTTAGGGTTAGGGCTGAATGAAAAAGTTAGGAGAGAAACCTTCGTTAAGTTGTCTAGCTTTCCTGGTCCTTTCACCATCAAAATGTTGAATAGATCTAGTAAAATTTTCCAAATAAACATCACCCACTGGTTCTTCTTGTGCTGTAGATACCTCCTGAAAACGTATCGATTTGAAGGTTGGGGAAATGAACGTATATCCGAGTATCGGGAATTCGGAAAGTGAATTAGTGATATTACTTACCTGAGAAAGTAGATTATGGGGCCTGACATCACGATTCAGCGACTGAAGTCGGAAAGAGATAAACGGAAAACAAATTACAACCAATTAATTTCGAGATTGATGAGATTGCAAAATGAGGAGCGAAGGACTTACGAGTGTTGAAGGCTCCGAAATGAAATCATCTGTAGCTGCAAGAAGAAGAAAAAGAAATGAGTTACACAATATAGATTTAATTTTGGGAAGAAGTAGAAGAAGATCTGAGATGAAGAAAGGGGAATTACAAATGGAAGAAAATGTAGCGAGTCTATCAGTGTAAAGAACAATGGGGGCAAGAACTGTCAAAAAGAGTAACACTAGCACTGGTTTTCGCATCTTCATCTTCATCTTCATGCTCATCTTTCCAGTAAAGAAAACAAGAAACCCAACTCTATGCTGAACCCAATGAAATCCGAATAACCATTGTTCTAAGTACGTACAAATTGGCTTAAAAGCTCAGAAATTAAACGACCAAAAAAGTAGAAGATTTCAAGGCACAATAAACAGACGAAGAAACGAGTGAAAGGAAGGAGACGAACACGAGCAACAGAAATTGTCGGCAATGGTGGATGTACCCTCAGATTATATCTAATCTTTCTACGCCCAAAATGCCAAAACAACGTTCATATCCAAAATATATTCTGTAGATATGTTCAAATTTATTTATTTTTATTTTCTATGAAATTATACAAGTGGTCCTATCAACCGCGAATAGTTTTTATGAAAAAAAATGAGACACCATGTGGTTTTTAAATCTTGTTTTGGTCGTTTTTTATAGCTAACTCCTTAAAGAAAAAAATTGGATAATGTTATATAGAGTACATTACACTTTTAGTCCCAGTGGTTGCTATGTTTTTACACCCTGGGTCCAACTTTCAAAAAATCACTCCAGAAGTCCCTATGATAACATTTTCGTTTCACTTTGAGTCCCTCACTCGGTTACCATTTGTTCCATCTCGTTAGTTGATCTCACATGCCCCTCACGTGAGAGTATTTTCGTAACTTTAGATGGGTATCTAAACAGTGAATGCTAAATTTATAAACCTTCAAATCGTCTTCTTCCTCGCGAGTATACGAAGCAGACGAGCGGGTTCCATAGAAACCCTTCACCCCGATCATATTCTTCTTCATTACAATGGAATCAAACTACAAAGTCGGCGAACACTACCATGGAGCGTTCTCGAGGCAACCCTTAAGTTACTCTGACGGCATTGACGTGCACGCAGAGGTCGTCATGCGGTCAAAAATAAGAGATAACCTAACATTCACTAGTATAGTGGAGTCAGGGTCGATCCACAGGAGCTACGTGGTTAGCCTAGATGAGAGATTACCAACTAATAGTGTCACAGCTATAGTCGGAGGAACTAATTTCTATCTTTCTACCTCGAAACAATATTCAAACACTCAAGCCAAGCTTAGCTATGTCCAAATGACCTAGTTACTTTCTGAACTCAGAAGTACATCTCTGAATCAGAAGCAATTGAAGGCATTCAAACTAGCAAAAACCAAGCATAGCATAAACTAGCTAATAACTAAAGTTCTACTTGAACAATTACTAGCCAATATTTAATGCTCAACCTAACCAAGTTAGCCACTGATTTCAACTAAAGAAAACAGTTCCAACCAAGTCACAAACACAATCCAAGCACAATCAATCATATAACCAAACACAAACATCCAAAATACCGAAAAACCAATATTAAATGTAACCGAATGATTTCATTCACCAAAACCAATATCCAAACTTCAAATCAGTAACCAAAATGTTTCAAAAACAGAAACCTAAGTACTCAAAGTCAGTGCTTGTCACTCCCAAAGACTTTAACTACAAAACTACTTGCTACTAAAAAGGAAATTAAATACAAAAGCATGAAATACCAATTATGAGCTTGCTGAAATGAATCCTCGAGTCAAAGAGCTTCTAGGTCGATGTTTACACCCGGTCTTTGCTAGGGTTTTCGGCTGGAAATGCCTCTATTTATAGTTGCAAATTTCCCGTGACCGCGCCGCGCAGAAGTGAAATCCGCGGCGCGCGTACTTATCCGTTCCCCGTTTTTTCGTCATTCAAATGTGTTCCACCGCCTTACGCCCGCGTCGCGCAGAAGAGAATTCCGCGGCGCGCGTACGTGTTTATTTGATTTTCCATTCTTCCCAAACTTCTTCCTTTTGTACATCTTTAGTCCCTGTTTCTGTTCTTTTTCTCCAGACAAGTCCTGGCACGAAAAGTGAGAATACCCATGCATATTTGATATAATTTTACCAAGAACAGGGCTCAATAACGCCTAAAATACTTGATATCACTAGGCGTTGTCAAACACCCCACACTTGTGCCTTGCTTGTCCCCAAGCAAGAGAGTTTTTAACGAATTATAATAGAGAATCGAACAATTTTTGACTGTGTTTAGTTTCAAAGTTTATTGCTCTTCGAGTTAGAATGGAATAGTTCGTGAAAACATAATTGAGTTGTTCTTTGGAATTCATGGCTTTCTAAAGAACCCTTGATCACAAACTTTCTGTCCACAATGAAGTGTACTTACTCGTTCAGATTCTAAAGGCCATTAAGGAATTGTCCATGACTTTCGATGTTGTCCGTGTAGCGAGCTTTCAGAAATACCATCCCAGACCAGACGATCTTAGGTGGTAAGGTGCGTAAGGTCCACCCATTTTAGACCTACCGGCTCGAACAACAAAGGCCACAGATTGACTTTTCCTTCCCAAATTCCAATCCTAAAACGGCTCAATCTTCTAAACTCGTAAAACCCAACTTATTTGACTAACTAATAGCATGATCACAACTAAACAGTATTTCTTGAAAAATACTAATGCTATCACAATCACAAACCATTCATTTCAAAATTGCAATTCATTAAAAACTTTGAAAAAATATTGCTAAAAATTGAAAAATTGATCATTTCTGCAAAAAAATTTCAAAAATATCTCTTTCGACCGTCCACACCCCACACTTAAAACCGTACAACGTCCCCGTTGTACAAAAATTAATTCGAAACAAGGGAGAAAGAGTTACCCCTTTTTGGACGGTAGACTGCTTGGTGCTCAATATCACAGGTATAATGCGTACAATCGGATCCCTGATTCTTATGCTGGAGTTGTAGCGCTACAGTAAGACACGCCGGTGGTCAAGGCAAGTGGAGGGGGCACGGTGACCCCACACTTGTCTGAGACAACTCCCTCTCAGATTGGTATATCATGCATCACTTAACAAATAAATTAAAAGCACACATGACAGAAAGAAATCATGAACAAACAAATATACAAATAGAAGTGTCATAATTTTATACATATATCCCAAAAATATAAAAAGAAAGAAAGAAAAAGAGAAAAAAGATACATCAATTACTACCCGGTGGCCTGGAAGGTCCAGCCTCGTGATCGTGGGACCGGGCTGGGAATGGTCGGGGGCGCTGGCCCTGCGCTGATGCGATCTGAAGAAGTACCTCCCTGATCCACTCGAGCTGGTCCTCGATCCGCGTGACTCTGGCCTCCAGCCGACTGAGGGCTGGTGAGTCATCCTGTTGTGGCTGCGGCTGTGCCGGCTCTGGTGCTGCTGGCTCCTGTCTCCGGCGTCTCCTGCCGGGCTGGGCATATGCAGGCTGGGGTGCCTGAGGAAGCTCGGTCGGTGCCCGGATGTACTGCCCCAGGCGCTGCAGCTCAATGAGCCGCATCCTCTCCAGGGTGCGTGCTGTCGTGCGCGATGGAGGCAGAGCAGTCAATGAAGCTGCCACGGGGGCAGTGAGGATGCCATAAGAGCGGGCCAGGCGGGTGATGAAGTACCCCCTGGCTAGTGGACTGCTGGTGGAGGCGCCGGTCGCGTGGGTGGAGAGAGCAATCGCGAGGGCGTAGGGAAGATGGAGGAATCGGGACGGATCGAGGAGGATCCACAAATATGTCATATCGTCGCCTGACACCTTCTCGCCCCCCTCCCGATGCATGATGGAGGTGGAGACGATCCGGTGCATGAGGCGGTGAAGTGGGTCGCGGAGGTGGATCTCCCTCGAAGTCCCCGCCTCGTACATCACATTGGACAGCGGTGTCCAAACCTCCATGTTGGGAGGGCGCTCCGGCTCCCCCTGAATGCATGACCCGAAGAATCGGGTGAAGTAACGGTGCTGGAGGTCCGCCGGAGTGTATAACCCCACTCGCCTCCCGAACTCCCGGAGGTTGCACTCCCTGTGCACACCTCCCAAACGAAAACGCACCAGCCTGGAGCGTGGGTCCCCCGCCCGTGGTGCGAACTGGATAGTGGAGATGAACTCCAGTAGCAGCTCCGTGTAGACCACGTCCTCACCCGTGGCCATAATCCTGTCCCAACCACGGCAGGTGAACGATGCCTCCTCGTGGGTCCAGGTGCGGTGCAGAAACGGCTCGATCGCGTCCCAAAGCCCTGCATCCCTCAGGATGTCTCGGTCTATAACAGTCGCCTCGAGAACCCGGCGACTGATCAATGCATCCCGCCGCGAAATGTACTCCACTGAACTGTCAAGCTCTGCAGGGAACTGAAGGAAAGGGTGGTCCAATCTGAACATCATCTGCAAAAGAAAACACATAGCACAAAACAAAAAAAAAATTTGCAAAATTAGTCCTTTCCTTCCCCACCGCACCGCGGCGCGGCCCAAGAGTAATGGCGCGGCGCGGCGTACGCCTGTTTTGAAAACCCGGGATCAAATCCCCATTTTAACATGCTATATCTTATTTTAATCATACCACAAGGTAGCCTAAGTGCCGACTAGCTCATATAAGGTGTCCATTTGGCAAAACAAACACCCGATGGGCTAGCATTAGTGATTCTAAGTTTTTGAACTTTTTGGAATAAAACCCTAAAATTAACTACCTAATAACTAGTTTAAACAGCTGATAGATAGTTAAAAGAGCGTACCTTGGTAGTAGAAACACAATAAGCAAGAAAAAATGCAAGAAATTTTTGATCACCAGAGCTCCGAGTCGTGTGATTGAGTTGTGAGCCGCGGCTCACCGTATAAAGGCAAAAACCGTCTGATCGTTTCCCGCGGCGCGCATTTCTCGTTTCCGCGACGCGCGTGTCGCCAAATCAACCCCTGCGCATCGGGTTGAGTTTCGAACCCGCGTCGCGCAATTCAAAAATCCGCGGCACGGTCTTGAAGATTTTCAAAACTTTTCACACGACCCCACACTTGCTTCAGACCACCAATACCTGCAAAAAATTGATGTATTTTCTAAATTAATCCTAAGAAATATAAAACCTACTTATGACACGATGGTTTGCCTCCCAACAAGCGCTAAGTTCAACGTCTTCAGCCAGACGTGGAACTCCTTCTACAGCTACGGTGGATCGTATGTCTTCTTCCTTCGCTGAATTTCAGTCACCACCGTCCCTTTGTTGACCCCCTGCCCTTCAAACTTTCCTGGGTCGAATGGCTTGCTGGTCCTTCTGCTGCTGCCCAGTCGCCGTCTTCTGATTATTTCCCACGAGTGCTTGGAAGTAGCTTTGAACCTCCAAGCTCGGTCCTTCCTTCTGCATCTCTTCAAAGTCACAGGCTTAATGTGAAGTGTACCCAGTGCCGCTTCCAGTAGTTGTTTTTCGCCTCGTTTGCTGCTTGCATATTGCGTGTTGTCTGCACGTTGCGATTTTTGTCTGCAGTGCCAATAAAACTTTTCCAATCGAATGGGATCGGAAGGCAGCATATCGGGATGCTTCCATATGTCCTTATCGATGGTATTGATCATATCTAATTTTCCATTCATGAATGGATCACGAGTGGTGATAACATCATGTTTTTTATCATTTTCAAATATTAACTCGTCAGCATCAACTTCTTGGCCATCGTCCAACAGGTGGATCGGAACCAAGAGTGAGTGACTAGTTGGATCTGGTGATGGTACAAAGTCACCCATCATCATATCCTTGTTTTCAAATTTCTCAAAATTTTCAAAAATCATAGGTTCGGGGGTAGTATTGTCATCTACACCCCCTTCCTCAAAAACATCAACAATTTCAACAAATTCGGGAATTGTTGGGCTGGGATCTGTACTGTCACTTACAGTCCCCTCCACAACATCCTCGTCAACCAAATTGTCTGATGATGGTATAGATTCACTCATCACCAGCTCAACATTCTCAAAACCCTCAAAAACATCAAAAGCTGTTGAGTCAAAGGTAGCATTGTCACCTACAACCTCTTCCTCAACAACATTTTCGACCATCTCAATGGTCTCTTGATTTTCCCACGGTGTATGCCCTTCCATCACATATTCAGGTGATGCAAGTTCACACACATTATCATTGGTATAAAAATCACTCACCTCCGGTTCTGGCGAAGGTGGTGAACATTTCCAACTTTCCTCTAACCTATCTAAAGAAGCTTGCACTTTTTCAAGAGCTTCAGCCTGGTCCTTCTACTCGTGGTAATTGTTATACATGAATACCCAAAGTTGGGCCCAAGTTAGAGAATTTTCAGGTTGAGATAACTCCTCGGTCCGCCATCCATTGTCATTGGGTGATCCATTGTAGCAATCATCCTCGTAATAGATGTCGGCCGGATTTTCATAATCTTCATAATACTGATCCGGGTACATGTAATCACCCATTATAAGGATGTACACATACCAAAAATCAGCAAACTAAAATCAAACATCAAAAATCAGAAACTAAATCCTACAACTCACCTAATCTAAGCGCACAGCTCCCCGGTAACGGCGCCAAAATTTGACGTGCACGCAGAGGTCGTCATGCGGTCAAAAATAAGAGATAACCTAACATTCACTAGTATAGTGGAGTCAGGTTCGATCCACAGGAGCTACGTGGTTAGCCTAGATGAGAGATTACCAACTAATAGTGTCACAGCTATAGTCGGTGGAACTAATTTATATCTTTCTACCTCGAAACAATATTCAAACACTCAAGCCAAGCTTAGCTATGTCCAAATGACCTAGTTACTTTCTGAACTCAGAAGTACATATCTGAATCAGAAGCAATTGAAGGCATTCAAACTAGCAAAAACCAAGCATAACATAAACTAGCTAATAACTAAAGTTCTACTTGAACAATTACTAGCCAATATTTAATGCTCAACCTAACCAAGTTAGCCACTGATTTCAACTAAAGAAAACAGTTCCAACCAAGTCACAAACACAATCCAAGCACAATCAATCATATAACCAAACACAAACATCCAAAATACCGAAAAACCAATATTAAATGTAACCGAATGATTTCATTCACCAAAACCAATATCCAAACTTCAAATCAGTAACCAAAATGTTTCAAAAACAGAAACCTAAGTACTCAAAGTCAGTGGTTGTCACTCCCAAAGACTTTAACTACAAAACTACTTGCTACTAAAAAGGAAATTAAATTCAAAAGCATGAAATACCAATTATGAGCTTGCTGAAATGAATCCTCGAGTCAAAGAGCTTCTAGGTCGATGTTTACACCCGGTCTTTGCTAGGGTTTTCGGCTGGAAATGCCTCTATTTATAGTTGCAAATTTTCCGTGACCGCGCCGCGCAGAAGTGAAATCCGCGGCGCGCGTACTTATCTGTTCCCCGTTTTTTCGTCATTCAAATGTGTTCCACCGCCTTACGCCCACGTCGCGCAGAAGAGAATTCCGCAGCGCGCGTACGTGTTTCTTTGATTTTCCATTCTTCCCAAACTTCTTCCTTTTGTACATCTTTAGTCCATGTTTCTGTTCTTTTTCTCCAGACAAGTCCTGGCACGAAAAGTGAGAATACCCATGCATATTTGATATAATTTTACCAAGAACAGGGCTCAACAACGCCTAAAATACTTGATATCACTAGGCGTTGTCAGGCATGCATCACTTGTTTGAAGACATAGATTTTGCGGGGATGGATTTAGAGGAATGTGTATAGTTTCTTGAAAGATTTACTGGAGACAAGTGCAGGAACTTGTATTTCTGTTTACCTGAGTGCGAGTAAGCAAAAGGATTAAAGCATATTATAGAGGAGATGGAATATATTGAGTTCATCGAGATCACATACCATTGTGGAGTTATTGTACCTATGTATATGGATTATATCAGTGTTAATCTGCAGGAGTAGATAGTTGAAGACCACGATGAAATGATTCATCCTGAAGATCACCATTTCGGAGTAACAAGAGGTTTTTTCACCTGAAATGGTTGATGCGATTGACAGAACTGAAATCAACACTCCTATGAACAACACAAAAACTCCATCGGAAATGGTATATGGCCTAGAAATTCAGATGGGTGAGCACGACCCATAACAAGTTGACATTAGTGACATTGACAGTCAACTTGATGTTCAAACAAGGTTCAATGTAGATGTTGAGTGGAAGAAACAGAAACATGTACTAGGTATGCGTTTTGAAATCCCGAAACGAGTGAAACATATGCTTAACAATTATGTTGTTGCAAAATAGATATCAATTGTGTTATAAAAAGAATGAAACTAATATATTATTAGCAAAATGTTATGATTGTCAATGTTCATTTAGGCTATGGGCTTCATGGATGAGCGAGGAGCAGTCATTCCAAATAAAGTCTCTTATACATGACCATAATTGTGCTAGGAATTTCATGGTAGGTTCAATTGTCAATTACGCTTGGATTGCTATGCACTACACTCTTGAGATTATACAAAACCAAAAAATGAGTGTTAGACTACTACGAGAAGATGTCAAACAAAAATTGGCATAGATGTTAGCATGAGTCAATGTAGGAGAAAAAAAAAGCATGCATTAAATCTTATCCAGGGAACCATTGTTGAACAATATGGCAAACTATGGTCATATGGAGATGGGATTAGAAGATTCAATCTCGGGTCTAATGTGAAAGTGTATATTAATTCCATGTCGGATGGTAAAAATTACTTCATCAAGTTTTATGTATGTTTTAAGGATTGAAACAAGGTTGGAAAACTGGTTGTAGAAGATTCATAAACCTACATGGGTGTTTTCTGAAAGGATATTGTTCTGGTGATTTTTAAGTGCAGTTGGAACGGATGCCAATAATCAAAATTTCCCAATTGTATGGGCTGTTGTTTCTGTGGAAAAGAAAGAGAACTGGAAGTGGTTCATGGAGAACATTACAGAAGATTTACACCTAGAAAGTGGTCTAGGTGTGACTTTCATGTCAGATGAACATAAGGTATGTTTTAGTTGTTATATTCATTCAATACTGATTCACTTGTAAATTAATTATGTTTCCATGCACTATAAAGGGTCTATTAGAGGCAGTCAAGGAAGTGTTACCAGCAGCAGAACACAGGCAGTGTGCAAGGCAGATATATGCTAATTGTAAGAAGACATTTTCGGGAGCTCACTTTTGAAAAACTATTTTGGAAATCAAGCAAGGCAACAACGAACCTAAGTTCAAAGCAGCCATGAAAGAAATTGGGATGTTAAACCCTGCAGCATATGAATATCTAATCGAAAAGGATCCTAAGACATGGTCAAGGGATTTTTTTCAATTAGGCAGCATGTGTGATGCTGTAGACAATGAAATCTCTGAAAGTTTCATTAGTGTGATAGGAGAAGCTTGGAAAAAACCAATTGTAACAATGCTTAAAGAAATTCAAACTTTTGTTGTAACACCACGATATTTCTGGTAAGTATTTTTGTGTTAATCATAGTGTAATTATGATTTAATACGATATTATAAGTGTTTGGATGGTTAGAACGCCTTTCGGATAGAGTTTTTGCATGAAAACGCCAAAAAGGGGTTACACGGGTCGTGTGGGATCACACAGGTCGTGTTAAATGGCTTAAATACCATTCGGGACCATTTTGGACTAACCCGGGTCGTGTAACAGTCGACGTAAGTGGGAAATAGCGTCACATGGGTCGTGTCGGACTGCACGGGTCGTGCAGCCATAGATAGAGGCGCTATCTATGGAAATAGAGGCGCTATTGTCGCAGACCCAACTTTTTAAGTGCGATTTTCAGTCATTTTTGGAAAGAAACTCCCGGAAAAAAAAAAGCCTTAGAACCCTAGAAAATAATCCCCAAACACCTTGGAACCAAATCGGAAGGCTAGAACTCGACGAATTGAAGTAATCTTCGATATCTCGCTTCTCGAAGGTAAGATTTACTGTTTTAGCTCAACTGAATGGTTGATTTGGTCGATTTGAGTTGATTTTGAGTGGTTATGGTGAACTACCTGTGATTAGTCAAGAATTTTACATATATCACTTGTTTGGTTGTTGGAAAATGCTTCTAATCCCGAACCCTAACTGTCGTGAGCAAGCTTTACGCTTGAATGGTGGAAATACAAGGTATTCACCTCTATTTGGTATGTATATGGTTATGTAGGTGCTGGAAAGTGTTGAAGGATCGCTTGTATCTACCGTTGGTGTTAGCTAGGATTGTATAGAACTTCAAACCAGGTGAGTAATATGTACTATGTCTAATATGATATGTATTGGTTGAACTCTCACAACTTGAAGTAGTTTCCAATGTTGAACTTAGTAGTTTAGAAGTGGGTTGATTACCCGAATTATATAGTAGAAGCCTATGTGGTTATAACGGCCTTCGTGGCTAGGAGATTGGATTTGATATCCAAATGTTAACGACCCTTCGTGGCTAGGAGATTGGATTTGATATCCAAATGTTAACGGCCTTTGTGGCTAGGAGATTGGATTCAATATCCAAATACTTACGGCCTTCATGGTTAGGAGATTGGATTTGATATCCAAATGATGAACAAACAGGGATTTACATTGTATTGAGATTTTAACTGTTTATGTAACACCCCAATCTCACACGAGATTTTTTTTTCTTTTTTTTTTCAAGACTTTTAAATACAAA
The DNA here is from genome assembly GCA_023525715.1 of Cichorium intybus. Taxonomy (NCBI): domain Eukaryota; kingdom Viridiplantae; phylum Streptophyta; class Magnoliopsida; order Asterales; family Asteraceae; genus Cichorium; species Cichorium intybus. The sequence continues at coordinate 37,057,925 of CM042011.1, read as the reverse complement.
ATATTTAGATATACATACGGGGTATTACTCTTCTGTATCATTACCACAATTCAAGCAGCACATACTTTGCACAACGAAAGCTACCGTCCCACACTCGACTCTTCTAATTCCTTGTTTGATTACCTGAGTACATAGCATTTTTAAAAAAAATACGTAAGACATACGTCTCGTGAACAATGTGGGTTTAGACCCAAAACAGTTTCCTTATATTTCATTCATTCTCAAATTTAAAGTATTCAATTTCCTATGAGCGCACCCATAGGTATTCCTTATTATTCATGAGCACCTTCCTACGAGCGCACCCGTAGGTTTTATACGAGACGCACCCGTATAACTCCTTCCTCAACAGCATGAAACGGATTCATCCATCAAGGTATAGTTAGACAACTACTTTCGCGACGGGAGGTACCATCCCAGTAGTGTCTTTTGACCACCCCTACCGCAGCAGGCCGTGATCTTTATCCGGATACTTCTCAACTCATCAACAGGGCTCAACACTTTATTAATTCTTTGTATTTCTCATTTATCTTTTGTACACATTGTACTTACCATTTCACAATATCATTTTCAGTTTCACAAAACATTTTGGTTCCATAGAACCATTTCAATTACCATAAAACCATTTTGTCCCACAAACCATTTTATATAAAAATTCATTTCTTTTATTTAAAATCCATTTGCTATGTACTCGAAAAATCCACACATTACTCACCTCAACTAGTTAGAAAAGTCTAACTAGAACTATTCCCTTCATCGTCCCTCCTATTCATTGATCTTTTCCTCGACCAACCGTATTTGAACCACCGCCTATATACGCATTTAATTCACATACTTGGTTAACACATATTTATACATTACAACTAATTCCACAGTGCTAAAGTCTAATATTATATAGTTAAGGGTCATAACCAAGCTATAACCCTTAATAACTAACTTCTTTTAATTTATAAACTTTCCCAAAAATACACTTATTTTGCTACAGTACCCTCGGGAGGTCGTATTCGGGATTTAAAAATTTTCCACGTAGTTTCACACTATTTTAAACCTATGTTCAAAGTTTCAGGTCAAACGGACAAGCCTAGCATCGATTTCATACTTCAAAATTTTAACAGAGAACAACTTTGCTTCTGCCTCGGCCTCGCGTCGCGACCCAAGGCCTGGTCGCGTCGCGATCGCTGCTGGTACAGACCAGAATGTCCGATTTTTATGCTACAAATTCCCATTTTTCTCATTTTAAGCCCTTAATACACAACTTAATCACTAGGGTTTATTCCAAGACCAAAATCATTCATTTACTTCAGGTTTTTAACCATAAAAATCATAGATTTTAATTATTTTCCAAACATTCCCGTTTTTGCATTTTTGACTCAAAAACCGAAATTGTCCAATATTAAGCATTTCTACTGATTTATTTCAACAATTATCACATATGGAACTCATCAAAACCCCTTAGAACCAATTTGATCATGTAAATTTGAATTCTAAGGTTCTTGAACAAAATTCCAATTTTTCAACAATAGCAACATACTTTGGTGGTTTTAAGATATGTTCTTAATACACGACTTAATTGATTTAGAATCATTCCATGACTAAAACCTTCAGTTTACATCAGGTTTTAACTCAATGGAATCACTGATTCCATTCCTTTATCAAAAATTTTAGTTTTTACATTTTTACACCAAAACCTTAGTTTCAATTCAATTAACGATTACTACCAGTTTCTTTTATCTATTTCAGCATATTAGACTCATTAAAACCCTTTTAACTCAACTTGGTCATATAAACCCGTGATTTAGGGTTCTTGAGCCAAAAGCCCCAATTTTTACCAATTTCAACTAACCCTTTGATTTACATTCGTTTTCTTAATACTTAGAACATGTTTGATGTTAGAAATTATTTAAACCACTTGGACCTTAACTGGAATTTCAGTTTCCAGTTTCATCCCGTGAAGAACACATAAGAACTAGGTTAGGAACTTGATTACTAACCTTGATATAGCTTGAAAACTCTTCAATTCCTAGTAATTGTTAGAATTATTGCTTCAAACCTCCACAGGTTGTCAAGAATTTGCATCCTCCCGTGCTCTCACGATCTCTCCCGAATGTTCTCTCATATTTTGGGAATGGGAGATATTTTCTCCTATTTATACCTTCATATTTTCATTTCTAACCCTCGAGTTCTAACTTCTGCACTTTGGCACTAAAACTCTAATTTTTATTACACAAAGTTCATTTTCTTACATATTTGCCCCACATCATAAAAATTATTTTACACTTTGGTCTATAATGCAACAAAAGACCATTTTACCCTTTTTACCAATTTTTTTTACTATTACGCCCTTGTTCAACCCAACTTTTACATATGTTTATTTTATGACTTTTACCAAAATTTTCGGGTTCTTATAATCTCCCCTCCTTAAGAGGATTCCGTCCCCGGAATCTTTTTCGGCTTTTGCATAGTACAATTATCTTTTCTTTACTAACACTTTTTATCTTTGAGGAAATAACCTTTCACTCCCTCAACTTTTTAAATCTTTTATTTAAGATGCGTAACTTTCCGAATAGTTTTCAGGAATTTGTGTTTTAAGGATTATCCCACTTCTAATCTTTCTTCTTATAATAGGTATGTTCCTCCGAATATCCTTTTAGTAATTTACATTTTACACTTAACCAAAATACATTTTTGGTTATTTTACCCTCTTTTCCTTGTAATATTCAGAATTCTTATCATAACATTTATAATACTTTTATAAATGACCAAAATACCCTTTTAGTCATTTTATTCATTTTCTCAACTTTTTAGTCGTTCACTCGTACTTCATACTCTATATTTTGATTACATTCCTTCTTACTTCATTCCATTCATATGCAAATCTCTTAGTGAAACTTATTTTACAAAGTAGTTTCATACTTTCATACTTTTATCAAAAATAACAGTCTACTTTGTAATTCTTCTCATATCTTTACCAAAAACACATGAGATTATACTAATCATATTCTTTACTTATAAAACTTTTTCCAAAATACAATCAAGCGGAATTTGTATTTATATAAAATTCATAAATACACTAAATCTTTTATTGCAAAGTGTTGTCCCTTAGTGGACATTTTACTTAAGCAAATTTGTTTTACAACCCTCCTCATTCTTTTCACTATTTACTTATAATATTATTCATTTATTTTCACTCTTTTTTTTCCATTCCTCTACTCATTCATTATTACATAGATAATTTATTACTATTTCTTCTTTCCAAAAATTTTACAACTTCTTATCTCTTATATATTTTATTCTTTAAGACTTTTAAACTTCAAGTTTGTTCTTCTTTTTTCTCTACTAACAACTTCCGGTTCATTACCATTTATAATGTATGTATTCTCTTTCTTTCGTTACTCTTTACATCCACACTTTTCTGTTTGGGACAGAATCTGTCAAAACAGTACACCTCACACGAGAGTTTACATATCTCACTCTAGGGAAATCAAAATAACATATCGCTTTTTGTTTTAGAAACTAGACATCCGTAGGTTTCTTTCTATGTATGATACATACTTTTAGCCTAGTAGATTTGTACAATTTTACTGTTGAAGTTGACCTATTGTTGCTGTCAAACTTCATTACTCTTACTTTCATCACCTTTACTATGTAATTATAGGATTTATTTAACTTTATACTATCGTTCATACATCCTCATCATATTGTTATCTTCCTCCTTTTATAATTCACATGGGTTATTCTCATGAATACTTATCTTATATCCCGTGGTACTCATAGTATCTTTGTATCTTGGTTTATTAATAATTCAAACGTTACTCCCATTCTTATTTCATGATTTATGAAATCTCAGTTTCACTCACTCATTATACTTATTAATGTAATCGTGTCTTCTTTTTTTATTATGTCACGTATTCTATTTATTGCAAAGATATACGAGATTCAACTTTTTGTACCTATTATGCTCTTCCCAAATATCGTTCTGATTATTTACTTCGAATAACATTCTACTTTACCATTCATATTTTACTTCTAACTATTATATATATATATATATATATATATATATATATATATATATATATATATATATATATATATATATATATATATATATATATATATATATATTACATTCTTTCAACTTGTTTAGCCTGACAATTATGCTAACCATTCCATAATACTAATTTAGACACCTATCGTGACTCATAATCGTTTTAAATGAATATGGATACCGTTGTTCTTTAATTCTCTTTTACTTACTAACGTCTCATATCCACTTTTAGTTTCTCTAAAATTACCATTTCCCCAATTATTTCTCATGTACCAAAAAGGAATTTAACCCACACATCTTTGTTAATACTTATTTCTCGCACTTAATTCTTTTATTACTTTCACATGTAACTTAGGTTTTACCTTTTATCACCTGATTAGAAAAAACTTACATTACCAATTCAAGCATTTACTTCTTTCCTCATTGTACACTTTTAACATACACTATTCTCGTATTTATATAGTATGACCTTTCTTTCATAGATATTAAACTTTTGTATCCCATTCCTTTTCTATGCATTTTATAGGGTTTAAGCCCAAATTCATTTCATCATATCTTTTACCGTCATTTTCTATGTATTATAAGGCTATATGCCCAACACAATACATTACATTTTCGTTTATACCCCACTCCATTATACGCTTTATTTCTACATATATTAAAACTATAAGCTTATTCATTCCTTTACAGTGTTATATCTCGTACTCCATGTCATACTTTCTTCTTATGTATTTTATGATGAAATACTGATACCATATATATATATATATATATATATATATATATATATATATATATATATATATATATATATATATATATATATATATATATATATATATATATTATCCTTTATTCTCTTGTATTTTGAGGCTGTATGCCAAATACTTTATCTCGTTCTTTCGCCTCTTAGTTAATAGTATTCTAATTAGGATACGTATTTCATATCCACCTTTACACTTATATATTATATAAGTTTCATACTTACTCATTCTTTCACACTCATACACGTGTATATATATATATATATATATATATATATATATATATATATATATATATATATACTACATTTCATAAATACTGGCCATGCACTGACCGCTTTTTTTTCAATCATTGAATACTTTTACCCGTTATATTCATTCACATTCGGAATAACAACTTCCTATCTGTTTATTATAGTCCTTATTTTCATTCTTTTATCTTATCTTTGATTCTTTGCCTAGTATTTACTTAGGCATTCACTCTTATTCCTTACTTCATGTTGATTATGACATTTAGCCATGTTTCTTACATGCTTTTAGTTTTCCTTGGTTAACATACCCCGATATACCCTTTTTATTATTTGTATTTCTTTTTATACTCCCTTCATTTGGTTGCGGACTTTAATTCCAAACAACCAATATCTTATCATCATTTTCTTTAATAATTTTTTTTATATCCCTCAGATTATCCACATCATTTGTCTTATCTTTAATTTCTCGCCTAACACTTGTTTAGGCATTCAATCTTTATTTATTTATTTTTTCAATTCTTTTTCTCATAATCGCATTATAATAATGCGACATACTCATAGTCTTTAACAATTTTTCCTATTTTTCATTTCCTTCCCATTTAGGTAACTTAATTTGTTATGTTACCCATTATAGTATTATACTTATAACTTAGTTATTTGCTCCAACCATTGGATGCCTTTACTTGTCATATTACTCTTAGGGTTGGAAGTCACGACTTTCCATTTCTTACACTTTCATTTCTGTCCTTAATTCCTTATCTAATACTTGATTAAGTATTTTGCTTTCATTTTGTATTAACATATTTAATCACAACTTTTTGTATACATAATTTAATCCCCTGATTGTCCATGGGAGACGCATCATACTACTTCTCAATATTTATTCTTTACCCCTTTTTATACCTCTTTTGGGTTTGTCTACAATTACAAACCCAGCTCATTTCCTTTTACTTTTCCCCGGTTAAGTGTTTCCATTATTCTTTATTATATGAGTTTTATTCATATATATATATATATATATATATATATATATATATATATATATATATATATATATATATATATATATATATATATATATAGAATCAGGATCGGGTGAGGACTCTTCTTAAAGTGAGGACTTGCGAGGACACCTTAAAAAAATTGAAAAAAAATATAAAAAAAATATAAATAATAAAATGGATCATAGTACTATATCGGAGAAAAAAAAGATTCAAAAAAAAACTTTTCGATCATTATTTTTTTTATAATGAAATAATGATCCAAAATAAAAACAGAAAAATTGCATCATTACGTTTTGCAATGATGCAAATTTTTTTTTCAAATTTTTTTTGATAATGATATAGTACTATTCTCGATTTTATGATTTGTATTTTTTTTATATTTTTTTTCAATTTTTTTAAGGTGTCCTCGCAAGTCCTCACCGAAAAAAGAGTCCTCACCGGAACCGGACCCTATATATATATATATATATATATATATATATACATATATATATATATATACATATATATATATATATATATATATATATATATATATATTCATATTCTTTTCCAATCTTTCTTTCTTTGGTCACTGTAGTGACATTACATCTATTTTCATTCAAAAATCATACTTCGTTCCGTTAGACAACGGAACTTTTCAACTATTCAAATTCTTTTCATTTCTCTTTTATTATTCTCTCAAGTTTCAATAACATATACTTTACAATGATTCAAATATGGTATGAGGTTTTCCCTACTACATACCTCATATTATTTATTCCATCTTTAACACTTTTCCATTATACTTTAACATTTTCAGTCATACTTGATTTTATTACATAGGTATACTGAACCTATGCCCCTCAAACCTTCTAAATTCGTCCCTTACAGCTTCACATGATTCCTGTGTGGTTCCACCAAACGCAAATATATATCCTGTGATTATGATAGTACGAGCCCATATTATTATAACCACCTATACATATTTGCTTCCAGCTTTACCACCAGGGCTCATGTTCCACTGTTTCAGGTTAACCCTCACTTCTTTTTACTTTCGACCTTATATTAAAGTATGTATCCTACTAGACTCTTACACAGTTTAAGTCTAGGTTCAAGTTTTTGACACCTAGTTCGCTTAAACTATGGCTCTGATACCAAATTGTAACACCCCAATCTCACACGAGATTTTTTTTTACTTTTTTTTTCAAGACTTTTAAATACAAAATATTTAGTTATACACACGGGGTATTACTCTTTTGTATCATTACCACAATTCAAGCAGCACATACTTTGCACAACGAAAGCTACCGTCCCACACTCGACTCTTCTAATTCCTTGTTTGATTACCTGAGTACATAGCATTTTTTAAAAAAATACGTAAGACATACGTCTCGTGAGCAATGTGGGTTTAGACCCAAAACAGTTTCCTTATATTTCATTCATTCTCAAATTTAAAGTATTCAATTTCCTATGAGCGCACCCATAGGTATTCCTTATTATTCATGAGCACCTTCCTACGAGCGCACCCGTAGGTTTTATATGAGACGCACCCGTATAACTCCTTCCTCAACAGCATGAAACAGATTCATCCATCAAGGTATAATTAGACAACTACTTCGCGACAGGAGGTACCATCCCAGTAGTGTCTTTTGACCACCCTTACCGCAGCAGGCCATGATCTTTATCCGGATACTTCTCAACTCATCAACAGGGCTCAACACATTATTAATTCTTTGTATTTCTCATTTATCTTTTGTACACATTGTACTTACCATTTCACAATATCATTTTCAGTTTCACAAAACACTTTGGTTCCATAGAACCATTTCAATTACCATAAAACCATTTTGTCCCACAAACATTTTATATAAAAATTAATTTCTTTTATATAAAATCCATTTGCTATGTACTCGAAAAATCCACACATTACTCACCTTAACTAGTTAGAGAAGTCTAACTAGAACTATTCCCTTCCTCGTCCCTCCTATTCATTGATCTTTTACTCGACCAACCGTATTTGAACCACCGCCTATATACGCATTTAATTCACATACTTGGTTACCACATATTTATACATTACAACTAATTCCACAGTGCTAAAGTCTAATATTATACAGTTAAGGGTCATAACCAAGCTATAACCCTTAATAACTAACTTCTTTTAATTTATAAACTTTCCCAAAAATACACGTATTTTGCTACAGTACCCTCGGGAGGTCGTATTCGGGATTTAAAAATTTTCCACGTAGTTTCACACTATTTTAAACCTATGTTCAAAGTTTCAGGTCAAACGGACAAGCCTAGCATCGATTTCATACTTCAAAATTTTAACAGAGAACAACTTTGCTTCTGCCTCGGCCTCGCGTCGCGACCCAAGGCCTGGTCGCTTCGCGATCGCTGCTGGTACAGACCAGAATGTCCGATTTTTATGCTACAAATTCCCATTTTTCTCATTTTAAGCCCTTAATACACAACTTAATCACTAGGGTTTATTCCAAGACCAAAATCATTCATTTACTTTAGGTTTTTAACCATAAAAATCATAGATTTTAATTATTTTCCAAACATTCCCGTTTTTGCATTTTTGACTCAAAAACCGAAATTGTCCAATATTAAGCATTTCTACTGATTTATTTCAACAATTATCACATATGGAACTCATCAAAACCCCTTAGAACCAATTTGATCATGTAAATTTGAATTCTAAGGTTCTTGAACAAAATTCCAATTTTTCAACAATAGCAACATACTTTGGTGGTTTTAAGATATGTTCTTAATACACGACTTAATTGATTTAGAATCATTCCATGACTAAAACCTTCAGTTTACATCAGGTTTTAACTCAATGGAATCACTGATTCCATTCCTTTATCAAAAATTTTAGTTTTTACATTTTTACACCAAAACCTTAGTTTCAATTCAATTAACGATTACTACTAGTTTCTTTTATCTATTTCAGCATATTAGACTCATTAAAACCCTTTTAACTCAACTTGGTCATATAAACCCGTGATTTAGGGTTCTTGAGCCAAAAGCCCCAATTTTTACCAATTTCAACTAACCCTTTGATTTACATTCGTTTTCTTAATACTTAGAACATGTTTGATGTTAGAAATTATTTAAACCACTTGGACCTTAACTGGAATTTCAGTTTCCAGTTTCATCCCGTGAAGAACACATAAGAACTAGGTTAGGAACTTGATTACTAACCTTGATATAGCTTGAAAACTCTTCAATTCCTAGTAATTGTTTGAATTCTTGCTTCAAACCTCCACAGGTTGTCAAGAATTTGCATCCTCCCGTGCTCTCACGATCTCTCCCGAATGTTCTCTCATATTCTGGGAATGGGAGATATTTTCTCCTATTTATACCTTCATATTTTCATTTCTAACCCTCGAGTTCTAACTTCTGCACTTTGGCACTAAAACTCTAATTTTTATTACACAAAGTTCATTTTCTTACATATTTGCCCCACATCATAAAAATTATTTTACACTTTGGTCTATAATGCAACAAAAGACCATTTTACCCTTTTTACCAATTTTTTTACTATTACGCCCTTGTTCAACCCAACTTTTACATATGTTTATTTTATGACTTTTACCAAAATTTTCGGGTTCTTACAGTTTATATTTTTATACATGTTAAACTGGTTATATGATTGCTCATTGAGCTTTATGGCTCATAGTGTATGTGTGATATGTCCCTACAGGTGAGCGTGACCCTGCTAAGGGTAAGGATATAGCTCGTGGTTAAAAACATAGAGCACATAGATGATGTTGGTGGCAGCCCGACTTAGAAGGAGTTTACTTTTGTTATATACTCCTTGATACACTTGTACCCTTCTTGTATAAACGTATACACCTAACTATGTGGTTTTGTATGTTTAAAACTATGTTTAAAAGTGAAAAATTTTGGGTGTATTTTGTTTTAAAAATCCATTTGTTACATTTGTCATGGAGAGGATGCATAAAATGCAAATGAAAGGTTGCAATTGGCCTGAATACCAAGTTTGTCCTGCTATTAGACATAAATTTAACGGGTTGCAAATCCAAAACATGTATGTGTTTATGTTGTTATTACATGATGGTACAAGACTACCATATTAAAAATCATATTTGATGCAATTTATAGATATTTGCAAGTAGTGGTCCCTACCAGAATTCTGCAATTTGAAACAACCAACTTAGGAGAGTCTTATGTTATAGACTTGGAAATCAAAACTTGCACATGCAGGCTGTGGCAAATCAATGGATATGGTTGTTTGCATCATGTGGCAACAATATCACACATTAATGGAACATTTGAAGAATTTGTGGACCCATTATATCTAGCAACATTTTACAATAATACTTACAAGAATCCATTGTTGGGTATGAAGGAAAGCAACAATTGGCCTTCTACAAAATATACTCCTCCTTTGCCACCAATTACTAGAATAATGCCCGGCATGCCAACTATTAAAAGGAGTATAGTTGCTTCAAAAAAAGTTGCCAAACATATATTGTCCAAAGTGGGCAAAAGACTTCTCTGTGGGATATGTAAGATGTCAGGTCATAACAAGAGAACTTGTAAGTAAGGGGAAAGGCCTACTAAGGTTAGGGATAAAAAAAGGACCCACCAAAAACGATAAAGTACATCTTCAAAGTGAAGGAGCCAATACAGGTAATCAAACAGTCAATGGAGGAAATCAAGGTGAGCCAAACATTGGAGGTAATGAAGTAAAGAGGGTTATGCTGACAGAACCAGTTAGTGTCAGGGTAAATGATGAGCATGTTCATGGTTTGATGAGCAAGGAAACCACTACCATTGGGAAACGAATGCCCAAAAGGTCTGAGCGGATACTAAAAAAATTTGGCTAAAAGAATAGACGAAAAGCGTGGTGAAGGAAACAACTCTGGCCTTCCAGTGGAATTAGATTAGAAATTTGGTGTCAATAATATGCTCAAGTTGATTGTAGATCGAATAACTATTTGAAGTTGTTTATGTTTGGATAACTTTATGTTACAAACTTTGTGTTTCCAGTTGTGTGTCAATAAAATAAGTATTTTAACTTGTATGTGTAGAAAACTACAACAACTTGTTTGTGTGTCGAAAACTTTGTGTCACAAATTTTAATGTTTATGTATGAATATGTTTGTGTCAATGGTGATTGAAATTTGCATGGTTTTTTTCTTCATTCTGTAACTATACGTTTGTGCCATTCACACATTCATGTCATTCAAGTATAATTGATTTACTTTTTTTATTACATATATACAAATACGTGTGTGACATGTTGCTGCTCTTCAGAATCTTACAACTTACTTTGTTCATCATGTGTGTGTATCCAACTTAATAACCATGATATGCATCTCCTGTAAATGTGTTTTCGAATCTATCAAACTTAATTACTTTTGCACACCATCGATACATCAAATTTAAGTAAACAAACTTTCATAATATTAAGCATCAACCATTGTGAACTGGTTGCATAGGATATTACAAAATTATGGTTGAATAATACCAACTTTACGACACTAACAAACATGAAGTAGTTAATGAAATGAAGACACCCAGGAAACAAAAAACAAACCGTAGTCCTTGGCAGCGGCTTCAAGATCGCCTGCAAGATGCGAAATAACCTCAACCATTTTTGTCTTCGTCTGTAGCAAATCGGCTATTATTGTGATGGAGCTCTGACGGGTCGAACGAACCCACGAATCCACATCTGCTACAACACTAAAATCTCCGCCTTGGGTTGACGCATGCGATCTTCGCTGTCATACCGATGTTGCATATCGCCATTGGAACCAATCTTGATCTTGCTTTTCAATTTAGTCGATGGAAATCGGTGCTCTGCTTAGTATGATTGCGATGAAGAAGACGACAACTTTTATATGTATTTAATTTGTTACGATTCAATGTTTGGACACCCATCTAAAGTTATAAAAATACCCTCACGTGAGGGGCATGTGAGAGCAACTAACAGTAACCGAATGAGGGACTCAAATTGAAATGAAAATGTTATCATAGGGACCCCTGGAGTGATTTTCTGAAAGTTGGACCCAGGGCGTAAAAAGTGGCAACCATAGGGATCGAAAGTGTAATTTACTCTTTTATATATATTCCAAATAAAATACTAAATATCATACTTGTCTTATCTAATCTTTAAATATCATATATGCCCAAATTTTTTAAAAAACATTTTTCATCAGTTTTTTGTTATTTAAAATCATTTTCACTATTAATAAAATTCAGATTAACAATGATACATTTGTTTTCAAAATCTCATTAACAAGCACGTAAGAACCCAAACAATGTATATCTAGTACGTCCTTCGCCAGCACTGGCGATTTCATCATCAGTTGTTGCTCTTCTCGATCACCGTCGTAATTTCCGTCTGCAAGGCCATTCTCGGCCACCACTGGTGCAATCAGGTGTTCCTCGGTGTAGAGACTCGCCACCTCACACCCACGGTAGTGTCGTGGGACGTATACCCCATAGCCTTAATGACCAAAAAGTAAAGGGTCTGTTTGGTACGACGAATGGAATCATGAATGGAATGGAATGGACAACGTAATGGAATGAGCAATACAATTAAGTGAATCACTACATTCCATTATCATGTTTGGTTGACTCGAAGGAATGAGATAAGTCATTTAAACATATTGTTTCTTATTAATATAAAAAAACTAAATAAAGTAAATTTGATAAATAAAGAAAAGAATGTTATTTTATAAAATAAACTTTTGTTAAATAAAGATATATCTTTAAATAAATTACATATAAACATATTTCATTTCATTCAAAATACATATTATATGTTCTGCAAATAGTTAAAAAGTCTATAATTTTTAAAAAAAGTTTCAAAATAAAAAGAACAATAAACCATAAAATCTTAAAATATAAATATAGATAAAAGAGTTATTTAATTTTTAAAATATTTTTTTATTTAAATGAAGTTTTGAAATCTTTAAAAAGTTTAATATTTATTGAATATTATAACAAAAGAATAATTTAATTTTATTATATATCATTCCATTCCATGAGGAAATGAAAAAAAACACCGTTCCCCCATGAAATGAAATTTAGCCAAAGAGAAGGAATCACATTCCATGAGCAATGTTCATTCCATTTATTCGAGCAATCAAACATGATCTTATTCATTTTGACGGAATACTCCATTCCATTTATTCTTCAGTTGCTGCATACCAAATGCTACAAAAATCCATGAAAATAACTAGGGGTGGAATTGGTACGGTACCGATTCTTTTTTCTCCAAACCGTGTACCGTACCAACTATAGTTGGTACAAATTTTTTGCTACCAGTATCGTACCAATTATACCTGGTACCAACTTGTTTGGTTACCAACAAGTTTGGTTGGTACAAGTTGGTAATGGTATATACCAAGAAATTAGCATTGTAATTATTTTAATTTATTAAATACTTTTATTGAAGTAACATCGTCGTAACTTTTTAATTTCTAAATTTAAGATGGTAAAAACTATCGACTAATGTGACTAAATGGCTAATATCCATTCTTTTAAAATCGTAAATACTAAACCACATAACAATTGAAATATGATTTCGTTTATATATATATATATATATATATATATATATATATATATATATATATATATATATATATATATATATAATTTGGTTGGTACGGTACTACCATGGTATCAAATATTTTATACCATTACCGTACCATGTTTACTTAATTGGTATGGTACTACAAACCAAACATGTCGGCTACCAATTTAATTGGTTCGGTTGGTAACATGTTGGTTGGTTTTCCGTGGTACATATTTGACAGCCCTAAAAATAACACCACACCATCTTTTTTTCCGATAAAAAGTTGAAACTAATTGCAAAACAAAAATCTAACAAAACCATCCACATTTAAAACTAAATTAAGTAAAAAATATAACACAGACCAATAAACTATCCACATCAACTTTTCTTTTTCCTCTTACTTCCATGTTTCACCATCTTTCATCCATGGAAGTAGATATTTCTGAACTCACCCAACTCACAATGTCACATCATATTTTCGATTATTAAATTGATTTATAATTAAAAAAATTAAAATAACATTTAATTGAATAATCCAAATAATATTAAAATGAATAATTAACTAAAAAATTAAAAGATAACTAATATTAAATTAAAAAGCACACCATTACAATAATTAAAAAAACAAACGATTATTTAAATCCTACATACTGGAAATTAAAACCTAAATATAAAAAAAAACCTAAAACAGACTACATTTCCCAACCATAGAAGTGTGCTATTTCCCGTTTTTTCGCAAGAACCAAAGCCAGTTGAGTTCCGGTCAAATGTTAATGGAGGCGAATAAAGAAGTTTAAATCCTTTTCTTGACGTGCGTATTTGAGCGCTTCTATCTGTTGCTCAATGAGGTTTGTTTTTTTCTTCGTTTCATCCTCTAGTAGTCCCAATTTTTTTGCACGGTAGTCTCCCTTCGTGCGAATTTCAAGCTTATAATTGTCTACGAGTTTGGATATCTTATCCACGATGGTCTGATACCGTTCCGGCATTGATGGAGATCCAACCACGTTTTTCCTTTTCTTTGTCGGGAATGTGTTGATGGTCGTGGAGAAACTTCATTGACCTGCTTCTTAACAGTTTCTCGATCTCTGTGGAGATAAGTTATAGAACGAGGAGTGCTAGAACTTGCAGTATTTTGGAACAAAAAAAGTGCAGCTTCAGCAATAGTCGCGACCATTTTGGCATCGTTTGATGAATCAGAAGAAGACGATATGCACCGACTAGGTTCATTTAGAACTTGCAGTATTTTGGAACAAAAAAAGTGCAGCTTCAGCAATAGTCGCGACCATTTTGGCATCGTTTGATGAATCAGAAGAAGACGATATGCACCGACTAGGTTCATTTAGTATTCTACCGCGGACATACTTATCGGAAGAACCGGAAGAATCGGAAGAACTCATTTCAACTTAAAATTAAATTGAAATTGGAATAATAAATGTATGATTTTTTTCACCACCCCACACCACCCGAAACCACCATGGCTGATCTATAGCGAGCCCGTGGAGGCGGGGCAGCGGTACCGTCCCCTCAAAAGTCCCGAACCAGCTCCATCTTCCTGCTACACCGTCCACCCATACAGATGCAGGGGCAACATCTTGGTCTCCAGTAGATCCGTTGCTCCTCCTCCGCTCAACTACCGCCGTCCTCCTCTGCTCCAAAGATGATTCCAAATAGAACAGGCGAGCAGGAATCAACCAAAACAGTGGGAGCACTTCTGGCACCTCATTGCTTCCTTGATTGATTTTCAGATCATCCGATATCCCGAATGTTTCTTTTATCACAGCAAAATTTCGTGGTCTGCGTTTTTATCATGCATCAATATTCACAAAATCCACCTCCATTCAATATCTGCTGTCACCTACTGAACCCCATGATCGATCCCTGGTTCCCAAGGCTCAGTTCTGTATTCATTGCTGCTGTTTATTTCTGTTCTGCTAGCCTATAATCACTCGACTGCCCCTGGTCATTTGGATCTACACCAGCCTTTAGATTAGGGATCAATTCGACTTTGTTTTTATTTTGTTAGCGCTTATCTCAGTTTAAATTGAGCAATACAATCGATCTAATGTCTTGGGTTTGGTTTTGTCTAAATTTTAGGTTTAACTTTTAGCCATTTTTTGGAATTTTTTCATGTAAATAGCTTCTATTTTAGAGGTTTTAAGGCAATGAAGATGAACGAGATGGATGCATACTAGTCATATTCATGAAGGAGTAGAAGGCACAGCGATGAAAGCGTGGCGAATTCTCATTTTGTAATTTAGTCTAAAGTTTTTATTAAAATAAATGTATCACGTTAAGTGTTTATAATATATATTTTTTAGAAGTACCTATTGTCATTATGTCAACCTTTTTGGTTTGAATATCACACCAACTCCTTCATAGTACCCGTCAGGAATCTCCATTGAAATTATTCTCCCTCTACACATACATAGAAACTATCTGTATCTATATTCAGTTACGTATCAGAGTTGCTTGCCAGAGGTTTCAGATCTTCTTCCACCTGATGGATACAGCTTTGATTGGGGGAGAAACCAGTAGTCAATGGGGAGTTGCAGGAGGCCAGAGAGTTTATAAAAGCAGATCAGATGCCATCACTTATGGATCTCCTTATCAGAAGGCAGCTGCTCTTGTTGATATCGTAAGCTTCTATTCACTTTTTTATACCAAAATTTGCCTCTGGCAGTTGCTCTGCATTCTGGCAATGCAATTTAAGCAAAACTACATCCTCCATGTCTTCTTCCTCATGAGTAATACACACGAAATCAATTGATTTTGATGCACGATTATGCACAAATATCATTGAGGCGCCATTTTCCTAGAAACTCGCCACATTTTGATTCAATTCACTATTTGTGAAGTTAATGACCGCTATTTGCTATTTCCAGGCTGAAGATGGAATTGTTCTACCAGTGGAAATCCTTGACTTACAGAACATTGATACTTCTGCAAAGTTCTACTTCACATTCACTCGCTTTGACATTATATGGACCCTTAATCATTTTGCACTCATAGCTTTGAATTTCTTTGAGGTTAGTGTTCTTTGCTTTTAACGACTTTCTGATTATCTTAGTTACTGTAACACTGTTATAGTTCTTTTTCTATCACGATTCACGAGTATTACTTATTCTTATTACTTCAAATTCTGCAACAGAAACCATTATGGTGTAGCAGTGTTTCCGAGATTTCTTGCAGTAACAGGGACTACTATTATCTTGGGGAGCTTCCATACTTGACTAATGCAGAATCTCTTGCATATAAGGTTTGAGTCTTGTATATTCTGTAGAAATTATTTGATTGTGACCTGATAATTCATAAATTAGTCATGAAAACTGAATTAGAGGACAATTTGATCTTATGTATAACAATTCTCTCTAGCTTAATACACTTGGTGTACTTTCGTATGTAGGGTGTGACCCTTATAATTCTTGTGGTGCATACTCTATTTCCTGTTTTATATGAAGGGGGTCAGCTCTACTGGAAAAGCCATGTTAATAAGCTGAAGGTACACCATTTTCAGATTCTTGCACATGAAATTGCTATATGTAGTTCATTATTTGAATATTTTCAATTGAATGTGTTATAGATTTTCATAAACCGACCTAACACTGATGTCTTGTGTTATGTTTTCAGGTCATTTTACTGTTAATTCTTGCTTCTGATTTAATAGTCAATATCATCTATCTCTCTCCAGTTGCCATCTATTCTCTTCCGTTGAAGATTTCACCTTATGTTAGGGTAGTTTTCTTTATCTTGAACTTCAGGTATTGCATGCCTACACACAAAATCAAATGCTGATACATCTTCAATGTTCAATCATTTACATCAGCCATGTAATTAATTCATACTAATAATGAAAGCCTTGAATTTGGAAGGCTAATTTTTTTTCTCGTTATATTGTTATATTTGACTCAGGGACTTAAGGAATAGCTTAGCTGTCATGGCTGGAATGCTTACCACATATCTCAATATTTTGGTTTGTATTCCATTACCTTATCCAGAATTTATGACTATGTCTACTTTCCTTCAAGCTCACATTTACTTCCATACTTATTTCTGGAATTGCAGGCTTTGTGGCTTCTGTTTCTTCTGTTTTCAAGTTGGTTAGCTTATGTGATCTTTGAAGACACCCAACAAGGAACTACAGTCTTTATGTCTTACCCTGCTACATTGTATCATATGTTTGTTCTATTTACCACTTCCAACAATCCAGACGTTTGGATTCCTGCCTACAAGTGAGTTACTTAATAATTAATATAGATTATATATTCATCTTTTTTGGAACTAGTGCCAAATGTCTCAAAGTTTATGGTCATTCAGTAATGTGTTTCCTTCTTCTTTCCAGATCATCAAGGTGGTCATCAATTTTTTTTGTTCTTTATGTGCTTTTGGGTGTTTACTTTGTCACAAACTTGGTTCTTGCTGTTGTTTATGATTGCTTCAAACTTGAGGTATATATTTTTTGAATGCTCTATATTTCTCTAATCATTACTACTGAAAGTCCGTCTTTCTTAACTGCAGTTAGTTAAACAAGTTGGTGAGAAGGACCAAATGAAAACAAGAATGTTAAATACAGCCTTTCGTTTCATTGATGAAAGGGTGAGTAAAAGTCATTAATGTTGTGAAATATTCTCGAAAGGACAACCTTACCCTTCTCATGGAATTTCTTTTCAAATGAACAGGTTATTGGCTTTGTTGATAAGGATCAATGTATCCAGTTGTTAGAAGAACTTAATAAATACAGGTAATTAATTGCCTTTGTAAAAAAATACATATCTTTTGTAGCGTGCCTATTTGGGGGACTAAAAATAAAAAGAACTTTTTATACAGGACACTGCCAAAAATATCAAAAGAAGACTTTGAATTAATATTTGATTCATTGGATGAAGGTCACGATTTTAAGGTAATTTTGGTCTATAGCCTCTAATGAGTTGATTGTCTTTGTCTCAGTGTGTTGTGATTTTTAAATGTAGATTAATGAATCAGAATTCAATGATTTATGCGATGCAATTGCCTCAAAATTTCAAAAGGAGGATACAGTAAGTTGCTATTCATGTGAAGCAGTTTTTTCAATCTCACATGGAATAATAAAAATAATTATATATCTAACTTACATTGTGCCTTTAATTTGCAGGAATCTTGGCTAAAAAAATTCCCCTTTTATAATTCTTCTTTATCCGAAACACTAAAAAGCTTTGTAAAAAGTCCAAATTTGGGATATGTGGTTTCTTTTGTTCTCCTCTTGAATGTGGCTGCTGTTATTATTGAAACAACGGTATGACCTAAATACTTGCTGACATGGCAATATTAGCATGTTGTGTATTGAATCAATTACTTCACTGATAATCTTTCTTTGACAGCTTGATATTCAAAACAACTCTGGTCAGAAGTTATGGCAGAAGGTCGAGTTTGTCTTTGGTAAACAACTCCTTATAAATTTTACTATGATATTTTAATATCTAGTTCTGTTAAAGAGGTTTATTTTGTGAAATCCAAAAAAATTGATGACTTTTTTTCCATACAGGGTGGATATATGTACTCGAGATGGCTTTAAAAGTTTACACATATGGATTTGAAAACTACTGGAAGGATGGTCAAAACCGATTTGACTTCATTGCCACATGGGTCATAGGTACACATCAAATTCCACACCAATATATACAATTTTCCTCTTTCAAAAGGAAAATATCCAAAATAAGTATTTACTTTTGTATATATATTTTTTGGG
Source organism: Cichorium intybus (assembly GCA_023525715.1). Lineage (NCBI taxonomy): Eukaryota > Viridiplantae > Streptophyta > Magnoliopsida > Asterales > Asteraceae > Cichorium > Cichorium intybus. The sequence goes on along the minus strand of CM042011.1, from coordinate 37,038,593 downwards.
ACGTTTGTAGTTATTGGAGAAACAGCAACATTCGTATCTCCAAAGGAGCTAATATTTATTTCAAATGGGAACTGGTAAGCCTTTAATACATTTTCATTAATTAATAGTTTTTTTTGGCACCAAACTTATATATATCTTTCCATTATATTTATTTCTAGGGTTCGTTATCTTCTAATTGCAAGGATGTTCAGATTGATTAGGCTGTTGATGCATGTACAAAGGTACCGAGCCTTTGTTGCTACATTTTTAACCTTGATACCAAGTTTGATGCCATACATGGGTACTGTCTTTTGTGTCATGTGCATTTACTGTTCAATCGCTATACAGGTACTTTTAATGTTTGGAATGTTTCAAAGAAGCCCCTTTCCTTTTTCCTTTTTACTAATATAACCGAAACTTCCAAAATATATTTATAATGATCGCAACTTACTTTTTCCCGTATGGTGTGTAGATCTTTGGTGGGATAGTGAATGCTGGAAACCCAGATTTACTAAGTACAAATCTTGCTGATAGCGAGTATCCTTCATCATTTGCTTGAATGCTTTATGTATTCTTGACTATTAAGCACTTTTGTATGGGTATTTAAGTAAATTTCCCTTGACTTAATAAGTTATTTGTTATTTAATTTCAATGACTACCCGAATGGTATGGTGACACTCTTCAATTTACTTGTGATGGGAAGCTGGCAAGTTTGGATGCAGGTACCTGTTCATTTGATAATTAAATATCATGATGTGATAAGCTTATTTATTTATTTATTTATTTATTATAAATGGCTATAACAGAGTTATGCAACATTGACTGGAAGTGGTTGGACCTATGTGTACTTCATCAGCTTCTATCTAATTACAGTTTTACTACTACTCAATTTAGTGAGTCTTCGTGATTGCCATTCGAAACCCTAACATTTCAATTTTTTTAATTATTTCAATCTTAATGGCCAAAAAATTGTTGATTATTTGCAGATTGTCGCGTTTGTATTGGAGGCATTCTTTGCTGAGTCAGAACTCGAGGAAGAAGAAGACGAGAATGTTAGTGAAGTTATGATACTTGTGCATATCAGTTGATGTGTATTTTAAAATTTAAATTAGTTGATGATAATTTATTAATTCAGGAAATTGAAGGAAGTGGACGGCGTAAGTTGGTGTAAGTATCAGAAACTAGATTTTATACGTAATGAATTCAAACATCTGATTTGGTTATTTTTTATAATGAATTTGTCAGCACAAAGACACGCAGTCAGAAGGTAGATATGCTGCTTCACCATATGCTAAGTGCAGAGCTGCAAGAGTCATATGAAAATCCAAGATAGAGGATTCATTCTGGTTTTCTTGCAACTTCTGTACACATTGTTAATATTTAGCTGATAAATTTATTGCTGGGCTAGATAATTTATTAGTAAGAAAATGGCATTGTAGCCATAATTTGGAAAAAGCACAAGTCTGTAAGATGTATATATTTAGAGTAGGTTACAAGAATGGTCTTGTGGTGTAACTCAATATGCATGTTCAGTCAAAGTTTCGATTTTGTTGTAAACGTGTTAATGACTTTGGTTTTTCATATTGGTTTTGTTCCCTTCTGTTAAGGATGTTAAAATTAAATTTGTACTTTTCATAAAAAGACTTGCTATTTTTATTGGGGTATTTGGGAGCGAGTCCTCGTCTTCAGCTACCTTTGGCTCCATTTTTTTTTTCAATTGTTAACTTTTATGTTCAAATGCTAAATGTGTTATTATGGATCGGTTTTAATGGCTAACTGAAACCGAAACGGTTTAAACGGTAAACCAAAAGGGTTTTTATTTATGCACTTCATTGTATTTTATAATTACACTTCATTCTAGGTTTGATTAATCTTTATTGGTTATTTCAATCAACATATGTATATTTTCCGGTCACTAAAAATAAATTCATATGTAATAAATGCTTCGAATTAATTATAGCTTAATAGATGATTGATATTTTAATTTAATATTTACTTTTACTATTTTAGATATAAATAATCTATTCTTAAATATTACAGCTTTTCGATAGTTTTTTATGCGTTATTATCACTCGATCATTTATAGCCATTTAATATCATTAATAATATCATATGATTTATCATATTAATAATCAAATTTTCTGTTTTAATATTTACTTTTACTAATTCAGATATAAAAAATCTATTCTTAAATATTTCATTACTATATTATCTTTTTTTTTGGAACCGGCAAATATATTAAAAACGAAAGAGACACCTGCTAGCAAGAAGCAAGCAGGCGGTACAGGAGTTCATACAAGAGGAAAAACAAACATTAAAATGGATAAACACACCAATCGAACCAACTAATTGAGCTTTTCACCCTTCTATACTTGACCCAATTAAACACCATAGATTTTATGTTGTCAGCGACTCTAGCCGGGGAGAAACATGTAGCTTTAAACGTTCTATCACACCTTGCCTTCCAGATCCACCATAAAGAGCCATAACAAATGCTGATGAATTTTTTCCTTTTCTTCGGGCATCTACCCCACTGCTTAGCATAGCTAATCAAGTCCCTCACCTGATCTAATTGTGGGATATCAACTTTACACCATCTCCAAATCCATTCCCAGACCAACTTCGCAAAGGGACATTTTAGTAAAATGTGATCAGCATCTTTCAGTACTCAAATTTTCTGTCAACTTGAAGATGATTAAAGTACAAAATCTATTGCTAATTTTCCTAAGAAAAATTCGGTAACAATTAGCAAGATCTTTTTTGCGTTATACGGACTCTCATTTTGTTGTTGAAGTAAGTATCACCTTTCGGCCAAGTTAACCTTCAAAAAACGTTAATATTGGTTGTTGGTTAATAGTAAATCTTTTTTTTTCGGTTAAAACCAGACACCGACGGCATCGGCCGTCTTTTTTTTTTCCGGTTAATAGTTATAGCATTTTCTTTTTCTAAAACGAATAATAAAAGAACTTTTCAAAAATTAGTTATTTTTGTATTAGTCATCTAAAATATGATATTTTTGTATAATTTGATTTCATCAACAAAATAAAATAATAAGTTTGAAAAAAATGATATAATAATTAATATATAATATAATGATTAATTTAAAAAGATAAAAAAATGATAATAATATGATTAGTTAGTGATAATAATTAAAGTAACACAACCATTACATAAAAAAAGTAACATATATACTAGAGTGGAGTGTCTTTGTCAACACCCAAACCCAAAAATAAAAACCGAACATAGGTTGTAGCAATATATTCTTTGGTTAATTCAGCTATTTTCCAGTGTATTCGTTATCATGCTCACCCTAGTTGGATGAAACGACTCAATTACCAAAATATTCTATGAAAACCTAAAACAACGATTAAAATGATAAAGAAATGATCAGAAATTACCAAGATCAACCAACTTTATAGACCATATATGTAATTACTTTATTTTGATAGTTTTACGTTCCCTTTTAATGAACAAATAAACGCAATTGAATTATATCCATCCACTACCCCGAAAATATCAAATCCTCTTTTCCTGAAATCTAATAAAGTGAAATTTCAGTTTTATTGATTTCGAACGTAATATTTGGAGAAGCCTAAATATCTGATGCTCAAGACCACAATTATCTCCATCTAATTAAATAGACACGACATTTGCTATGCTGGACAGTGGTATTTGACCACCAAGAATGGATTCAAAATTCCAGTTGCTCTCAAAGAGCATGTATTGTTGTTTATCTCGTGCCACAGTGCAGGTTAGCCACGTATTATCCACGCTTAACATGTTATGATCTTAGGATGCCACGTACACCCTTTCACACTTTGCCCCCTCCATCATCTCTTCCCTTTTCTTTTTCCCCTTCCTCCAATCCGCCATCCGTCCAACGCTTTTCCATTTCCGGCAACCATGAACGTCCAACCAAAACCTCACCAAGACGGCCAACACCTTGAAAGCCTCGCCATCAATGCAACCTTGGTGCGTCTTCCCCACCTAACTGACTACCTTCCTCACCCCCAATCTCACCCAACCCCATTAGAATCCAACCATTTTTACCACCCCTTCGACGGATTCTACCTCTCCCACTCCGACATCATCATCCGCCGCACCATCTACGACCTCTCCGCCAACTCCCTCTCCTCCTCCGCCTACCCTCGTGCTGGACCTCGCAAAGAGATATTCTATCAACCCCAAAACGTCCGAGCCGCCATTGTTACTTGCGGAGGTCTCTGCCCCGGCCTCAACACCGTCATCCGGGAGCTGGTTGTGGGGTTGTGGGAGCAATATGGAGTCCGGGAGATCTTCGGAATCAAGGCGGGTTACCGTGGGTTTTATTCGATGGATCCGGTTAAGCTTGATGTGAAGATGGTTCATAACTGGCATAAGAGAGGAGGTACTGTACTTGAGACCTCCAGAGGTGGTTTTGATCTTCATAAGATCGTCAATGCCATTGAAGAACATGGATATAATCAGGTTCTTTTTAACATCCTTGATTTTTCATTTTCTTTGATTTGTTTTATGTTTGCGTGAGGTAGAAAAACACTGTTTGTATGGAGATACCATCAAATCAGCTGAAATTTGTAAAAAAAACATGCGGTGAACGTGGATCGAACACGTGACCTTCAGATCTTCAGTCTGACGCTCTCCCAACTGAGCTATCCCCGCTGTTTATGTAACTGTGACGGTGAAAATACAGGTGTACATAATTGGCGGAGACGGCACTCTACGTGGAGCCGTGAAGATATTCAACGAAATCCGTCGCCGGAAACTATACGTCGGCGTAGCCGCCATCCCCAAAACAGTCGATAACGACGTGGGAATAATCGATAGATCATTCGGGTTCCAAACAGCTGTCGAGAAAGCTCAGCAAGCCATCAGTGCAGCTCACGTGGAGGCCGAGAGTGCACCCAACGGCATCGGACTGGTTAAACTCATGGGTCGAACCACCGGCCATATCGCACTAAATGCAACCCTAAGCAGCCGAGACGTTGACTGTTGCTTGATTCCCGAAAACTCTTTTTACTTGGAAGGCAAAGGAGGTCTCTTTGAGTTTCTTGATGACCGTTTGGCACAGAACGGTCACGCAGTGGTGGTGGTGGCGGAAGGGGCCGGGCAAGATATGATTCCGAGAACCGATGCCGCCTCCCAGAAGGATGAATCCGGTAATCCGGTGTTTTTGGATGTCGGAGTGTGGTTGAAGGGGGAGTTGAAGAGGTGGTGGGAGAGGGATCATAAAGGGGAGTTGTTTACGGTTAAGTATATTGATCCGACGTATATGATTCGGGCTGTTACGGCTAACGCTACGGATAATTTGTATTGTACGCTTTTGGCACATTCGGCGATTCATGGTGTTATGGCAGGGTATACGGGATTTGTGGCGGGTCCGATTAAGGGGAATTATGCGTATATTCCGATGGACGAGATTGCGGAGACGAAGAATCAAGTGGATACTAAAGATCATAATTGGGCCTGGGTAAGATCCGTTACGACCCAACCTGATTTTGAGAGGACGTGAGGACTCTTGAAACATATGGTTTTACTGCCATTTTCAGGCATATTTCCTAGACGTGAGTTTCTTTTAAAGTGCAAAAGGATGTTTCTTGTCTTGTCTTTTTTGGTATTTGTTTGGTGTTGGTATACCTAATGCGGAATTAGGCCATGCCAATTAGGTTAGTTTATACAGTTGATCAGTTATCACTAAAGTAACCTTAACCTGATGCGGTAATGATATATAATGAAACATAAAACCATTTCAACATCTATCTGAAAATAACCACCACTTTTGTAAATAGTATTCTGCCAAAACACTTGCGTTCTGCAAGTGTACTTTTCTAACAAAAAGTCTTTGTTGCAAGTTAAATTCACGAGATATTGTGGTAGCTAAAACAGGAGAATCATAACGAGTAGATCTCACGAATATTCTATTCTACGAGGCTGTGTTGGTTCGTAAAATATTCATAAACTAGTTTGGACCCATACTACACACGGGTCGGGTCAGATCGGTGGATGGCCCAGCTTGTTAAATGGATCGGGATGGGTCAGGGCGTGCACTCAAACCTATCTTTCATCAACCAAGAAGAGCGCCCAATCGAGCAGCTAAGTTGGTATGGAAGAACTGCTGCGTCGCGGGAAATCCTCTGATAAAAAAGAAACCGAAGGAATCTTAATTTTACGACAAATCCGGTCCGATGGCTGTTCTCCACTAACCACAAGGATATAGGGACTCTATATTTCATCTTTGGTGCGATTGCTGGAGTGATGGGCACATGCTTCTCAGTAGTTGGCGGCATCCCCTCTTAGTTTTAAGTAAGCGGAACCATTTTGTTCGCAGATCCTGGTAGGTTGTGGTTTTAATTTGAAGGGTATCATTTTGTTTGACCATTCGTGTCTTTTGGTTTTCTTTTTCGTCTTTCTTCCGGTCGTTGTCTCGATCGATCTTCTCGTTGCCTGTGTGGGTGTTTGATTTTGGTTATTTTTGTTTGTTTGTTGTTCGGTATTTGATTGTGGTTTGCTTCTATTTGGTGTTCCGACTCCCTTCTTAGTATAAATTGATTCCTTAAATTTATTCCGCTTCTTTCTTTCTCCGTTTCTTCTCGCATTCGCCAGTGGTTTTGGACTGCGTTGGCAAACGTTGTTGGTAGCTTTGTTTGGTACGTTTTCGTGCTTGATCGTTGTTGTATGTTTGTTTTGTGCTCTGTTTTTTAGTATTATCTGTTTGTTGGTCTTAATTTTGTGATTTTTCGAACTCGGTTGGCCGTCGGTTGCGGGGTTTGTTGGTTCAGATTCTGCTTTGGTGATTTTACGATACTTGTGTTTCCGATTTTGCTACAGGCCTCTTTATTTATGTATGCATTATGATGTTTGGTATAATCTTTTTAGCTTGTGCGCTTTTGGTCTCCGTTTGTGGTTGCTGGCTTCGGTACAAGGTTGAATTTTTCCTTTTCTTTTGTGAGTTTTTGCATTCGTGTATTGTCTTTAGGTATATGTTTGCTGAATTTAGTACTTTTTTGGTTTGTAGGCTCCTTTTCGTGGTTGGCTGCGTCTTCACTTCTGTTTCAGGTATTTTGTATTTTCCTTTTGGTTATTTTATTTAGGGCTTTTTGTGGGTTTTTGGTCTTCTGTTTTGTTCTGGCATTGTTTGTTGGTGGGAGTTTTGAGGTTGGGGAATCGTATGCTTCTTCTGTTCCTGTTGTTGATCGGCCCTTGCCTAGGTACTATGACAATGGTGACTACATTTATGTCAGCTCTTATTATAATGCTGAATGTTAGTACGCTAAGAGAATTGTTCGAGGTTCTACTCAGAAAAACCCCATTTACACCCAGTGCTGTAGGCAGATTGCCATTCTCTGTCATCCCCAATCAACCCCAGTGCCTTGCATGCAAGACGAAACGACGGATATACGATTCCGTTAACTTTCCTTATATCGGAAAATGTCTTGCAGCCGCTTTGGTGACACAGCATCATCTGTAAATAGAACAGCTCACCACAGGTTGGATGAATGTATGCAAGCCTAGAAAGTGGCGGTTTTTTCTTTGACATTCTGCGCAGCCACTCATGTACACTCAGATCCCATTTAAACTGTTTAGGGTATTAAGTATATTTAAGCTTCCTACCACTTGAGTCGCGTCGGTTGTTAAGCAGCCACCAAGTAAGTGTCGTTTTGCCAAAGTTTGGGTTTCCAACCACTGATTCAAGATCATCTTTGTCCCTAAATGTACCATTCTGCATATTTTCCAAATGAACAGCAAGAATTTGAACAGATGGAAATCGTTCGTGGATTGAAAAATTAAAAAGCCGCCATGCAGCCTCGTGGGGACATACGAATCGGCCATTGACAAAATTCTGGATCTCATCAACTGCAACAGTGTCTGAAGCAGAATGACTTATGGAAGCGGATTCGTCCCTTTGAATAGCAAAACGAACACGCTGAACGCCTTTGGAAATGTATTTGATCAGCATATTCCATCCACAGTACTCAACGTTAATATGCGCATTAAATCTGCTGCATAAACGTCTATTGTATGGAACGACAAACCCATTATCGACCCGCATTCCACTATTGAAATTATGGAATGCAGAACTGTTTCTTTTATAATGTACATAACCTTGCTTATCAAAGAAAGTATGGTCACTGAAGGGTTTTGTAAATGACTTATTACATTTACCGGTATGCATACACAAGGATTCAGAATTCCGTAAACCACAAGGGCTATGAATCATACAGGTAGTGATCGTTTTGTACAATAGTGGATCCGTGATGGGATATGGGTGCTCCGTAGATATATACTTGTCAACATCAACATGGCTTCGAATTTTCGAAGAAGCGGATACCCACACTAGTGTATGACAGTGAGGTAGTCCTCTTTTTGGAACTCTATGGTATACAAGTTTGTATAACAAAAATACGCAATTAGAGAAGTGAACATACAAAAAAGAACTACAACAAACTTAATATCAAAATGGTTATAGGAAGATATCTCCCCGAAAGGTTTATCTTTCTTCAGGAAGTTGATAAACTCAGCAACCTTAATCCGAAAAATCCTAGCAATTATATCCGGCCGGCCTTTAGAGTATCTAATGCCATTTTCTGCCTTATATCTTACAATCTCTAGCCAATTAACGTTACACATGAAAGTAACGAAGTATTGCGGATTTCCATGAGCTCTACATGTAGCAAGTGCATCCTGATAGTGCTTGTACATATACCTCGGACCACCAACGAAAGATGCAGAAAAAAAGAATCGTTTCCCAATGATTCTACCGTCCAAATCACCTTGAGAAATTGCGTCATAAACCTCGCTTACGTGCTCACAGCGTAAGTTATTTTGATTATTACGGATAAAGTCAAGACGACTTTCTTCAACACAAAGATACGTGTCAATTAAGAACTGCTGAAACAGTCGACCACACTACAGCACCAATGTATACATACCGCTGCGACTATGAATCAAATTACCGTAGTACATATTTAATGTGATTGCTTTCGGGATAACGGAATCAGCGGATCGTAATTTGAATCTAGTAGACCACCCCTTTTCGCCCTACGGGAACAACAACGGATACTGCAAGGGCATGTAAGAATAATGTAGCTTACTTATGTGTGTTGCACCCTCCTCGATAATGAACAATAACATCATACTTTGATGTGTTTGGATCGTCAGCTGTCACAATAGCACCTAGAGCAACCCCCATAAGGACGACCATAGCGCACATCAGGAACGTTATTATACAACCGTATAGTATAGTCATCTAAATTATTCTCTCGGGCTACATGCAATGCATTTCTAAACATGCGTACATACTCATTAATTCCATTCAGAATTGCCGACAACCCCGCAACAATGTCAGGCTGCAGGCCTTGAGATACATGACATCAAAACAAACAACTTAAGACAAACTTGTCTCGTGAGTTACATGTGTTTTTAGACTCAAAACATTGTTGAAAATATTCTATAATAATTATCATATATTTTACACATTTCTTTTCAGAATCCTTTGCAAATTAAGTATATAAATGACCCTTACTTCTCACAAAAACATTTTTCAAGCCAAGTCATATAAATGACATTTACTTCCAAAACTCTTTGCAAAATCAACTCTTATAAGTGCTACTTTATTTCCAAACTTTTAAAAGTCAATTCATACGACTAACAATTTCAAAATAGAAGATAATTTATTTATCTTTTACATGTTAACATAGTTGATGCAAAATGCAAGTATACAATACATGATTCACACACTAATGCAGCTTACGAGATAGCGTGCCCACATCATTGGGTCTAAAAGACCATGCCACTTTCTTGACATTAACTTACGGTTATACACCACATCATTGGGTCTATAAAGACCAAAAAAGTTACCAAAATAGGTGAACAAATCATCTTATATTGGCATCATTGGAGATTCTACTTCGTGACGGGAGGTACCATCCTAGTAGAGTCTTATTGTCCTGTTACGGGATGCGTCCAAACCTTACTCGACTCATATGAATTTCACATTCCATGTATGCATGCTTCATCACTTTTCTTATGCAAGTCACTCACACAATGCCATGAGATGCATGTACAATAACGTAAACATTAAAATTTTTAATATTTCGTAAACTTGCATAAGAATCTTATCATAACATTTCTAAGACTTTCAGGCAAAATTTTATATATATATATATATATATATATATATATATATATATATATATATATATATATATATATATATACATACATACAACAATTTGCAGCGCGTGAACAGTTAGCAACCGCGTTGCTAACTGTTTATATATGTTTTTAATCAGTTTAGTAAATTAAAGTTGTTTTGGTGTACCGGATATCATGTGTTTTCCTTATGAGAGGGGTATCGAGTTCGACCCTTGATCCATGCTTTTTAAAAGATTTTGCTGTTGTTTTTTATTTGCCTTTTCATCTTTCTACCCCTTCTCCCTTCCGCCACCTCTCATACCTGAGTTCCCAAATCACGACACCTATTCTGTTTCCTTTTACCCTCTTCTATATCGACACCTCATGCTTCTCATTTATGCTTTTCATTTCCAACCTTTTTTTCATTCGCCATCTTGACCTTCTGTTTTGCTTACCGTCCTCCACTAACCCTAGCTGTCACCACCACCAGTTCAACCACCGTTGTTTACAGCCAAACGACCACAGCTCACCGCCTTCTCTACCACCATCACCAGCTTATGTTTCGGTCTCTATCCCTATTTCATTTTCTCTCTCACAGTTCTCATCATTCATTGCGTCCTCAAAAGCTTTTCCTACCCTCAGACACCATTGTTTGTCTTTAGATGTACAGTTATCATCGCATAGCAAATAAGCAAATCAACAGGGTAAGAGCATTAATCTTCTCCTCATGCGATTACCGTTGAACACAGGTTGAGAATTATTGTTGGTTATGAGTTTTATTTGTTGCTTTTATAATATTTGATGATAAAACCTTTTTCCTAATTTATCTACCTCTGCTGAAGTCTTTTCTGAAATTGTGGTATTAATTATACGGTCGATTTTGTGGATGAGTTGCTTCAAACCCTTGCTGAAGTGGATTTAACGAGCAAAGGCCTTAAGGTAAATGATCATTAATATCTTTTAGCTTAATTAATATGACATTAGGTATTCAAATATGTTGATATGATTTTTAACAATAATATATGGAATTCGATTCAATTTGATGTAGGAAGGCATGTAAATCGTTTGCATAGACATCTATCAAGCTACTTAAGCGCAAAACTTTCTAAGGTTAGTCAATTTGGAACCAACAGATGTGGAAAGCCTATTGTTGAATCGTACAACTTTTCCACATCTTTTTGTTGTTTTTCACTGTTACAAAAATGGAAATAAGTGGTGGTTGACTGGTTTGGTTCAATGCACAACTATCTTCGACTTCCTTCTCTAGCTTCAAGATTCATTGTATTCAGATTTAATGCAAAATGTTCCCAGAAAAACTAAAAAATGACCATCAACAAGTGAAACATTACTAACAATTAGCAACTATCTTTGACTTCATTGTATTTAGCTTTCGAGATTTATTGTATTTAGCTTTAAGAGGTTTACTTTCATTAAAGTAGGATCTTTTGATAATTTAATTTATACTGCAGGCCTCGATTTTGGCTACTCATCAAATCCATCCATTACTAACAATTAGCAACATGTGAAAATTTAAATGAAATGCGTGTTTGCCTAACCAGGAGTTTTGGCCCGCTTCTTACTAAAGCATTCAGGTTCGATCCTTGCGCCTATATTTTTTTGAAAGATATTCTTACTACCTGCAACGTTTCACTGACATCTGTCGGCCTTACCCCCCTCCTATTTCACCTCCTGCTTTTCTAATATTCCATCTCTTTTTCTTTCCATTCCACCTAAAATTCAGAGGAACTACTTCCAACAACTAAGTGATTTATTGGAGTCCAAAAAAATGCAACATATGCAACGTGGTGATAAATAATTTTCATATATATTCTTTCCCATTTCTACATTTATAATTTTGTAATGGTTTGACAATTCTTTTATGATCTTACGGTATGTATTCAGGCTAATGATCTCTCAACTGGTTGGAGTGTCCGCTTTCATTGGTAAGTTTATTGATGCTATTGGCAAGGCAAAAAAGTGTCATGTTTCCAAACCTAAAAAGATATTAGACTTTGGGCGCTTAAAATTTTATTGTGGGTATATTTAAAAAACATATATAGTGGTTTTGGTATACGAGCAACTCTTCTCTCTCTTTCCTCTCAAACTGCAATACCTTAGCAACATTTGCCCCATCCCAGAGACCAAGAAACTCCCTAACCAGCTCTTTAAACGAAACGAAGAACTATTAAATAAAGAAAAGACCACTGCGACTACAGCTACTTAGTCGGCTTTCATCCTGGCACGGATATGTTATCCTAGATGAAACGACTTTCCTGTGGAGCATTTTATCTTTCAGCTTTTTCCTGCTGTATTTATAAGAAGTTTTCTTTTCCTGTTTTGATTAGAACTATAAAATAACAATGTACTTTACTTTAATCTCTTACTATAACATCCTACTTTATTTTGGTTCAGTTTTTTGCACTCTTTTGTATGGTTAACTTTGATCTAACTGTAAGTTTCTTTTTCCCACTGTATATATAAAAAGTTCCCCAGCAACGCGCTAGTTTAATAAAAATTCTTATTATCTCAAATCGTGTAACACATAATACAATTACTATTTCGAGAAGAAATCATAACATAAACACATAGTAGACTTGCTACCAAAACATTTTTTCATAATCATTCGTTCATAAACATGGTAGTCTTGATGTCAAAACATTTTTTCATAAATCTTAACGTAGTAGGCTGATGCAAAAACAGACTTTCATAACATAGCAATTTACTTTCATAAACATGACGTACGTAGCAAAACTTACATATTGATTCATATTTAAAATTTACATAAAACTTCATAAACTATTGTCATGTACCCTATAGTGGGAAATGCATTTACTCATCTTAGTAGCTTGGTACATCAATCCACATAATTCTAGTCTTTCGTTGCTTCTAAGCGTCCTTCAATCTCTATTAATTTAATAAGAGATTAAAACTTAGTACATAACTATACATACAACATTTTTCTAATAATTCTTGAATTACTTCTAATTATTGTCTAATTGCACTCTAATGGCTAAGTGTGATTCTTAAAGCATAATAACAATTTTCGACACTTTTACCATCATTTTGACCAAAAATATGTCACACCCCCAAACTGTAATGGCGGAAACGTTCGAGGGTGGATGACTTCATGAACAATATCATAACAAAGTTGAATAATAGTGATTCCAAGCAAAACAACCATCATTAAATAATTGCAAGGGTTACATAGTTTAATGTTGCATGTTTCAAATACAATTACAAATGATGTCAAAAATAAGTAAAAACGACGTCGTAACGTCCCTTCGTATAGCGCTGGTGGTTTACCTTATCAATTTCCTGAGAATACAAGTAGTTGAAAAAGTGTCAACAATTAAGTTGGTGAGTTCATAAGATTTTGCGTAAGAAAAGTCCTTTGTTTATAATCGATAGTGTTGAAAACCAAGAAAATCCAATATTTTCTCATAAAAATGTCCAAGTCTTTAAATCCCAATGACTAAAATGTAATACGTAAATGGTAGTGTAAAATTCCTTAGAAATGTATATTTCCACGTAAACAATTTATAAAAATATAAAGTTGATTATTTTCCCCTGTGAGACACCCTATAACCATACTGTGACTAGTTGGCCTGCTGCGACGTTCTTCAGGCGTCGGAATGTTAGACATTTGGACACCTCAGACCTGCCGGCCTAGCTGTAGCTAACAGCTCAGGTGCGGGGTTGTCAAGCCCGTATAGATCTATACTCAAATATCACACTCTCTTACCGAGACTCAGGTTATAAATTCAGGACTTATAGTACGTACTTATAAAAGTACTGTGAAGATCCATCTCACAAAAATGTATGTATTCAATCAACTTGTTTACGTAAAATTTGTATATGAAAACTCTTGTAATTATCCATTATCATTTTTCCCATGATAATATAGTAATGTGTAATAATTATATAATTTTATATAATTATTTTGTCTTGTTCAAAATGTCATAATAACCTTGTGTTCATAAACTATTCCAATAATAGTCTATTTTTAGTATTCCGCCGTGATAATCATATTTTTACGAATAATAACGAAATAACTTACTCAAATGATTATAAATATCATCTTTTAAGATATTTCCCACAAAAATGGTGTAATAACTTGGTCATAACTGTTGAAAAATACGATAACTGATCTCCACGAACAAGGTTTTTTAAGCCTATTACCGTGTGACAGATATGTATTAAATCTATATTATGCGGAATAAATTAGAGTTGCGGAATAAAATAAAGCGGTAAATCTAAACTAGACAGTATTTAAATAGACAGAAAGCGGTAAATAAAGTAAAAGTTAGAAGTTAAAGGTTAGATGTAATAAACGCCATTATCAACGATAACGTGTTTTTACAATAAGTAAAAAGGTTAGAAGTTAGAAGTTAGAAGTTAGAAATTAGATGTTAAATGTAATAAACGCCATTATCAACGATAACGTGTTTTTACAATAAATAAAAAAGGTTAGAAGTTAGAAGTTAGAAGTTAGATGTCTCGGTTAAATACAGTCCACATATGTTTTCGTTGTCACGGTTCAATTCGGGTGTATTGGAAGTTTGGTACAGTTGATTTATTACAGTTTAAATAAATCAATAACGACACATATAATTTTAAAAGAACTTATCGATAGTTGCGGAAGATAGCGTTTTTCTTGATATGTCAATTTCTTGTTCTTCACGGTAAGATGAGGTTTTGGTGATTTTTTGGTGTCGGGTAGAGGTTGTTTAGAGGTTTGGAGTTTGGTGTCGGGTAAGGGTTGTTTAGAGGTTTGAGGTTTGGTGTCGGGTGGAGGTTTTGTTTCTTGCGGTTTTGCGGTTTGATCTTCGTTGCCAAATGCAGAGATTATAGAATTTAGAGGCTTCTGGTCGTGAGTAGCTTGAGGATAGTAAGTGTATGTTTGTATTGTGTGGTGTTGAAATCAGCAAGATGAAGCTTGTATTTATAGTCTGTTCCAGCGGAGATCGGGTCGCGATCTTTATGGGATCGGGTCGCGATCTCGAGTGGTTCCCGCTTTTGTGCTGGCCACTACCCGTCTCGGTGGAGCTGGTCGCTGAGATAGGGTCGCGATGGGATAAAGATCGGGTCGCGATCTAGGTAGGGTCGCGATCTATGGAAGATCGGGTCGTGATCTCAAGTTGTTCCCTGCTTTTGTGCTGGCCACTACCCGTCTCGGTGGAGCTGGTCGCTGAGATAGGGTCGCGATGGGATAAAGATCGGGTCGCGATCTAGGTAGGGTCGCGATCGATGGAAGATCGGGTCGTGATCTCAAGTTGTTCCCTGCTTTTGTGCTGGCCACTACCCGACTCGGTGGAGTTGGTCGCTGAGATCGGGTCGCGATGGGATAAAGATCGGGTCGCGATCTGGTCGGGTCGCGATGGAAGATGGATCGGGTCGCGATCTCGTAGAGTTGCCATCGGTACGCGATCTTTGGTCAGCATAGTGTCACTTGTGTGTCATCACGATAGGGTCGCGATCCAGGAAGGATAGGGTCGCGATCTGCACTGTAGCTGCCATTTTCTTCTTTTGTTTTGATTTTCTTCATTTCGCGACACATAAGCTGTTGGGTCGCGATTGCTGTCGCTGGGTGACATTTTTGCTCTTTGGTACATAGCATCATTTTCTCCGGTTTTGGTTGATCTCGGTTTTACGCAACCTGAAATAAACTGTTAAAAAACATTTCGACTTATTTCAGTGATGGTCACATAAAAACATAAAAAAAAACATTATTCAACAATTTCCCCCTATGTGATCATTAATGAAATGAGGAGTAAAATGTTTGATTGAAATTCTTGAAATTTGGATAAGACATTTATAAAACCATATCACTTGTTTTGAAAGAGTGTGACTAGATTTTACATATGTTTTGAAAAATGTTTGTCAAGAATATTTGTTTCTGAATCAAAGTCTCGAGTTCGATTATCAAAAGGTTTTTGTATATGTATTTTCATAATATTCCTTAAGATTTTATAGCATTTATAAAGACGACAAATGATCTTAATAGGTCGATTCAGATGAACGCTCATAGGTATAACTCACACTTGACTGAGGTGTTTGTTTGTTCTGGGTGCAGAACGGGTGTATAATCACTAAAGATGAGTGATATCTCTCAGTTTGAAGGTGTTGACTTATGCTTAATGTGGATTTATACCTATATACTTTAGTCACTTGGTCTTCATATTAGATAATCAATCACATAAGACTGGTTTCGGCATTACTCAGAGGGTTTCTTCATTCATGCCATTGATGTTCACTCTCTCTCCGTCGGGAAATACATGTAGAGGGGTTTAGAAATTTCCATAGTGCAGTTTGCAACTAAGAATATTCAATTATGAAGGCTACAGTATCCCGGTAAATCTTCAGTTTTGATCAGCTATATTTGATAAAGCTTTTGAGAATTCGTTGTTTTTGAGAGGTGTCTGTCTTGATGGATTGTTGTTGTAAATCTTCTTTTTCTTTGATGAGGTGTTCACCTTTGTCTTTATCTTTTCTTGATTTGTGCGAATACACATTGTGTAAAAGATATCTGATGTGATTTACCAATTGTGATTTGTTGACAGCATTTGTTGGATATGACTTTGTCGTTTCTTCATTTGTCAGATTCGTTATGCCAGATGATCAGTCTTTTCTTTTGAAGTGGTTTGATTGAGGATAGGGATAGGTGATATAATAGACAGTTTGTCTAATATATAAGAAAATGAAAGTATCGTCCCTGGTCATTTTGATATCTAAGCAAAAATGAGACTAGCATCACGGTATAAGAGTATAAATCCTATAAGTCATAATGAAAACACCTTTGCTCACAGAAATGAATTCCACTTAGCATTTAAAGACGAGGCACAATTTCTCACATGGGTTTGGTTTTCATCTGAATCTCCTGATATTATGTCCCTTTACTGATAAAATCGTTATAATTGAAATAAATTCAAAGGGAATAGGAGAATCTACATAACAAAAATGTTTGAAATTTGAACCTTCTCTTTAATTAAGAATTAATATAACTGAGAACATTCATCGAGCATAAGTATCTGAAAATTTAGTCAAGAAGATGTTAAATCACATGGTTTTATAAAGGCTTTAAAAAGAAAAAAAATTTATTCTAATTTTTTTTTTTTTTGAATAATTTGGTTATTTGAATGTTTTTGGTAATTTTTGGTTATTTGAATGTTTTTGGATTTTCTTTTTGAATGAAAGTAAACACTCTTATGTACAAACAAAAGGTAAGAGATTAGGAATGGATGTTATCTGGATTCAACATTCCTAGACGGCCTAGGAAGTATTGAAACTTGGTTTCGTCTAGAGCCTTAGTAAAGACATCGGCAATTTGATCTTCTGTGTTTATGAAGTGCAATTCGATATGACCTTTTTGTATGTTGTCTTTGAGGAAATGATATCAAATATCAATGTGTTTTGTCATGGAATGGTGCACTGGATTGTGAGAAATGGCGATTGCGCTGGTTGAGTCACAAAATATGGGAATTTGTGATACTTTGTAGCCATAGTCACGTAATTGAGTTTGCATCCACATGACTTGTGAACAGCAGCTTGCGGCAGCTACATATTCAGCTTCTGCAGTTGAAGTGGACACGCATGATTGTTTCTTTGAAGTCCAGCTTACCAGTCTGCCTCCAAGAAATTGGCAAGAACCAGATGTGCTTTTTCTGTCTAGTCTGCATCCTCCATAGTCGGAGTCGGTGAAGGCATTAAGCTGAAAATCAGAGTTAGCTGGATACCAAAGGCCAAGAGATGGAGTTCCTTTAAGATATTTGAAAATTCTTTTCACAGCTATGGCATGAGATTCCATAGGATTGGCTTGGTATCTGGCACAGACACATGTAGAGAACATGATGTCGGGTCTGCTGGCTGTGAGGTATAGGAGTGATCCTATCATTCCTCGATATTTCTTTTGATCAACAGGCTTGCCATTTAAGTCTGCATCTAATTTGTAACCAAGGGACATTGGGGTTTTTGCTGTGTTTGAGTTGTCAAGAGAAAAACGAGTTAGAAGATTTTTAACATAATTTTCTTGATTGATGAAAATTCCATCTGATGATTGTTTGACTTGTAGTCCAAGAAAAGTAGTCATTTCTCCTATCATGCTCATCTCAAATTTGCTCTTCATCAAATCTGCAAACTTGATACTCAATGATTCATCAGTAGAACCGAAAATTATGTCATCGACATATATTTGAACGATTAACAGATGTTTATTAAAAATTTTACGAAAGAGAGTTTGATCAATTGAACCTCTTTTGAATCCTGATTCTTCTAGAAATGTTGACAATGTTGAATACCAGGCTCGAGGTGCTTGTTTTAAGCCGTAAACTGCTTTTTGTAACTTAAAACTGTGATTTGGGAACTGTGGATCTTCAAAACCTGGAGGTTGTTGAATATACACATCACGATCAATCTCTCCATGTAAAAATGCACATTTTACATCCATTTGGTAAACTTTGAAATTTTTGTGTGCTGCATATGCTAGAAAGATACGAATGGCTTCGAGTCTTGCAACTGGAGCATAAGTTTCATCGTAATCGATTCCTTCTTGTTGAGAATAGCCCTTGACGACAAGTCTAGCTTTGTTTCGACAAACTATGCCTTGATCATCGGTTTTGTTTCTGAAAACCCATCTTGAACCTACTACAGTAACATCGGGAGGAGTAGGAACAAGATCCCATACTTGGTTTCTTTCAAATTCAGCTAGTTCTTCTTGCATGGCTTTGACCCAGTCTGGATCTTTGAGAGCTGAATGGATGGTTTTGGGTTCAGTCATAGACAAGAATGCTCCGTATAAACATTCATTTGAGGAAGCGGCTCTTGTTTGAATACCAGAATTGGGATCTCCTATAATTTGTTCTATAGGATGATTCTTGGTCCATTTGTTTAGGCGAGTTTTTTCAGGTATTTCGATTGGTGTTTCTATGTCCCATTGTTCTTCTTGGTCAGGTGATTCTGTTGGGAATAGATTTTGGTTGTTGTCAGATATGTCTTTTTGGATTATAGGGTGAGAATGAGGTAAAGAAGGTTCCCCCATAGATGATGCACTGGGATCATTTTGGACAGGTGGATTGGGAGTGTTTAAAGAGGAATTCAGTGTTGGTAATTCCCCCTCGACTTGACCTGTATTTTCTTGGTTTGATTGTGAAGTTTCTGCATCGGAGGTTCCTGTAGGAATTGTAGAAGATGTTAGAAATTCAGAACTATAAGCGGTTTTGGGTTGTTCAAAAAGTAAATCAAGATCAATTTCTATGTTCATGTCAGGAGATGGTGTTTGTGGAATTGGATTTTGAAAAATAGTATCTATCATTTGTGAACCAAAATGTTCACGATCCAATTTTCTGACATAAAATTCATCGAAGTGGATATCGGTACTTTCTTCAATTACTCTTGTACGTTTGTTCAGTACTCGATAAGCAGCTGAGGTAAAAGAGTAACCAAGGAAAATTCCTTCGTCTGATCTTGATTCAAATTTTGAAAGGTGATCTTTGTTATTCTTTATGAAGCATCGACAACCAAAAATATGAAAGAATTTGATGTTTGGTTTTCGGTTATTAATGACTTCATATGGTGTTTTATGAAGTTGTTTGTGGATTAAAGAACGATTTTGAGTATAGCAAGCTGTGGCTATTGCTTCTGCCCAGAAGTATTGTGGCAGATCAGCAAAGATGAGCATTGATCTTGCAGCTTCGCACAGAGTTCGGTTCTTTCTTTCAACAACGCCGTTTTGTTGAGGAGTGTAAGGGGCTGAAAAGTTGTGTTCGATGCCATTGTTTTTGAGAAATGAGTCTAGAGTTATGTTTTTGAACTCTAAACCATTGTCACTTCGGATTCTTCGAACTGGTCGTTTGAGCTTTAATTCAATCTGTTTGATGAAGTTGATTATTTCTTCAGGTGCTTCTGACTTTAGCCTTAAAAAGAAAACCCAAGTAAAGCGTGAGTAATCATCAATAATAACAAGGATGTATTTCTTCCCTTTTATGCTTTGGGTTTTTGCAGGGCCGCAAAGATCAATGTGCAGTAATTCTAGTGGTTCGGATACACTAGATTCAGGAATGCTTTTATGAGAGGATTTGGACAGTTTTCCTCCTTCACAAGCTGCACAAAGAGTTTCATTATCAAGTTTCAGAAGCGGCAGTCCGCGAACAAGATCATTTGCAATCAACTTGTTGATGTAGCCGAAATTGAGATGAGAAAGACGACGATGCCACAACCAACTAATATCAGCAGAAGCTTTGGACAAGAGACAGATGTCTGGTTTTCCATAGATAAGGTCCATATCTAGTGGATACATGTTGCCTAGACGATCAGAATTAACTAGAATGGCTTTGGTTTTGGCATCTGTGATTATGCTTCGTTGTTTAGTGAAAAGAACTTCATGATTGTTGTCACAAAGTTGTGATACGCTGATTAGGTTGTGTTTCAGGCCGTCAACATAGGCTACTTTCTTGATGGTGAAGTGACCATTTGTTATGTTTCCATAACCTTTGATTCTTGCTGTCATGTTGTTTCCAAAAGTCACATCTTGTTTGGATTCTGTGGGTTTGAAGTCTCGTAGAAAGCTTTGGTTTCCTGTCATATGCTTGGAGCAGCCACTATCGATATACCATGTGCCATCCTTGGGCTCTCCAGCACAAAATGCCTGCAATTAGACAGAAATTTTAGGTACCCAAACCATGGTGGGTCCTGATTTGTTAATGGTTTTTGATAATTTGGAATCATTGTAGTATTTGTTGATTGGACGGAACTGTTGAGGTTTAAGTTGATTTATTAGGTTTTCCCAAAGTGAGATCTGTTTTTGAAAACCTGTCATTTGAGATGATTTCTGATTTTGTGAAAAGTATCCTATATGTGAAGATCTGTTTGATAACCTTTCTTTGTATCTGGGATCTGAATGGTTTTGGAAAACGCTTTGATGATTGAATGGAATTTGGTGATATGATTGTTTCTGAAAGTTCCTTGAGAGATTGAAGTTTATCTTTTGAAAGCGATTTTGAATTGGTTTTTGAAACGGTTTTTGTTTTGGATTAAAGGTTTGTTTTTGTGGCACAGCGCTTGGTTTCAAAGGTTTTTCTTTGAAAACAAAGGGCCTGCTTTGTTCTATTGGTTTACTGACAGCTTGAATGGGTTGTTTATTTTTCTGTTGTTTCTTTGAATACTTTTGTCCCAGATTATTCTTTCCAATAAAGGTTGAGTTTAAAGAGGGAAAGACAGTTGGAACAGAAGTACTTCCATTTTGATGATCAGAATTTTCTCCATTTAAGAAATTTTCAAGTTTGATTGTGCCATCATTCATTGTTAGTTTAGTAGATCTCAATTGATGAGTTACTGAACTAGCAGAGTCTGATTCGGATTTTAAAACTCTTTTGAAAGACTTTTTGGAAACTGTGAAAGCACTATCATCTGGGCTACAGTTGATAACTGTTTCGTCATCTGAATCGTCCTCATTAGCAGATAAGAAAAAATCTGGTAGAGACGATTTAGAGTTTTCACAAGTTTTCCCATTTTTCTTTTCAGTCTCTTCATTTTCAAAAGATTCTCTTCCAATTCCCGGTTTATAATTCGTATCAATTTTGCCAGTTCCTAAGTTATTTTCTTTAGTGAAAACATCATCACTCAATTTTCTGGCAATATTGATAGAATCCAGTTTTCCTTGAAATCTTTGATTTTCGGATTCAAGAAATTTGATTTGCTTTGAAGAATCATCTAGTTTTAGAATTAAACTAGTGTTGTTGTCAGTTAAATCTTGAACCTTTTGTTTTAACTGAAGGACTTCCTTTTCTAAGGTATCTTTTATTTCAGATGAAATAACAGATTGATTTTTTATTTCTAAGTCCCTTTTTTGTTTTAGAGCTTCATTTAACTGTTCTAGGATGTGATTATTTTCTTCAGTTTTTCGTTCAATGTCTCTTTCAAGTTTGTCTCTAGTCCTTGTGGATTCTCCAAATCTGAGTTGCAAGGTTTGTAATTCAGATTTGTAGATATCAGATTTGACTATTGTGTCATGATATAGTCTGAGATCAGCTTTTAGACTGTTCTCAATCTTAGTCATGTGGGACTCAAATGGTGTTCTTGAAAGACTGAGATCTGAGATCATAGACCATACCTGATCGATGACATATGGAGCTCTTGTGGTTGGTTCATTGTCAGCCATGAAGCAGAAGTTTGACTGAGCTGGTTCAGTGTCGGTTTCATCATCAGAAGTTGGCCAGTATTCCACGCTAGGTTCGTGGAATGCCATCAAAGCTTTTTGCTTTGCTTTCTGTTCTTGTTTCTTCAGCTCTTCGGCTTTTTGAGCATAGTAGGCTGAGTCTTTGACTTTGACTTTGGCTCGACAATCTCGGGCATAATGATTTAGTCCTTTGCATTTGTGACAAATGATTACGTCATCATCATCATCGTTATTGTCAGCCTTTTGGCTCTTAACAGGTAGTCTTTCAGATGTTTGAGTTTGTTTCTGTTGAGATGGTTGTGAATGATTTTTCTGAAATCCAGAACTTTGGTTATTATAAGAGTTGTGATTATTTTGAAAACCGCGATTCTGAAAGTTTTGTCCAAAAGTGGATCTTTGTTGAAAATTTGGTCTGAAGTTTGATTGATTATGATGTGGCAAAAATCTTTCGAGATTAGTGTTTGCTACCAAAGCGCACAATTGTTGGTAATCAGCTTCATTATTTGGATCAGACAAGTCACAAGAATTACTAGAAAAAGCTTGGTTTTGATTTAAATCATTTTGACTTTGATCATGAAAATGTGTTTGGTTTTGAGAGGATGTTGACAACAAAGCAAGTGGTCCTCCAAAAGAAGTAGACGTTGGTGGGTCAATCGATGATTCATACGATTGTAATTCTCCGTACAGATTGTACAAAGATTCAGTATGAATTGCCGGATTTCCCTGAATGATTAGTTTGACCATTTTCCAGCTTTCATAAAGGTTGTTTAAAAATTTGAGGTTTATTTCATGCTGTGACTTTTTGATTCCCAGATTATTCATTTTGATGGTAATGAGATTGAATCTGTCATGAGCATCATGGATGGTCTCATGTGAAAACATTTTGAAGTTGTCAAATTCGTTTAAAACAGATGTTTTCTTGTTTCCAATGATTCTCTCATTTCCTTCAAAACGATTTTTCAAAGTTTGCCAAATTTGGTTTGCAGTCAAAAGGATTATATCATTCATTTGGCTTAGAATACTGTGGGGTATTCCAGAAACAAGCTCCTTTTTGGCTTGAAGTTCAAGTTTCTTCCTTTCATTCAGTATATCCAGGTTACTCGTAAGAGAGGTCATGTTATCTGGTAGAGATCCGTCTACACATTTCCACACGTCTTCACTTATAGAGTTGAGATGAAGATTCATACGACCTACCCATGATTTATATTCTTCGGGAATAAGAATGGGTGCTCGAGTACCTGAACCTATACTGTTAGCAATAGATACAGAATTTATGTTTGAGTAGTTTGCGGAAGACATTTTTGGTTTTTTTTTTTTTTTTTTTTTTTTTTTTTTTTTTTGTTTAACGAAAATGTGATGTTAAAATGAAACTTTTAAAGAAAACTTATTGGTGGTTTATAAAAACGCTACACAAAAGTTTTCGATAAAAGATTTCAAAATAAATCACACAAGTAATTTTAAATGTTTTTTTTTTTTTAATATATAATTTTTTTTTTTTGATGAACAAGTGATATTAAGATGAAATTTTTAAAGGAAACTTATTGGTGGTTTATAAAAACGCTACACAAAAGTTCACGACAAAAATTTCAGATTAAATCACACGAGCTCTGATACCAATTGTTGAAAAATACGATAACTGATCTCCACGAACAAGGTTTTTTAAGCCTATTACCGTGTGACAGATATGTATTAAATCTATATTATGCGGAATAAATTAGAGTTGCGGAATAAAATAAAGCGGTAAATCTAAACTAGACAGTATTTAAATAGACAGAAAGCGGTAAATAAAGTAAAAGTTAGAAGTTAAAGGTTAGATGTAATAAACGCCATTATCAACGATAACGTGTTTTTACAATAAGTAAAAAGGTTAGAAGTTAGAAGTTAGAAGTTAGAAATTAGATGTTAAATGTAATAAACGCCATTATCAACGATAACGTGTTTTTACAATAAATAAAAAAGGTTAGAAGTTAGAAGTTAGAAGTTAGATGTCTCGGTTAAATACAGTCCACATATGTTTTCGTTGTCACGGTTCAATTCGGGTGTATTGGAAGTTTGGTACAGTTGATTTATTACAGTTTAAATAAATCAATAACGACACATATAATTTTAAAAGAACTTATCGATAGTTGCGGAAGATAGCGTTTTTCTTGATATGTCGATTTCTTGTTCTTCACGGTAAGATGAGGTTTTGGTGATTTTTTGGTGTCGGGTAGAGGTTGTTTAGAGGTTTGGAGTTTGGTGTCGGGTAAGGGTTGTTTAGAGGTTTGAGGTTTGGTGTCGGGTGGAGGTTTTGTTTCTTGCGGTTTTGCGGTTTGATCTTCGTTGCCAAATGCAGAGATTATAGAATTTAGAGGCTTCTGGTCGTGAGTAGCTTGAGGATAGTAAGTGTATGTTTGTATTGTGTGGTGTTGAAATCAGCAAGATGAAGCTTGTATTTATAGTCTGTTCCAGCGGAGATCGGGTCGCGATCTTTATGGGATCGGGTCGCGATCTCGAGTGGTTCCCGCTTTTGTGCTGGCCACTACCCGTCTCGGTGGAGCTGGTCGCTGAGATAGGGTCGCGATGGGATAAAGATCGGGTCGCGATCTAGGTAGGGTCGCGATCGATGGAAGATCGGGTCGTGATCTCAAGTTGTTCCCTGCTTTTGTGCTGGCCACTACCCGTCTCGGTGGAGCTGGTCGCTGAGATAGGGTCGCGATGGGATAAAGATCGGGTCGCGATCTAGGTAGGGTCGCGATCGATGGAAGATCGGGTCGTGATCTCAAGTTGTTCCCTGCTTTTGTGCTGGCCACTACCCGACTCGGTGGAGTTGGTCGCTGAGATCGGGTCGCGATGGGATAAAGATCGGGTCGCGATCTGGTCGGGTCGCGATGGAAGATGGATCGGGTCGCGATCTCGTAGAGTTGCCATCGGTACGCGATCTTTGGTCAGCATAGTGTCACTTGTGTGTCATCACGATAGGGTCGCGATCCAGGAAGGATAGGGTCGCGATCTGCACTGTAGCTGCCATTTTCTTCTTTTGTTTTGATTTTCTTCATTTCGCGACACATAAGCTGTTGGGTCGCGATTGCTGTCGCTGGGTGACATTTTTGCTCTTTGGTACATAGCATCATTTTCTCCGGTTTTGGTTGATCTCGGTTTTACGCAACCTGAAATAAACTGTTAAAAAACATTTCGACTTATTTCAGTGATGGTCACATAAAAACATAAAAAAAAACATTATTCAACAATAACCATTTTTGCTAGAAAGTAATATTTCCTGTTACAAAAACGTAGTTTTTACTAGTTTTCGTTTTTATGACGTTTATGTTAAAGATCTAGTATTTTACACACTTTATTTATAGTTTTGTAACTTTTATACAAACATAATATGTCATAATGTTTATAATACATAGATCTAACCATATTCCATGTCAAGGTCATTTGTACACAACTTCTAGTTTTCGTTTTTATAACGTTTTTATCCAAGATCTAACATTTTTACACACTTTATTTATAGATTGGAAACTTTTACACAAACATAATATATCATAATGTTTATAATACATAGATCTAACCATATTTCATGTCAAAAACATTTTTACACAACTAGTTTTATGAACTTGTGTAAATCAACATTTATAACATTTAAACACATATAAACTTGGATAAAACAACATTTATAGTGTATAAACTTGTATTCTCCCCCAAAAAGTTTAGAAAAGATGAAAATGAGGGGTATGAACTCACCCTTGAAGCGTGCTTTGCTTAGAAACTAGGTTAGTCTTGAGAGATTAGCGGTAGGAACAAAGATCCAAGCCTTGGAGCTCGGAGGACCCTTGGACAATGCTATTACCCAAAGGTTTTTCATAGATGTTAGTGTGTGTAATTGGAATAAAACTTGTGTAATAGAGTTTAAAATCACAAGATGAAGATGTCTTACCAAAGGGATTTGCAAAACACTTGAAAATAGTGGATGGTGGTGGTGTATGGTGGTGGCCGGCTGTGGTTATGGTGGAGGAGGAGAGAGCCGAGATTGAGAGGGAGAGGAAGAGAGAAGAGAGTGAATGTTGGTTGGGTGATTCTTGTTCCAAATGAAAGATGATCATATCTTGTATGATTTTGGTTTGATTTCTTTTGTATTATTAAATTCTAGGCTTTATTACACCTAGATTATGAATAGTAAACCTTGGATCTCATGGGGAGATGGTGGTGCAGCCGATGGGGGTGGGATGGGGGGTGGGGGTGGGTTAGTTTTTATAAAAATAGCATCCTACTTATATAAAATGTGTCATTTTTATAAAATCGTAAGTCGTTTTAGTGAAATTTTATGAGTTTTTGGTGAAACAAAGTTCTAACTAATTATTTTGTATAAAAACATTGTCAAACATTTATTTTTATTGAATTATAACTCGTTGGATGTTGAAATACGCGTTTAAGCGCAGTATTCTTCCGATTTCGCGATTTTCGGCATTTTACCGAAAATTAAATTTGGCTTTGAAATTAAATACTAGATATTATTACATTCCATAATATATGAATTGTTATTTCATAATTGATGTTTAAGGCACCACATATTGTATTTTGAGTCCAAACCCTGTGTACATTTATCCGTTCACAGCGGTTTATTTGGTGTAACTTTCACATACAAACTCCGTTTTTGACGTTCTATATATCCACGGGTTCGTATTGACAAGTAGGTCGTTTTATGAAGACTATTATTCTCAAAATAATAATTGTACGATTATCGAATTTTTACGCTACAGTAGTTTACTGTCCGTATTTTCGACGTTTAATCGATAATTGTTTTAAATTAGCGTACGTAGTATTACAATATCTAACAATACATCGTAATATCATAGAAAATTACTTTTCAATATATGGTTTAACGTACGCTTCGTTTGACTACAGTTGACTTTCGTTGACCAAAATTTACAATTGTCACAAAATAGTATTTTCAGGTTCTACAAGGTCTTTTAGCAACTTTCTAATTTTTACATATCTATGAGTTCACTTCAATGGTTAGATGTCAAAACATTTTTCTTTTTACTCGTTTATGCCATTTTTTTGGCAAATTTTGACTAATAAAGTTTCTAAAAATAGAAACCGTTATAAAATATGATGTTTTTCCGTTCTTTTGATATCAATGTGTATGCAATCCTTCATTAACTTAATTCCAATTTAATTATATGTTCTCTTTATAATATTATTGCATATACTAAAATTTTGCCCTTTTAAAGGTTGAAATTACAAATTCCATTCTAATACTAATTTATACAATAAGCTTTCATCCCATGCAAACATACTAATCAAAACATAACATTTTTTGTTCTACCATTAAATTCCATTCCTTTGCTTTATGCTTGTATAACATGTTCCATAAATGTCACATCTAAGGCTGAAAGGTACACTCATTGCGACACACACATGGTGCTAATGTGGAGCGCTTTATTCACGCGAACTGACCACACCATTATTCTTTCTTCATGCAGTGGTGTAAGCATGGTGATGAGGTGACTACCTTCAACCCTATGACCATGCCCATTAACCTGATGGTGTACAGTGTGGTGTAGGAAGAGAAGTAGGAAGGGAAAAGAGAGAGAGAGAGAGAGAGAGAGAGAGAGTGTGTGTGTGTGTGTGTGTGTGTGTGAGCGTGTACCGATGGCTACATCACCCCCTTACCGGTGCCGAAAAACAAGATGATGTTAGGGACACCAACACCTCTCATTCTTAGTCTCTCTCTTTATTGTTGACCTTTGCCATACAATTAATTTAATTTTTTAAAAATTTAATAAAAAATTTATACCATCAATAAATACCTTGCACCATTCTCAAAATCTTTTATACCATATTTTAAATATCTTACACCATTTTTCAAACTACGACAATGCCAAGTCCCTGGAGCACCTACAAGAAGTCATATTGACAAATGCATGGGTCTACAGTGTTAAAGATTTGGTTGGCGAGGAACGAGTTACATATTTTTGGAATTGAATTCAAGCATATTTTATAAATCGGATGGGACCTAATGATCCTATTGTCCATCACCCAACTGCAAACTGGAGGGACATGAAAAAGAAAATTACCAACTTCAATGACATCTACAACATCAAAAGTCGTAACACTTAGTCGGAAGTAGACATAATTCAGTCAGCACACATTGAATATAGAAACACTTATAACATATCATTTATTTGCAAGAGAGCATGACCGATTGTTAAAGATCATTGTAGTTGACAATTTAAGTGTTCTTATTTTTTTGAAGTGTTATAATGTTTTTTTAAATGTGTTAGCGTTTGAAGTGTTTTTAAGTGTTTTAGTGTCTTTTTAAGTGTTCTAATAAAACACAATTTAATATTTCTATTTTTAAATGTTTTATATTTTATGAATTATTTATATATTTTTTGAGTAAATTTTTATTTATTACTCTATATATTAAAACCCGTAGGTTTTCTAGAAGGTTTGAGGGGGTTAAGGGGGTTTGAAGAATTTAAGCGGGGTGCCTCTCTTTTACCAATGGCATTCCGCCAGGTTTACTCCCACCTGCCCTTCTTTGCTGCTACGTGTTGCTTCCTTCTTTCTTAATCGTTTCCATCGTTATTGATACATACTTGCTTGACTTCAGATAGAGAAACAAATGGAAATAGGGGAGTTTGTATGGCGGACTGACAGAGAGGAGAAGGTGAGTATGGGCGTCACGGTGGTAGGTGCGGCTGCAATTTGTGCTGCCGGGGCTTTAATTATGCGCCACCGTATGCGGACCTCGAAGCAAGGCTCTCACCGCCACCAACATCGATTGCGCCGCACCTCTCACAACCACAAACCCTAGATACCACCGCCTCCGTGAAATGGCCAAAATCGAGAAAGAAAATGAAGAATATTCCGATCATTCTTATGGGCTGCGGGGGCGTTGGGAGACAACTCCTCCAACAAGGTGGAACTAATTTCACGTCTACAATTCCAGCTTCATCAATGGTGTTTTCGTTCGGTTAGTTACGTTACGTACGATTAACTGCGTTAACTTTTGAGTTAGATTGTGGATTTGATAAACAAAAACCTAGCTGATTTCTGTTAATTTTTGGATCCGTTTGATGTTGAAGTTTTGAAAAAAAAATATAATATTAACCTAATTGGATAGATTATTCCACCGAGGTCTGTACTCTATCACTATGCACCCTATTTAGATTATGAATCAAAATTATGTTTTTAACCTCGAGTTTACTTTTACCTTCAGTAGTTAAATTCCCTAATGTTCCAGAGTTCTACCTTTCTGAGTTTTTGTTTCTTCTCTTGATATGATAATTTGTGATTCTAAAATATTAGTCATTATGTATTTCATTTTTAAGCGATATTCCTTTTTTCTAGGAGCAATTTTGTTGTGTGCTTATTAAATTGTTTTGGAGTCTAGGTGTTTATCTGGTTGTAGTTTGAGGCACATCTGAATGAAAATTTTCGTAGTGATCTTGGAAATAGAGTGGAAATTTTCATTCAGATGACATTCACATAGTCTTTCGTGTTCTTTATCTCTTCATTCAGATTTGTTTGTATTTTTCCAATGTCGTTGAGATAACAAAACGACATCAGAATTTTGGAGTAATTAGGTTTGTTTACTTTTGTGGTAATTTTTGTTATTTACAGAATTTGGCCATACTTTAGAATATCCAAGAATATTTGTTTCTATAATGAGTGCTAGAACAAAGGAGTAAATGGTTTTGATTTTACATTTCGAGTATCCTGTGACATTGTCAAATGCAGGTATGCATAAGGATAATTGCTTTAACTTTAAATTGAAATGAAATAATAAAAAATTTGTGAAAATTATTTTTGTCGATTAAATTTTTGTGTAAAATTCCACCTCTAAATATTTTCTTGGATGGATTGTAGGGTTACCAAGGTATCCAAAATACACGCACCTAAAGGAGGTTCATCGAGCTTCGGTTCAAATTGGTTCTCAAGAAGAGGTGCGTCTTTTTTTTATATATATATATTCATTCATCCCATGAATAATCACATAGTATTTAGGTATCTATTCATGTGGATTTTGGGGTTTGTTTATATATATATATATATATATATATATATATATATATATATATATATATATATATATATATATATATATATATATATATATATATATATATATATATATATATATATATAGATTTCCTTAGTTATTTAGGTATGATGAATTGTGATTGTTAATAGCAAACAATAATAAAATTAAAATACATGTTTATGCTATAGGGTGGCAAAAGGGGCAACACAATAGTCAATCAAAGTGATCTCTAGGTTCTTGGATTTGAAGGGCCCCACCCCAAAAGGTTAATTTTTTTGTACTCTTTTCAATTTTCCGAATTACAGTTCTTTATTTAACTTTGTTTGTGTGTGTGTGTGTGTGTGTGTTTAAGGATACAACAACTGAAAGAAGACGAAAGAGAAAACCAAAAGACACGAATGGTGAAACAAAACGACCCGTGCGTACCACAGGTTCACACTAGCTATACATTAAATTACAACATGTTATCTAGAAGGTTGGATTATTTTAAGAATTAGCAACGTACTTTGTTTTCTTTCTTTATTATAGCACCTGACTTTCGTTTATTTCTATATGATTTGTAGGCTTAATTGCTTGGAATGATAGCACAATAAAATGCAACGCGAGCTGAACCACTCCGACCCACTTAACAAGCTGGACCACCCAACGATCTCAGTCGACCCGTGCGTAGCATGCGGGAGTCTGGGCCGTGTCTCAACAGTCCTGCAAGGTTTCTGTGATGCAGTTACCTTTCTCCTCAGGTTTTGATCAACTTTTTTACATTTTCTCTTGAATTTCCAATTTTGTAATTTCATAAACTTCTCAAGTTTTTGATGTAGGGGTAATGTTGACCAAAGAGAGGCACTTGAAAACTTGGATTTCATTTATTTATGTCTTGATAAGATTGTTGATGGAGGGTAGGTACATGTATTTTTAATATTTTTTTATTTAATTTCAGCTTGTAGATTTCTTCTTTATGTTTTATGTTTCTCAATGAATATTCACATTGAAAACAATTATATTTGCTAGCATGATTGTTGAAGCAGATGGGAATATGATTGCTGGAGAAGTAGTTACACACAGCATAGATGAAGGCTCTCCCTTGTCAGAACATGTAAATTGTCTTATTCCTTTTAGAAGGGTAAAATGGTTTTTTACCATTCAACACTATACCCATATAGAATTGTAATGGGAAAAAGAAACATATGTTCACCTTGTGTCTGTACAAATTGAAATGAAGCATGGAGTGTCCAGGGTTCGGATCCCATGCCCCTTTCCTTTTTTTTCTTTTTCTACTTCTTTTTTCTTTAGTTAGAATTATGCAAATGTGACATTTCCTGACCCTCTAGCTTTTATTTTTTACAAGTCTTATTTAGATATGAAATTGTTTTTTTTAATTGATACTTATTTTTTATTATAATTTTCTCACATATTTTCTTTATTATATTTTTCAACCATTTTCATAGCTTTTGAGAACACAAAAGAGTTGCAATCTATTACCAATTAGAAGAAATTGCGGCTATGGCTCCAAGATTCCCATGAACCGCAAAATCTAGAGGGTTAAAAACTTCCATTTCATTCAATAACCTTATTGAATATTTATTTGAGTCCTTGCCTGCCACCATTCCACCATTTCTTTTGCAGTTGCTTTTGGATTTTCTTTTGCCCACCAACTGTCCGATCATTTGATTGAGTGACTGATGGAGGTAACCACTTCACAATGAAATTCAACCTAAAACATAAATTCCCAGCAATTCAATTTGGGTAGGCCAGAATTGTGATTACTTTATGTAGTTGGATTTGTGAGGCCAAACTGGCCAAATTTGGAATCCTGGATTGTTGTAAATATTATTATACAAGTTGTATCGATTTTGATTCAGAAAGTTAAAACTCTCTCGTCAAAATTCGAAATGCTTTGTTAATCAATGGAGATTTTGTTTTGGGTAATTTTTTTCGAGTTATTGATTGAATTGTTGCAGGTGGAGACCAGATGCTCATTCTTGGAAAAACAGAGGATCCACCGGGTAGGAATCTGGATATATGGATGTAGCTGTGGGCTTCAATTACTTCATCAGATCATTTGAGGTTCCTTTTTTATCTTTCTTTTCTCTCAAGTTTCAATACACACATGTGATTAAATCACACATGTCATCTCATTGTCTCATTCATCTAATTAAAAGGTCTGATAAGGGGTTTTAGTGATCTATTTTTTGCCTGTTATTCAAGTTCCATTTCTCTTAATGCCCAACAGAAGAATCTCAAAAAGCCACTCCACCAACTATGGTTAAGAAAAAAAGTTGATAGTTCAAAGCTATTATTGGGTACATTTTTTGTAGTATTAAGAAAAAATAGAAATACAATGCTGTAATATGAGGAAATGGAAGTAGGATGCTATAATACACAAATAGATGAAAGTACAATGTTCCATCAATGTCATTCAAATACAAAGCAATTTTTAGGTTTGTTTTTTTAAGAATAATACTGTAATTAGAAAAAAATTTGAAAGTATAAATATAATGCTATTATTGGGTATATTTTTCAAAGTATGATGCCTAAATAAGTAAAAAAACAAGAACTGGATGCTATAATACACGAACATATGAAACTATGTTACTTTTTCACGGATTTTGCCCTAAAAAAATTTGAAAAATTAAAGAACATATTAATGTCAGTTTAATGGTTATGCAGGTTGCATACTAATTGACAATGCATGGGAGAGCTATCATGATGTTAAGTTGGATGATCGAAGCTTCCCGTGCGGAGCACGGGAGCAACACTAGTTTAAATTAAAAAATGTAAGAGATGCGAGAGATGATCAATTGTTATATTTAGGGATGAGAGAAAATAGATGAAAGGATAAAAATAAAGTTGATATGCCACCGATAGAGATGACACGAATGAGAGGTATATACTCCCTCTATCGTAATATTAGAAGGAAAGGTCTCGGGAAAAATTGGAAAATGATGATGTGACATAACAAACACATTCTCCATCCTATTACATGACATGAAAAAAAGTGCATAAGATAACCCGTTGCCATTTCTTTCTCCTCTATTTCTCATTTTTTAAATCTTTTTTTTTTCAAAAGTTCAAAAAATATAATGTGAAACCATTTTTAATGTTGACAAGAAATAAAATAGACGTATTAAAAATAAAATGATTAGCAGACAAAATAATATAACAAAAACTAACACCTTTAATAACAGATATTATAAGAACACAAAGGCCTAATCTACACACATTTTAATATTTTATATTAATGTTTTACCGATTAGGATATCGCACACGAATTGGTTCGTGGTTTTAACTAGGGGTATTCAAAACGGGTATCCGAAGTTTCAGATATTCAAAAATTTCGGATAGTGAGTATTGATATCTGAATCCGTATCCGAAAATTTGGATATTCGAAATTCGGATATCCAAAATTCGGATATCCAAAATTTCAGATACGGATTCGGATATCCAAAATAATTTTTATCTTTTTTCAAAATCAGTTAATTTATCCTAAAAAAGAAGTATCATTTATCCAATATGTAAACTGAAATAAATATCTTCATATTACGATACAATATTCCAAACCAAAAACACAAAGTAAAGAAAAATCGGAAACAAATCGTGTAAACAGTTTTTGCATTTGTGTTTTTTGTATCGTTACATATTGAAATTAGATAAAATTAATGATCATATATTGTCCGATGTTTTTATCATTTCATTTATGATGTATATATGTATGTTCCATGTTAAATTAATAAGGATATAGAAGAAGAAAAGAAAAAATATTTTTTGGGTTGAAATATCCGAAAATTTTTAAAATCACTATCCGAATACGAATCCGAAAAATCGGATATTTGAATTTCGGATACCCGAAAATCCAGATATCCAAAATTGCGGATAATTTCGGATCGGATTTACGAATATTCGGATTCAGATATTTTTGAACACCCCTAGTTTTAACAACATACCTACAAAATACACTGTCCTATATTGTATTCCAGATGTCTAAAATATAGGCAAAGGGTGTGTTTGGCGTGGAGAGTTTCGGAGCGTTTGAGAGCTTCTACCTGCTAGCGTTTAAGAAATAGCTCTAATAAAAACCAAAAGCTTCGTTTGGCGACACGAACTTGAAGCTTTTATTTTAAACAAAACGTTACTATTTTAAAATCTAGTTGAAGTAGCGTTTAACAAAAAGCTCCTACCAATTATATCATTAATTACTATAATACCCTTAAAACTATAACCAACATTTACGCAGATGTCATTTTACGTAGTTTTACATATTTTAAAAGCTTTCAGCTACTTTTGCCGAACAATCATATAAAAACTAAAAGATACAACTTCCAGCTACCAGCATCCCGCTACCAGCTTCCAGCTATTTTTTTTCAAACACCCCAAAGTACTACGTTGTATTCCATAGGTCTAAAATAACTAAAAGTCCATTTTTAGCAATTTTCTTTTATCCAAAGTCACTCATTAGTATATTTCTCTATTGCGTTGATTTTATTCTTGTTTAGAAACAGTCGATTTGATCAAATGATAAAATGTTGCTGTTTAACTTTGTTTATTTAAGATAGTCTTTCATTTATTTGCTTTTACTTTACCTAAAATAAATATATTATCTGCATACTCGTTCCTTTTTATTTTAATGAGAGCCTAAATATTCCTTCTCATGTTCCACACAATTTAAGAATTCGCGTTTTCTTTTTCATGTTCCGTACGTTTTTATATTAGGGGTGTTTGGACTTATTCCCTTTAGATCTTGAAAGTTATGTTTATCTAATAAAAGTCACCAACAGTTGAATACTTTCATATTCTCCTGATAAATTATTCGTTTATTATATACGATCTTCTCTTTTGAGAATTATGAAGATTTTAATCCTAGCTAGCCAATTACAATTAACTTTTATCAAATACTCAATATTAGTTATTACGGTTTTAATTAGTAATAATCATTCTAGTTAGACGCTTAATGATTTTAATCCTAGCTAGCCAATTACAATTAACTTTTAATGTCGACTTTAACATATTTACATATAACAATTAACAAGTGCAATGGTTCCATTTCTTTATCTAGTATTACTGTATTAGGTTATTTTATTTTTCCAAAAAAAAAACTATTAAAAATGGAGGAATTATGACCTGCCGGAAGAAAAAAAATGGGTTGAGGTGTGTGCGTTTTTGGCAATATTAGGCCGACAGCAGTGTCTCTGTTGGTTGGTGTTCATTTCAGTCTCCTTTACCGACCTCAGCTTCGCTGATCTGATTACCTCCGTCGCCCTTCTCACCGCCTTTTCTCTACACTATAAACCCTAGTTTCAACTCAGATTCCGTCCACCGCAACACTTTACCATTTGTTTTTTTTTTAGTTGCCACCAAGACACCACTTTATTCCCACTTTTCAGCAAATTCGAATAGGAACTCCCATTGAACGAATCGACATTGTTAAGTACAAACAGTGATATCGGCCGAAAAAAGTAAGTGAAGAAACATGGCGGAAGGAGTTATCACCTCCGCAGCTTTGGCGGTGGTACTGGTGTGGGTGGTGGTGTTGGGTGGATCAGCTCAAACGGTGGAATCAGCAATAGGGGTGAACTGGGGTACCATATCCAACCACCGGTTGGCACCTTCCACGGTGGTGGATCTTCTCAGAGACAACAAGATTCAAAAGGTGAAACTTTTCGATGCTGACCCGGATTGTCTCCGAGCTCTCATGGGCTCCGGAATCGAGGTCATGGTCGGCGTCTCAAATGATCTATTGGCTACCCTCAGCTCCTCCACCGCCGCCGCCGATTTGTGGGTTTCCCAGAATGTCTCCAGATACATGGTTAGAGGCGGCGCCAACATCAAGTATGATCCCTATCCCCGTCTCTCTGTATGTATTCTGTGTATTTTCAACTTAAAATCCTATGCTTTCTTTTGATCTGAAACTTTAGGGATTGATTTTCCTTTTAAGATAAAGGAAGCACTTCTTATCTATTTGCAGTCAGATGTTAAAATGAAGAAATTTACATTGACATTTTATATAGGTACATAGCGGTAGGAAACGAACCCTTCCTTTCAAGCTACAACGGTCAATTCCAATCATACGTCATGCCCGCACTTACAAACCTCCAACAATCCTTAACAAAAGCAAACTTAGCAAACAACATAAAACTTGTCGTCCCATGCAACGCAGACGCCTACGAGTCTTCTCTACCTTCACAAGGCTCATTCCGACCCGAACTCACCCAAATCATGACCGACCTCGTTACATTCCTCAATTCCAACGGTTCCCCTTTCATAGTCAACATCTACCCATTCCTAAGTCTCTATTCCAATTCCGACTTCCCCCAAGACTACGCGTTCTTCGAGGGAACAACACATTCGGTCACGGATGGACCGAATGTGTACTACAACGCGTTTGACGGAAACTACGATACGTTAGTTTCCGCCCTGACCAAACTCGGATTTGGTCAGATCCCGATTGTCATCGGGGAAGTCGGTTGGCCGACAGACGGGGCGGTTACCGCGAATGTGAACGCGGCTAGGGTTTTCAACCAAGGGCTTATAAACCATGTTTTAAGCAACAAGGGTACCCCTCTAAGACCCTTACAAGGTCCTATGGATGTTTATCTTTTTGGGCTTTTTGATGAAGAGGCAAAGAGTGTACTTCCCGGGAGCTTTGAGAGACATTGGGGGATTTTTTCATTTGATGGGCAAGCGAAATATGCTTTGAATCTTGGTTTGGGTAACGGGTTGTTGAAAAATGCTAAAGATGTTCATTACCTTCCGGCTAGGTGGTGTGTGGTGGACCCGTTGAAAGATCTTTCTAATGTTGCGGATCATTTTAAATTGGCGTGTACGGTTGCGGATTGCACGACTTTAAATTATGGGGGTTCGTGTAACGAAATTGGCGAACGGGGTAACATTTCTTACGCGTTTAATAGTTATTACCAGGTACTATTACTATTACTATTACTTTATTCTTTTTACCAATAATAGTGATGTATTAATGTTGTTTGTTTGAATTTGGTTTTGAATTATTATTATTATTATCAGGTACAGAAGCAGAATTCTCGAAGCTGTGAGTTTGATGGACTTGGGATGGTAACTTTTTTGAATCCGTCCATGGGTCAATGCAAATTTCTTGTTGGGGTTGCTGAGGAGGTTGTAACCGAGCATGTTTCACTAGGGTTGCGTTTGTGTAGTGGATCTGTTATTGTTTGGTTATTGATATTTTGGGGAATTTATAATTTAAACAGGGTTGTATGATGTCGGATTATTTTAGGTTTCTGACTCTTTGAACCTGTTAAGTTAGATAGTTCTATAGTACATCTTGTCAAGCATTAAAAGATCATACCCATTCAAGAATTATATAGATTTTTCTTGAAAGTTTATATGTATATATAAGGGCTAGTTGCAGAAAATAATCATGTACTTTTTTTTTTTGCCAATATGAACCATGTACTTTACTTGTCTTTTTTGCATAATAGGAACATATTTACACTTTTACCATGTAGTGTTACATTATTTTATTGATATTAGCGATATGTAACCATAATAGCGATGCACTTATATTTTCTTTCATATCATAGAAATGTACTTAAACAAGTCCCTGTCCATGATAGCTTATAATTTCTTAGACCGCTTATTTTCATTATTGATAAGAGAAGTATGTAACAAATAAGGTATAATGTTGTATTGGTAGCAAAATGTTTGTTGGTTTCTAGTATGGATAAAAGGAAAGAGCATTGATATAATCTATATAGATATTTAAGTATATTGATATTCAAGGTAAATTGTCTACATTGGTAGCAAGAGTAAAGCACATTGCTAAAAAGAGAGGATTAGAACATATATAGAGGTGAATTAGATCGTGACATTACACCATTATGTAAACATAAGAAGGTTTGATCATAACATTCTAAATACAAGAATGTTTGATCATTCTCATATAGTAGTATCAATCCAACACACTGCACGAAGACTAGAATATCATACACAAAGGCAAACTTATTTCCAAGTTGGAGCACGTAGGCCGTAGCTTTAGCATCATCCACTGGGCCTGAACATGAAAGTACTGCTTCCTCCCAAGTTGAAAGGTTCATCAGGCGAGCTACCATGTGCCCTCTTCTGGGCATATCCAGGATACCTATCCTTGAAAAAGGGCTTGGTGTTATGATTAACCAAACCGATCTTCTTAGCCTCTTTAACCAAATCCCACTTGTCATAAGGCTCACCGAGCTTATGAGTCACATGGATCTCACCATTCTCCTTCTTCAGAAGTACTTTCGCATTCCTCATAAACCCTTTCACCAATTCCTTGTTCAACCTGTGCTATCAACAAAAGATATATAAAATCCATCGGATGACAGAGAGGAGAGTGGAGAGTATGATATTATAATTACATGATTTGGCAGCCATTGTCTTCAGGGAAGGAGAAGCCGACATGGGGGAAATTGTAGACTATGCGATGGAAACGCTGAGTGGTGAGAAAAAAGTGGTTGCTCATGGTGGTGGCGTCCACCCCACATAGTACCACACAGCCTCTTTGCTGAAGCTCTATTAAATTCTCGATTGCGTTGCTGTACTTTTTCGCCAGTTCCTCTGATCCAACGCGTATAATAATTTGTTAGTTGTAGAGATATATAAACGGTGGATTTTGCTAGTGATAGTTGCGGAGTACTCACGGTGGGTGTCGACGGTGGTGGCGACGATGTTGCGGGCGGAGCCAAAAGCCCTTGCCAAGCACAGAGAGAAGGAGAAATCGCCTTCCCCGACCAAGAGAATCTTATGGGAGGAGGAGTAATGTTCTTTCCGTATCTCCTTTTTCACTTCCTCTTCTTCCGACGACGATCCGTCCTCCTCTTCCGGTGCTGCTGGTGGTGCTCCCGTCGACATCTTTTGGTCTTCTTGCTTTCCCCCAAAAAATTTCTTTTTTTTAATAAATGAAATGGAAAGAGCACCTTGTCTTTTCCTTTTTCCAAAGAAAATAAGACTTCCCTAAAAAGTATTCATTATAAAATAAATCCAAGAGTAAATTACACTTTTGGTCCTTGTGGTTGGACAAAACTAACATATAGGTCCTAACTATCCATTTTCCATATTGAATGTCACCAAGGTTTGCATAATTTACCCAATAGAGCCCTGAGGCATATAAAAAGATTAAAATGCCCTTTTTATTTATTTTTTTCTTTTTCTTTAAATTTGTTATTTATTTTAATAATAAAAAAAAGAAAAACACCCGCAACCCCCACCCCACCCACCTCTCTCTCTCTCTCTCTCTCTCTCTCTCTCTCTCTCTCTCTCTCTCTTCCTTCACACAATCCACAGTCCATGATCATCGTTTGCATCATCAGCAACTGGCGAATCAGTTTGAGAAAAAATGTCTATTGACATCAATCGAGACTTGTAATTGTTTGCAAAAGAATCAGGAATTTTCAAATAAGTGCATGGCTCACAAAGGAAAAGTGTTGCTCACAAAGGCAAAGTGTTACAAGCAACCTGTATCAAAGAAGAAATCACTTGTTAATTCTGTAAGGAGCATAAACATGAGGATTTTTTAAGGTGTAACTGATGAGATTCAAACTCATAACCTCCCGGTAACAGGGCAGTCGTGATACAATCTCTCTAAAGCTTCGACTTGCTCCGGCGTGAACCGGACGTATTTTCCGTTGTCCATCCCCATCGGGTCCCCTTTGCAGGATGAACTCACCGCCATCATCACTCTAAAAACCAGTGAATTCAGAATCCGGTCTCACTTTGAAAAACCCAGATGGAAAGAACAAAGAAAAAAACATTCGTCATCTGTTTTAGGAACAAGATCGAATCTGGTTGACGGCGTCGTCTCCGATCGCAATCGAGATGTAACACCCAGCTTTTATAACAAAAACACCCCTGAAAATTTTTCATTTTTAACAAAGGTTTCAATACATAAAACCATAACAAAAGGGGTATATTTTATTAAAAACGGGTACAAATGTATCAAGGAGAGTATATAATACCGTAATATCCTTTGAAGCCGGGCTGCTACTAATAGCATCTACAAGTCCCACTTCTTTAGTCACGGACTCTATCTTTTCACTTATCAGGATCGTGCTAACCTGCAGGGACATTTAACAAATAACGTGAGCTATAAAGCTCAGTGAGTAATCGTATCTGTAAATGACATCACACATATATAAGAGAATAATAACAATTAAACTCTCGAAACAGTTTTTGTCCCACAGAT
Source organism: Cichorium intybus (assembly GCA_023525715.1). NCBI lineage: Eukaryota > Viridiplantae > Streptophyta > Magnoliopsida > Asterales > Asteraceae > Cichorium > Cichorium intybus. The sequence goes on along the minus strand of CM042011.1, from coordinate 36,998,090 downwards.
CATAGTCATCATTGACCGCACCATATATCATAGCCATATAGGCCGCACCAAAACATTTAACATGTTCAGATCATAGCCCTAAGGCCGCACCAATAGTTTCATCGTTTATATCATAGCCCATAGGCCGCACCAGTTTAGGTTCAACAACCTAAAATCATGGTCCTAAGACCGCACCATTTAGTTTCAAGGATAATTATCATATCTAACCTGTTAGTTGCACCTTAATCAAATCAAATCTGTTAGCCACATAAATCTACATATATACAAGAGAAAATAAACATATAAATTCTCAATTACCGTTTCTGTCCCATATTTCTTACTCACAATTGACTGTACCGTATTTCATGGCCGTTTAAGCCGCACCATCTCCATATAACAATATCATAGCCGTACAGGCCGCACCAGTTGGATATAGCATCCATAATCATAGCCATATAGGCCGCACCAGTTGGATATAACATCCAAAATCATAGCTACAAGTCGCCGCACCATTTAATAACATTTCATTTCATAATCATTTATGGCTCACGGCTCCGTTCTTGTCATTTCATTGACTCACGGCTTATCCGATATTGCCTTTTTATTGACTCACAGCTCCGTTCTTGTCTATCGTAGACGACTCACGGCTTATCTGGTATTGTCTTTTCAACGCATTTGTAAAATATCAAGTTTCGTCCCCCAAGTCTGTTTCAACCTATAACAGTTAAATCATCATATATCATATATGATATAAGTGAGATTACTCACTTGGACACTAGCTGCATTTAAATCCCGGTTGTTTCTTGCCTTTGCATGCACCACAACATTTGTCACATACCTATATATTCATTTACATATCAAATGATAATAGGTTAATAACCATTTCAGTTGACTCTAATACATAAGAGTCAAATATTATGCAACTATAAACCATCCCTAGATGATAAACTTTCCATTTATCATCTTTTCATGAGTTATACTCATTCCCGAGGCACTCGTATCGATCTACAGTGCCCCCGAGGAGTCGAAAACTCAATTTAGTATTTTTCTAGGACTTTTCAAACCATTATGGACTTATGGTTCAATTTTGAGGTAAATCGGACAAGCCTAGCGAAAATTCACACATTTGAGCTCTCTGCCAGGCAAACACGACCCGTGCAAATCAAGCACGACCCGTGCCGCTGGGCGCACTGCGCCTGTCGATCTGGGCAGTTCCAGACCGGTCGCGATTTTGCACTATAGCACCCTGTTTTGACATATTAAGCTCTTATTGCTGTTCTTAATCATTTGGGGTTTGTTTGCAGACTAAAACCCTTCATTAACACAAGGTTTTTATCCATTGAAACCAACTCAATCAATCAAAAGGAAGAATTAGGGTTCTTAGTTCCAAAAACCCCAAAACTTCAAAATCAACAAAATCAAGTGTTTCAATTACATGTTCTTATCATATGAACATGTTTCAAACTTACAAATCATATACACATCATGGACTATGACTGAAATTACAGATTTCAGTCCACTCCCTGGAAACCCATCAAGAACACACAAGAACTTAGGTTAGAAACTCAAATTACTAACCTTAATTGCTTGAAACTTCCAATTCCAAGCTATGATTTCGATTTCTTGCTTCATCCTTCAAAGATTTCCAGAATTTTTGCTCTCCAAAACCATTCCCGTAGCCTAAAATGATCAGCTCACACATAGGAGAGTCAACTCTCCTATTTATACCTCCAATTTTACAAATTTGGTCCCTAAGTTTCGTTTCTTGAACTTTTACCACCATAACCAAGTTTTATTACATACAACTTTCTTTTCTTATACTTTTGCCACAAGCAAACAATATTTTACATATTTGGTCCTTCACATGGTCAAATGACCAAATTACCCTTTTATGGTAAAATGACCAAATTACCATTTTTCTAGTATTAACTTTCTAATACTTAGTACACCATATTAAATCATAAATACACTATGATTAACATATTAATACTTATCAAAAGTATCGTGGTGTTACACGAGACGACTGTATTTTCTTCATCCGTCGCCGTCCGTTGTCTATCTCCCTCCACAGCTCCTAATTCTAACTGGCTATCGGTTTGTGTTGAGTCCCCTGTTTTAGGAACAAGATCGGATCGGCACACAGGGCAGGTTCCAGCCGTAAATGATGTTTATCAGCATGATTTCAATTCCCCTTCTCCGCACTCAAGATGTTTATCAAAATTTTTCCTTTAGTTTGTTCAAAGTTACAAAAGTTTCTCATTTTATTGATTAATTACAGTTTTGGAGGATGACGTTACTCAAATTTCATATGCCGGAATCCGGATTTGCATGTGTCGCCGGAGAAGACGGGGTAGGGGATGGAAATAGGGGGTAGTGGGGGGTGGGTGGGGTATTTTCTTTTTTTTTATTATAAAAATAAATAACAAATTTAAAGAAAAAGAAAAACTAAATAAAAAGGGCATTTTAGTCTTTTTATATGCCCCAGGGCTCTATTTGGTAAATTATGCAAACCTTGGTGACCTTCAATATGGAAAATGGATAGTTAGGACCTATCTGTTAGTTTTGTCCAACCACAGGGACCAAAGTGTAATTTACTCTAAATCCAATAAGAGTGGAGAATGAGCCTTGATTCCCCTCATTGTTGTAGAGACTTAAGGCTGTTTGTTTTTTGTGAAAAGTAATTTTAAGCTTTTTTGTCTTCATCTGAGACGTTTTAATTCGCAAATTATTTGTTTTTTTTAGCCCACAGACCTTAAAAGATTTGCACGTCCTCTTTTGGTAGAAGTGACATAACAGCCTCTTTTGACATTTTCAAGAAAAAACATGCTTCTTTTGTGCCCTAAAAAAACACGGTATCTCCAATCGCGGCTTCATTCCTCCCGATTCTTGCCTCCCCCTCCGTTGCTTCGTCGCCGGTCGTCTCTTCCTTCCTCCGACGAACGCTCACAGCTGACATTGCCGGTCATCTCTTCTTTCCGGTCCTGATTCTGCCCTCATCGCCGGTCTTCTCTTCCTCTGACGAACGCACACAACCGGTTGGGTTTTCATGAATTTCAACATTGTTGCTGTTTCTTGCTATTAATTTCATGATTTGGTGCAGGAAATGGTTTGTAAGTGCTGTTAATTTCATGATTTGTTGCTGAATTTGGTGTTTAATTTCAACATTGTTGCTGGTTTTTGTTGTCAATTTCATGATTTGGTGCTGAAATTGGTTTGTATGTGTTCCAAATCTGAAATTGGTTTGTATGTGTTGTTTTTTTGCTGTGAAATTGTTTATTTGCCACTGAAATTGGTTTATAGGTGCTGTTAATTTCATGGTTTGTAGGTGTTGTTTCTTGGGCAAATTTCATAAAAGACACTAACTTTTCAAAAAAATTCGATTTTGACACTGCGTTATTTTTTTTCAATTAAGTCACTAAGTTTTCAATTTTTTTCAATTAAGTCACTATGTTTTCAATTTGGTTTCAATTTTGACCATTTGACCGGTCAACCCGGTAGTCAGCTGACGAGGCATGATGACGTGTCAGTCTTTGATGATGTGACGCTGACGTGGCACCCGAGTGTCAAAATTGAAACAAAATTGAAAACATAGTGACTTAATTGGAAAAAATTGAAAACTTAATGTTTTAATTGAAAAAAAATAACACAGTGTCAAAATCAATTTTTTTTTGAAAAGTTAGTGTCTTTTTTGGAATTTTTCCTAAAAAACGTATTTATTCTTCTAAAAACATAAAAAATGTATTATACTTCTAAAATATAATAATATGCATTTATACTTCTAAAGACGTAAAAAACATATTTATACTTCTTAAAATGTATTATACTTCTAACCGAACGAACTTAAACCAACATAAAAATATATTTATATTTCTAAAAACATAAAAATATGTATTTATACTTCTAAAGACGTAAAAACTTATTTATACAACTAAAATGTATTATATTTCTAACCGAACGAACGTAAACCAACATAAAAATATGTATTTATACTTCTCATTGAAAAAACAGAAATTAACGAATAAATACTTATTTTTACGTTTTTAGAAATATAAAATACGTTTGTTTTGCATATAATCACATATCGTATCAATTTTGTAAAAATATAAAATACGTTTGTTTTATATATACTTATGACAATGTATCTATGTTTCTAAAAATATAAAAATACGTATTTATACTTGTAAAAAAATATATTTATACGTTCTAAAAGCATAAAAAGACAAATTTATCATTTTAAAAAATGTAGGAAAATTTCCAAAAAAGACACTAACTTTTCAAAAAAAAATTGATTTTGACACTGTGTTATTTTTTTTCAATTAAAACACTAAGTTTTCAATTTTTTCCAATTAAGTCACTATGTTTTCAATTTTGTTTCAATTTTGACACTCGGATGCCACGTCAGCATGCCACGTCAGCGTCACATCATCAAAGACTGACACGTCATCATGCCACGTCAGCTGACTACCGGGTTGACCGGTCAAATGGTCAAAATTGAAACCAAATTGAAAACATAGTGACTTAATTGAAAAAAATTGAAAACTTAGTGACTTAATTGAAAAAAAATAACACAGTGTCAAAATCGAATTTTTTTGAAAAGTTAGTGTCTTTTATGAAATTTGCCCTTGTTTCTTTGCTGTGAATTTGCTAATTTTATTGCTGAAATTCTTATTTGGTGTTTAATTTCAACTTTGTTGATGTTTTTTTGTTGAATTTGTTGCTGATATGCCGTTTGGGAATAACCGTGTGCGCATTGGTGATTATGAAGACGAGGTTGAAGAACATGGTAGTGCAGCGGACCGATATTATATGGTTAATTTATGTGATGAAATTGCAGAACAATTAATGTAAAATAGGGAATGAATATTTTCAAAAGAAATTGTTATTGTGGTTCGATGATTTATATTTCGGTGTTCTAAAACTAGAATTGCTTAAATTTCAATGTTGAAAACTCTTATGTTAAAAAATCAGTTTATTTAAATTTCAGTTTATTTTACAATCTGCAGACTTTAAAAAACAAATAGTCGTTTTTTTGCAGACTATAGAGATTTGGTCCACCTCTTCTTGTGCGGATGTGGTATGCAAACTTCAGACCTTTTACCTCTTCAAATTGGTAGATTTTCAAAGTAAATTGATTTAAAAATAACTAAAATCAAAGTAGGATATTATAATCAGGTGATTTTCAAAGTAAAGTGCTTTAAAGCGAAATAAAATGAAAGTAGCATGTTGTATTTAATAATTTTTCATACTAAAATGCTTTAAAGTGAAATTAAATTAATGTAGGTTGTACAAAATTATGTGTTTTGAAAAAACTGAAGTGAAAGTAGAATGTTGTAATCACTATATTTTCAAAGTACAATGTTATACAATGAAATAAAATGAAAGTAAGATGTTATCAGATGGTTTTCAAAGTGTGCTTTAAAAATAAGAAATATCTAAGTAGGATGTTATATTTGGCAGATTTTTAAACTACAATGCCTTAAAATGAAATAAAATAAAAGGAAGATGTTTTAATTGGTAAAATTTAAAAGAGAAGTGCTATAAAAAGAACTGAAATGAAAATAGGATGTTGTAATTCGTAGGTTTTCTCAGTAAAGTGCTTTAAAGCAGAATAAAATAAAAGTAGTATGTTGTACATGATAGATATCCAAAATAAAGTGCTTTAAAACAAAATAAAATTAAAAATGGGTTGTTGAAATTAGTAAATTTTCAAAGTAAGGTGATTTAAAAGAACCAAAATGAAGGTAAGAAGTTGAAATTTGTAAATTTTACAAGTGAAGTGCTTTTAAAATAATTAAAATGAAAATAGAATGTAGTAATTGGTAAATCTTCAAAGTAAAGTGTTTTAAAGTGAAGTAAAATGAAAGCAGGATGCTGTATTTGGTAGATTGTTATAAAATGAACTTAAATGAAAAAACTAAAATAAAAGTTGGATGTCGTATAATTGGTAGATTGTCGAAGTACTGTGCTTTAAAAACGGATAGATTGAAATTGGTAGATTTTCAAAGCGCATTAAAGAAACAAAAAGGAAAGTAGGATGCAGTAATATTAGTAGATTTGAAAAGTAAAATGCTTTAAAATTGATGAAAATAAAATAACTGATCACCACAAATAAATGTTCGCACCGTTTACTGTGTGACAGAAATATATATTAAAGATAATATGCGGAATAAATAATAAGAGTTGCAGAATATAAATAAACTTGAAAGCTATAAATAATATAAATAACTGTATTTAAATGACATAAAGCGATAAATAATATAAATTACAGTAATTAAATGACTTAAAGTGATAAATAAAATAAATGACTATAATTAAAAGACATAGAACGATAAATAATATAAATAACTATAATTATATAAATATATATATCAAGTAGGTTCGTCAAATGAATTGACTGAACTGGTTTGTAACTGGACTGATGGAACGACTGGTCTATCAAGTAGGTTCGTCAAATGAATTGACTGAACTGGCTTAGGGTTGGACTGGATCTTAATAGACTGTGTTCTAGGTGTTCTTGGTGTTGATCTTGGTGTTCTTGGGGAGTGTTTGGAAGTTGGAAATAAGATGGTGGAAGTTGGAGAGGTTTTTGGGAGAGTTTTTGGTTTATTTTTAAGTGTTGTTATGAAAAAATGGTGTAAAAAAGGTTTATATATGGATTTGGAGAGGTTTTGGTGGTTTTTAATAGGTTTTCGGAAGTTTAGGGGGTGAAAATGAAACATTTTCATCAGAATTCGCGGGTTCTGGGTCGGGTTTGGAAACGGGTCGATGCGCGGACCCTGATGTGAGTATAAATGGTTCGGACGGTTCGGGTCCTGGGTCGAATATGGGGCGGGTTAGAGAGGTGGAGCGAACCGGGTCAGATGGCGGGTTCCGGATCTTGGACCTCGAGCTTGGACGCGGACTTGGTGTGAGGTGAAACGGATCCATGGCGGTGGAGCGGGTTCGGATCTGGAGCAGGCGAAGCTGGGCGGGTCGCTGGAGTGGGTCGGATATTGGGCTGGATCTGTTGGGCTGGGCCAAACAGTTAGCCTGATCCGATTTCTTTTGTTTTATTTAGTTTAAAAATGATTTAAAATCCGAAATAAATTCAAATAAATTAGGAAAAATCATTTTTAATTTATAAAATTAAATAAGTCTAATAAAATAAATTATTTAGAAAATATATTTCCAAAAATTCATTTTAAATAGATTTAATTTAATTTTCTTTTATATTTTATTTTGTTTTGGCTTTAAAACTCTTTTTCTATTAAATTGCATTTTTTATCAAAATCAATTATTTAGAAAATAATTAAAATAACTATTCCTCAATAATCAAGTTTAATAAATGATAAATTTAACTCCAATCTTTTTTTTTGAAATTATATTCTTATTTTGTCGTTTAATCTCGAATCCACGCAACCTGAAATAAACTGATAATATTTGTTAGATAATATAAAAACAGTCCGTCTTATTTCAATGATGGTCACATACAAAAACATTTTTCAACAAAAATGAAATAAAATGAAAGTGGGACGTCCTAATTGGTCAAATTTTCCGAGTTAAGTGCTTTAAAGAGAACAAAATGAAAGTATGAAGTTGTAATCGACATATTTTCAATGTACAATGCTTTAAAATTAAAAAATGAAAATAAGATGTCGTGATCGTATGATTTTCGAAATAACCTGCTTTAAAAATAACTAAAATGAAAGTATGATGCTGTAATTTGAAGATTTTCATAGTATAAGCTTTAAAAAGAAATATAAAGAAATTACGATATTGTAATTTGTACAATTTTAAAGTGAAGTGCTATAAAAAGAACTGAAATGAAAGTAGCATGTCATAATTGGCTGATTTTCTAAGTAAAGTTTAAAACAGAGTACAATGAAAGCAGTATGTTGTACTTGGTAGATTTCAATGTAAAATGTGTAAGAGCGAAATAAAAATAAAGTAGCTTGGGGAGATTAGTATATTTTCAAACTAAAGAGATTTAAAAGAACTAAAAAGAATGTATGATGTTAAAATTGATAAGTTTAAAAAGTGAAGTGTTTTAAAAAGAACTAAAGTGAAAGTAGCTACCTGCAATTGGTAAAATTTCAAAGTGCTTTAAAAAAAAACTAAAATGAAAGTAGGATGCTCTAATCAGTAGATATTGAAAGCAAATTGTTGTAAAAAAATTATATAATAGTAGAATGTTGAAATTGGTAGATTTCCAAAGTAAAGTGCATTAACAATTAAAAAGGAAAGTAGGGTGTTGTAGTTAGTAGATTTTAAAAGTATAATGTTTTAAAATGAAATAAAATGAAAGTAGGAAGTCGTAATTGGTAAAATTATCCGAGTTAAGTGCTTTAAAAAGAATAGACGTTACAGTAGGATGTTGTAATCGGTAGATTTTCAATGTACGATGCTCTAATGTGAAAAAAATGAAAGTAAGATGCTATAACTGGATAATTTTCAAAATAAACTGCTTTATAAATAACTAAAATGAAAGTATGATTCTACATTTTGAAGATTTTCAAAGTATAACGATTTAAAACGAAGTCATTAAAAGTAAGACATTGTAATTTTTAAAATTTTATAGTAAAGTGTTTTAAAAAGAACTGAAATGAAACTAGCATGCTGTAATTGGTTGATTTTCTAAGTAAAGTGTTTTAAAACGAAATAAAATGAAAGTACTATGTTTTATTTGGTAGATTTCAATGTAAGGTGCTTTAAAGCAAAATAAAAAAATGTACGATTGTTGAAATTAATAAATTTTCAAACTAAAGTGATTGGAAAGAACTAAAATGAAAGTATGATGTTAAAACGGGTTAATTTAAAAAGTGAAGTCTTTTAAAAAGAAATAAAATAAACGTAGTTTGATTTAAAGAAAAAATTAAATAATCGTAGCATGTTGAAATTGGTAGATTTTCAAAGTAAAGCGCATTAAAAAAACAAAAGGGAAAGTAGGGTGCTGTGATTAGTTGATTTATAAATAAATAAAAATAAAGTAGGTTGTTGAAATATATAGATTTTCAAACTAAAGTGATTTGAAAGAACTAAAATGAAAGTATGTTGTTAAAATTGATAAATTTAAAAAGTGAAATGTTTTGAAAAGAACTAAAATGAAAGTAGTTAGCTTTAATTGGTAGAATTTCAAAGTAAAGTGTTTAAAAAAAACTAAAATGAAAGTAGGATGCTCTAACCGATAGATATTCAAAGTAAATTGCTTTAAGAAAATCAAATAATAGTAGGATGTTGAAATTGGTAGATTTTCAAAAGTAGGGTGTTGTAATTAGTAGATTTTAGAAGTAGAATGCTTTAAAATGAAATAACATGAAACTAGCCCTACGATGTTCTAATTGGTAGATTTTCAATGTACGATGCTCTAATTTGAAAAAAGTGAAAGTAAGATGCTGTAATCCGATGATTTTCAAAATAAACTTCTTTAAAAATAACTAAAATGAAAGTATGATGCTGTAATTTGAAAATTTTCAAAGTATAACGCTTAAAATGAAATCAATGAATGTAAGATATTGTAATTTGTAATATTTTAAAGTGAAGTTTTATAAAAAGAACTGAAATGAAAGTAGCTTGATGTAATTGGTTGATTTTCTAAGTAAAGTGTTTTGAAGCAAAATAAAATTAAAGTAGGATGCTTTATTTGATATATTTCAATATAAAGTTCTTTAAAGCAAAAAAAAAAGTAGGTTATTGAAATTAGTAGATTTTCAAACTAAAATGATTTAAAATAACTTCATTGAAAAGTAGAATGCTTTAAAATGAAATAACATGAATGTAGGATGTCGTAATTGGTCAAATTTATCGAGTTAAGTGCTTTAAAAAGAACTGATATTAAATTAGTATGTTGTAATCAATAGATTTTCAATGTACGATGCTCTAATGTGAAAAAATGAAAGTAAGATGCTGTAATCGGATGATTTTCAAAATAAACTGCTTTAAAAAGAACTAAAAGGAAAGTATGATGCTGTAATTTGAAGATTTTCAAAGTATAATGCTTTAAAATGAAATCAATGAAAGTAAGACATTGTAATTTTTAAAATTTTATGGTTGGTTTTCAAAGTAAAGTGTTTTAAACCGAAATAAAATGAAAGTATTATATTGTATTTTGTAGATTTCAATGTAAAGTGTTTTAAAGTGAAATTAAAATGAAGTAGGTTGTTGGAATTAGTAGACTTTCAAACTGAAGTGATTTAAAAGAACTAAAATGAAAGTATGATGTTAAAATGGGTAAATTTAAAAAATGAAATGTTTTAAAAAAACTAAAATGAAAGTAGTTAGATATAACCGATAGAATTTCAAAGTACAGAGTTTTAAAAAAAACTAAAATGAAAGTAGGATGCTCTAATCGATAGATTTTCAAAGTATAGTTTCTACACAATCAAATAAAATGAATGTACGATGTTGTAATCGGATGATTGAAAAGTAAAGTGCTTTAAAGAAATTAAAAATAAAAGTATGACGATGTAATTTGTAGATTTTTAAACTAGAATACTATAAAGTGATATAAAATAAAATAAAGTGCTTTAGAAGAACTGAAAAAAAAGTAGGATGTAAAAATTGGTAAAATTTTAAAGTAAATTAATTTAAAAAGAACTAAAATCAAAGTAGGATGTTGTAATTGGTAGATTTTCAAAGTACAATACCTTAAAATAAAATAAAAAGAAAGCATGATGTTGTAATTGATAAGATTTAAAAGTGTGGTGCATTAAAAAGAATCTAGTTTAAAAAAAAAACTCAAATGAAAGTACGATGCTTGAATTGGTTGATTTTCAAAGCACAATGCATAAAAATGAAACAGAATGATAATGGGATGTTGCAAAATTTTTGCTAAAATTTCTAAGTGCTTTATAAATACTAAAATGAAAGTTTGATGTTGTGTGATTGGTAGATTGTAAAAGTACAATGATTTAAAATGAAATTAAACTAAAGTAGGATGTTAAAATTGGTAGATTTTCAAAGTAAAGTGATTTAAAAAATAACTAAAATGAATGTAGTATGTTGTAATTGATAGATTTTCAAAATACGATACTTTAAAACATACTAAAACAAAAGTAGATGTAATTAGTTGATTTTCAAAGTACAGTTCTTTAAAATGAAACTAAAATGTTGAAATTGGTAGATTTTTAAAATAAAATGCTTTAGAAAAACTAAAATGACAGTAGGATGTTGAAATTGATAGATTTTCAAGGTAAAGTGCTTTAAAAAAACAAAAATAATAATAGGATGTTGAAATTGATGGATTTTCAAAGTAAAGTGATTTGAAAAGTTCTAAAATGAAAGTAATATGCTATAATTAGTATATTTTAAAAGTATAACGCTCTAAAATGATGTTACAATGTTGTTATTGGTAAATTTTCAAAGTTACCTGCTTTTGAAAGAACAGATGAAGGTAATTTGATGATTTTCAAGGTACAATGTTTTAAAGTGAAAAAAATGAAAGTAAGATGTTGTAATCAAATGATTTTCAAATTAAACCGCTTTAAAAATAAGTAAAATGAAATTTAGATGGTATAATTGCTAGACTTTCAATGTACAATGCTTCAAAATGAAATAAAATGAAAGAAAATGTTGTAACTAGTCAATTTTAAAAGTAAAGTTTAAAAAGAATTAAATGAATGTAGTATGCTATTATTGGTTATTTTCAAAATTAAGAGCTTTAAAAAACCAGAAGTGAAAGTAAGGATGTAATCGGTAGATTTTCAAAATACAATGCTTTAATGTGAAAAAAAGTAAGATGTTTTAATAGGATGATTTACAAACTAACGTGATTTGTAAGCACTAAAATGAAAGTATGATGTTAAAATTGGTTAATATGAAAAGTGAAGGGCTTTATAAAGAACTAAAGTGAAAGTTGGATGTTTTGTAATTGGTATATTGTCGAATTAAAGTGCTTTAAAATTACATAAAACGAAATTAGGTTGTTGAAATTGGTAGATTTTTAATATAAGGTGATTTAAAAAGAACTAATATGAAAGTAGGATGTTGTAATTGGTAGTTTTCAAAGTAGATTGCTTTAAAACATACTAAAATAAAAGTAGATGTTGCTTTAAGAAATTTTAAAAGTACAATTCTTTAAAATGAATTAAAATAAAGTAGGATGTTGTAATTGGTAAAGTTTCGAAGTTAAGTGCTTTAAAAAGAACAGAAGTGAAAGTAAAATGTTGTAATCGAAATATTTTCAAAGTACGATTCTTTAATGTGAAATAAATTGATATTAAGATGTTGTAATCAAATTATTTTCAAAATAAACTGCTTTAAGAATAACTAAAATAAAAGTATTATGTTGTAATTAGTAGATTTTCAAAGTACAATATTTTAAAATGAAAGTAGAATGTTGCAATTAGTAAATTTTCATGGTTAAGTATTTTAAAAATAACAGAAGTGAAAGCACGATGTTGTAATCGGTAGATTTTCAAAGTTCAATGTTTTAAAGTGAAATAAAATTAAATTAAGATGTTGTAATCAGACGAATTTCAAAGTAAACTTTTAAAAGATAACTAAAATAAAACTAAGATAATGTAAGTGGTGGATATTCAAAGTACAATGATTTAAAATGAAAGAAAAAGAAATTTAGATGTTGCAATAGGAAATCTTTTAAAATGACGTGCTTTTAAAAAAAACTGAAATAAAAGTAGGATATTGTAATTGGTAGATTTTCAAAATACAGTGTTTTTAAATAGAATATAATGAAAGTAAGATGTAAATCGAAATTTTAAAAAGTGATGTATTTTAAAGAGAACTGGAATGAAAGTAGGATATTGTAATTGGTATATTAAAAAGAACTAAACTTAAATAAAAACTCAAATGAAAAGTGATTTTCAAAGTACAATGATTAAAAGAGAAATAGAATGAATGTATGATTATGTAATTGTTAAATTTTCTAAGTAAGTGCTTCATAAAGACTAAAATGAAAGTTGGATGTTGTGCAATTGGTAGATTTTCAAACTACGGTGATTTAAAATGAAATGAAACGAATGCAGGATATTAAAATTGGTAGATGTTCAAAGTAAAGTGATTTGGAAAAAAAAATACTAAAATGAAAGTATGATGTTGGAATTGGTAGATTTTCAAAGTATGATACTATAAAATGTACTAAATTAAAAGTAGATGTTGTAATTGGTAGATTTTCAAAGTATAGGTCTTTAAAATGAAACTAAGACGTTGTAAATGGTAATTTTAAAAAGTGACGAACTTTAAAGAGAACCGGAATGAAAGTAGGATGTTGTACTTGGTATATTCTAAAAGTAAAGTGGTTTTAAAAATAAAATAAAATGGAGTGTATTAAAAAGAACTAAAACTTAAAAAGAAAAACTCAAACGAAAGGTGATTTTCAAAGTACAATGCTTAAAAGAGAAATATAATGAAGGTAGGATTTTGTAATTGTTAACTTTTCTAAGTAAGTGCTTCATAAATACTAAAATGAAAGTTGGATGTTGTGCAATTGGTAGATTTTCGATTACGGTAAAATAAAATGAAATGAAACGAATGTAGGATATTAAAATTGGTAGATGTTCAAAGTAAAATGATTTTAAAAAAATACTAAAATGAAAGTAGGATGTTGTAATTGGAAGATTTTCAAATTACAATACTTTAAAACATACTAAAATAAAATTAGATGTTGTTATTGGTAGATTTACAAAGTATAGGTCTTTAAAATGGAAATAGAATGTTGAAATTGGTAGATTTTTAAAGTAAAGTGCTTTAAAAAATTTAAAATGATAACGAGATGTTGAAATTGATAAATTTTAAAAGTGACCTATTTTAAAAATAACTAAACCGAAGTATGATAATGTAATTGGTAGAAGTTAAAAGTACAATGCTTTAAAATGAAATAAAATGAAAGTAAAATGTTGTAATTGGAAATCTTCTAAACTGAGGTATTTTAAAAATAACTAAAATGAAAATAGGATGTTGTAATTGGTAGATTTTGAAGATTTTCATAGTATAACGCTTTAAAATTAAATAAAATGAAAGTAAGATATTGTAATTTGTAAATTTTTAGAGAAACGTTATTTAAAAAAAAATTACATGAAAGAAAAATGTTTTAATTGATTGATTGTCAAAGTATAGTGCTTTTAAATAAAACAAAATGAAAGTAAGATGTTGTAATTGGTAAATTTAAAAGCAAAGTGTTTTAAAAAGAAACTGAAATGAAAGTAGGATGTTGTAATCGATAGATTTTAAAAGTAAAGTGATTTAAAAAAAATCTAAATTGAAAATAAGATACGGTAATTGGTTAATTTTCACAGTTAAGAGCTTAAATTGAACTGAAGTTGGTAGTTTTTCAATGTAAAATGCTTTAAAATGAAAGTAAGTTGCAAAGATAGGATTGTTTAAAAAGTTAAGTAAAGTACCTTAAAATGAAATAAAATGAAAGCAAGATGTTGTAACTTGTAAATTTTAAAAGTGAAATGCTATAAAAATAACTGAAAGGAAAGTAGGATGCTGTGATTGGTGGAATTTCTAAGTAAAGTGTTTTAAAGCGAAATAAAATGAAAGTCGTATGTTGTATTTAGTACATTTTCAAAGTAATGTGATTTAAAGCGAAATAAAATTAAAGTAGGTTGTTGAAATTAGTAGATTTTCAAACTAACTAGATTTGTAAAAACTAAAATGAAAGTATGATGTTAAAATTGGTAAATTTTAAAAGTGAAGTGTTTTATAAAAAACTAAAACGAAAGTCGGAGGTTTGTAATTGGTAGATTGTCGAAATAAGGTGCTTTAAAATTACATAAAACAAAAATAGGATGTTGAAATTGGTAGATTTTTATAGTAAAGTGATTTAAAAAGAACTAAAATCAAAGTAGGATGTTGTAATTGGTAGATTTTTAAAGTAGATTGCTTTAAAACATACTAAAATAAAAGTAGATGTTGTAATCGGTAGATTTTCAAAGTATAGATAATTAAAATGGCAAAAGCTCAAAGTAAAACGCTGTAATTGGTAGATTTTCAAAGTACATTGCTTTAAAGCAAAATCAAATCAATATATGATGTTTAAATTTGTAGATTTTTAAAGTAAAGTGCTTTAAAAAAATTAAAATTATAGTAGGATGTTGAAATTGGTAGATATTCAAAATAAAAGACTTTAAAAAGAAAATAAAATAAAAGTAGGATGTTGTAATTAATAGATTTTAAATGTACAATGCTGTAAAAAGAAATAAAATAAAGTACGATGTTTTAATTGGTAAATGTTCAAAGTTAAGTGCTTTAAAAAGAACTAAGTGACAGTACAATGTTGTAAAATCGAAAGATTTTCAAAGTACGACATTTTAATGTGAAATAAAATGATATTAAGATGTTGTAATCGGATGATTTTCAAAGTATAGTGCTTTAAAGCGAAATAAAATGCAAGTAGGATGTTCAAGTTAGTAGATTTTCAAAGTTAATTGCTTTAAAAAAAATCAAAGTCCAATACTTTAAAAATAAAAGAAGTTAAAGTAGGAAGTAATAATCGGTAGATTTTTAAAGTATAGTGCTTTAATATGAGAAATCAATGAAAGTAAGATGTTGTAATCATATAATTTTCAAAATATATGCTTTAAAAATAATTAAAATAATAGTGTGATGCTATAATTTGAAGATTTTTCATGTATAACGCCTTAAAATGATATCCTTTAAAAATAACTACAATGAAAATGGAACACTATAATTGGTTGATTTTCAAAATTAAGAGCTTTAATAAAATAGAAGTGAAAGTAGGATGTTGCAATCGGTATATTTTCAAAGTAAAACGCTTTAAAGTGAAACAAAATGAAAGTAAATTGTTGTAATTGGATGATTTTCAAGTTAAAGTGCTTTAAAAAAACAAAAATGAAAGTAGAATGTTACAATTGGTAGATATTCAAAGTCCAATACTTTAAAATGAAATAAAATGAAAGTAAGATGTTGTAACTGATAAATTTAGTGAAGTGCATTAAAAAGAACTTAAACTTATATAAAAATGAAAGAAAAGTATGATGCTTTAATTAGTTGATTTTCATAGTAGAATGCTTAAAAATGAAATAAAATAAAAGTAGGATGTTATAATTGGTAAATTTTCTAAGTAAAGTGCTTCATAAATAGTAAAATGAAACTTCGATGTTGTGTAATTAGTAGATTGTCGAAGTACTTTGATTTAAAACAAAAGTAGGAGTATAAAATTGGTAGATTTTCAAAATAAAGTGATCTAAAAGATACTACAATAAAAATGTTGTAACTGGTATAATTTTAAAGTAAGTGTTTTAAAAGAACTAAAATGAAAGATGCATGTTTTGAAATCAGTAGTTTGTCGAAGTACAGTGTTCTAAAATTACATTAAACGAAATTAGAATGTTGAAATTGGTAGATTTTTAAAGTAAAGTGCTTTAAAAGATTAAAATTATACTAGGATGTTGAAATTGGTAGATTTTCAAAGTAAATCATTTTAAAAATAACTAAAATAAAAGTAGGATGCTGCAATTAGTAGATTTTAAAAACAGAATGCAAAAATGAAATAAAATAAAGTAGGATGTTGTAAGTGATAGATTTTCAAAAGAAAGTGATTTAAAAAAACTAAAATGAAAGTGGGATGTGATGTTGTAATTGATTGATTTTCAAAGTAGATTGCTTTAACACCCACTAAAAAAAATTAGATGTTGTAATTGTTAGATTTTTAAAGTATAGATATTTAAAATGGCATAAACTCTAAGTAGGATGTTGTAATTAGTTGACTTTCATAATACAATGCTTTAAAGCGAAATAAAATACAAGTAGGATGTTGAAATTAGTATATTTTCAAAGTAAACTGCTTAAAAAAAACTAAAATAGTAGTAGGATGTTGAAATTGGTAGATTTTCAAAGTAAAGCACATAAAAACCAAAAAGAAAAGTAGGGTGCTGTAATTAGTAGATTTTAAAACTACAATGTTTTAAAATGAAATAAAATAAAAGTAGGATGTTGTAATTGGTAAAACTTTCAGAATTAAAAGGAAATAAAATGAAAGTAGGATGTTGTAATTGGTAAAACTTTCAGAGTTAAGTGTTATAAAAAGAACAAAAGTTGAACTAGGATGTTGTAATCGATATATTTTCAATTTACAATGTTTAATTGTGAAAAAAATGAAAGTAAGATGTTGTAATTGATAGAAAGTAGGATGCTTTAATTGTAGAATACTATCATTTGTAGATTTTAAAGTAAAGTGATTTAAAAATAAATTAAATGAAAGTAGGATATTGTAATTGGTAAGTTTTCAGGGTTAAGAGCTTTAAAAAAATTTGAAGTGAAAGTAAGATGTATTGTAATCGGTAGATTTTTTCAAAATACAATGCTTTAAAGTGAAAAAGAATGAAAGTAAGATGTAGTTATCGGATAATTTTCAACGTAAAGTGTTTTATAAATAACTAGAATGAAAGTAAGATGCTATAATTGGTCTTAAACTACAATACCTTAAAATGAAATAAAATGAAAGCAAGATGTAATTGGTTGATATTTAAATAAAGTGCTTTAAAACGAAAAAATGAAAGTAGTATGTTGTATTTGGTAGATTTTCAAATTAAAGTGATTCAAAGCAAAATAAAATTCAAATAGATTGTTGAAATTAGTAGGTTTTCAAAATAAAGTGAGTTTTAAGAACTAAATGAAACTATGATGTTAAAATTAGTGAATTTTAAATGTGAAATGCTTTATAAAGAACTAAAAATGAAAGTAGAATGTTGTAATTGGTAGATTTTAAAGTAAAGTGTTTTAATAAGAACTAAAATGAAAATAGGATACCATAATTTGTAGATTATCAAGGTTGCGTTTAAGAAAAACTAAAGTAAAAGTGGGATGTTGTAATCGGTACACTTTCAAATTACAAAGCTACACAGTGAAAGAAAATGAAAGTGAGATATTGTAATCAGTTGATTGTTAAAGTAAAGTGCTTTAAAAATATCTAAATTGAAAATATGATGTTGTAATTGGTATATTTTCAAAACACAATGCTTAAAATGGAATATAAAGAAAGTTTGATGCTATAATTGGTAGATCTTCAAAGTACAATGATTTAACATAAAATAAAGTGAAAGTAAGATGTTGTAACTGTTAAATTTTAAAAGTATAGTGACTTACAACAAACCAAAATCAATGTAGAATATTATAATCGGATGATTTTCAAAGTGCTTTGAAACGAAATAAATTGAATGTATTATGCTGTATTTGGTAAATTTTCATAGTACAATGTTTTAAAACGAAATAAAATTAATGTAGGTTGTTAAAATTAGTAGAAATTTCAAAGTAAAGTGATTTAAAAGAACCAAAATAAAAGTTGAATGTTAAAATTGATCAATTTTAAAAGTGAAATGCTTTAAAAAGAACATGAATGACAATGTAATCTTCTAATTGGTTGATTTTCAAAGTAGAGTGCTTTCAAAAAACTAAATAGAATATATAATGCTATAATTGGTAGAGTTTCAAATTTGTGTGTTTTAAAAAAACTAAAATGAAAGTAGGATGTTAAATAGGAAGTTTTGCAAAGTACGATGTTATACGATAAAAATAAAATAAAATAAATATGTTGTAATCGGATGACTTTCAAAGTAAAAATTTTTAAGTACAATGTTATACAATAAAATAAAATAAAATTGAGATGTAATCGGATGATTTTTAAAGTAAATTTAAAAAAATAAACTAAAACGAATGTATGATGCTCTAATTGGTAGATTTTCCAAGTACAATACTTAAAAAAAATGAAAGCAATATATTGTAACTAGTAAATTTTTAAAGTGAAGTACTTTCAAAAGAACTGGAAAAAAAAGTTGTAATGGGTGAATTTTCAAATTACAGTGCCATAATTAGTAGATTTTAAACTACAATGTTTTAAAATGAAATAAAATGAAAGTAGGATGTTGTAATTTATAAAACTTTCAGAGTTAAAATGCTTTAAATGAAATAAAATGAAAGTAGGATGTTGTAATTGGAAAAACTTTCTAACTCAAGTGCTACAAAAAGAACAACAGTTGAACTAGGATGTTGTAATCGATATATTTTCAATGTACAATGTTTTAGTGTGAAAAAAATGAAAGTAAGATGTTGTAATTGATAAAAATATGATGCTTTAATAGTAGAATTCCATAATTTGTAGATTTTAAAGTAAAGTGATTTAAAAAAATGAATGTAGGATACTGTAATTGGTAAGTTTTTCAGAGTTAAGAGCTTTAAAATAAATTTGAAGTGAAAGTAAGATGTAATCGATAGATTTTTTTCAAAGTACAATGCTTTTAAGTTATAATGGGTAGATTTTCAATTATAGTGCTTTTAATTAAAATAAATTGTAACTTTTAAATTAGTAAATTTTAAAAGTGAAGTGGTTGAATAAATTGAAATAAAAGGAAGATGTTGTAATTGGTAGATTTTCAAAGTAAGTGATTTAAATTAATAAAATGAAAGCATGATGTTGTAATTAGTAAAATTTCATAGTTAATTGCTTTAAAAGAACTAAAGTGAAAATAGAATGTTGTAACCGGAAGATTTTCAAAATACGATGCATTGAAATGAAAACAAAATGTAAGTAAGATTTTCTAATCGGATTATTTTCAAAGTAAAGTGTTTTAAAAATAACTAAAATGAAAGTAGGATGCTGTAAGTGCTAGATTTTCACATTGCATTGCTTTAAAATGAATAAAGAAAAAAAGATGTAAATGGTAAATTTAAATATGGAGTGCTTTAAATAGAACTAAGATAAAAAATAGGATGTTATAGTTGATAAATTTTAAAAATACAGTGTTTTAAACTTAAACAAAATAAAAGTAAGATGTTGTAATTAGTAATTTTTAAAAGAAAGTGCTTTTAAAAAAACTAATAAAAGTAGGATTTTAAATTTAGTAGATTTTAAAAGTACAGTCTTTTTTTAAAATGAACTAAAATGAAACTACAATGTTGTAATTAGTAAACTTTTTTATGTGTCTTAAATAGAACAAAAGTGAAAGTAGGATGTTGTAATCGGTATATTTTCAAAGTACAATGTTTTAAAGTGAAAAAAAATAGAAGTAAGATGCTCAATCGAATGATTTTCAAAGTTAGTGCTTTAAAAAGAACAAAAGTGAAAATAGGATGTTGTAATCGGTACATTTTAGGTGAAAAAACTGGAAGTAAGATGCTTAATCGAATGATTTTCAAAGTAAATTATTTTAAAAATAACTATAATTGGTAAAACTTTCAGAATTAAAATGAAATAAAATGAAAGTAGGATGTTGTAATTGGTAAAACTTTCAGAATTAAAATGCAATAAAATGAAAGTAGGATGTTGTAATTGGTTAAACTTTCAGAGTTAAGTGTTATAAAAAGAACAAAAGTTGAACTAGGATGTTGTAATCGACATATTTTTTCAATTTAAAATGCTTTAATGTGAAGTAGAATGTTACTAGTTACTATAATATATTGTAACTAGTAAAATTTTAAAGTGAAGTGCTTTCAAAAGAACTGGAAAAAAAAAGTTGTAATGGGTAAATTTTCAAATTACAGTACTTTTAACTAAAATGAAATAAAAGTTAGATGTTAAAATTAGTAAATTTTAAAAGTGAAATGGTTGAAAGAAAAAAAATAAAAATAAGATGTAATTGGTAGATTTTCAAAATAAGTGGTTTAAAATAATAAAATGAAAGTAGGATATTGTAATTATTAAATTTTCATAGTTAATTGCTTTAAATGAAGTGAAGTGAAAATAGGATGTTGTAACCGAAAATTTTCAAAATACAATGCATTGAAGTGAACAAAATGAAAGTAAGAAGTTGTAAAGTAGGATGCTGTAATTGGTAGATTTTCAAATTGCAATGCTTTAAAATGAATAAAGAAAAAAAAGATGTAAATGGTAAATTTAAATATGAAGTGCTTTAAATAGAACAAAGATAAAAAGTCTAATGGTATAGTTGGTAGATTTAAAAAATACAGTGCTTTAAAACTAAATAAAATAAAAGTAAGATGTTGTAATTAGTAAATTTTTAAAAGTAAAGTGCTTTTAAAAAACTAATAAAAGTAGGATTTTAAATTTAGTAGATTTTAAAAGTAAAATCTTTTAAAATAACCTAAAATGAAATTAGGATGTTGTAATCAGTAAATTTTTCTAAGTGTTTTAAAGAGAACAGAAGTGAAAGTAGGATGTTGTAATCGGTATATTTTCAAAGTACAATGTTTTGAAGTGAAAAAAATAGAAGTATGATGCTTGATCGAATGATTTTTAAAGTTAGTGCTTTAAAAAGAACAAAAGGGAAAGTATATTGTAATCGGTAGATTTTAAGTGAAAAAACTTGAAGCAAAGATGCTTAATCGAATGATTTTCAACGTAAATTATTTTAAAAATAACTAAAATGAAAGTAAGATGCTATAATTGGTACATTTTCAAAGTACCATGCTTTAAAATGAAATAAAATAAAGGGTAAATTGCATAAAAGTCACTAAGTTTTACAATTTTCTCGATTTTGACACAACATTTTTAGTTTTTGTAATTAAGTCATTATGTTTTCAGAAAAGTTGCAATTAAGTCATTATGTTTTCCAAAAAGTTGCAAAAATGACCATATGACCGGATTACCAGGTCATATGGTCAGATTTGCAATTTTTCAGAAAACCTAATGACTTAATAACAAAAATAAAACATAGTGTCAAAATCAAGAAATCTGAAAAAGTTAGCGACTTTTAGGGTTTATTTCATAAAAAACCCTAAATTTTCAACTTTTTTCTGTTTAAACCTAAAACTTTATTTTTTTTTCAAAAAAAAACCTAAATTTTGGAGAAACTTTTTAATTTATCCCCTTAACCGGTTTTACAGTTATACATACTTTTTTTTTTTTTTCAGAAAAAACCCTAATTTCTTTTTTTTTTCCGGAAAAAACCTTCAATTTCAGTGATTTTTTCACCAAAAAAAATGTTTCTTCGTTTTTGTAATTGACATAACTTTCATATACGATGTCCAAATTCTACGAACTTTATATCCCTGGAAAGATCGTAAGTAATACTACAACTTTGCTTTACTGACTTTTGTTTGAATATGTTCAGATATTTCGCTACACTAGCTTGTTTTCTTATAATAGCTGTATATTTTGCATACGAGCTTTGTTTTCGACGTTCTATAAGTTGACAGATTCGTAAACACGAATACATCGTGTAATGAATATTATTCAAGTTAATTTAGGCATTTACGAGTTTATCCGCAAGTTAAACGATTTTTCAGGGATTTTTTTACAAAGAAAATTATTTTTCTTCGTTTTTGTAGTTGGCATATCTTTCTTGCGACCCCGTCTGTAACATCCGTCAAATTTGGTCAACAAAGGTCAACCAGAGCGCAAATTAGGATAATACGTTGAAATATAATTTTCATAACTTTCCTAATGTATTATTGGAAATTATAATACTACAATACGCTATTTCGAATCAATTATCGAGTAAACGTTATAATTTCGAATAATAGACTATAGTAGCATAAAATTCGATAAATCATACAAATAATATTTTGGTTTAAATAATATTCATTACACGATGTATTCGTGTTTACGAATCCGTCGACTTATAGAACGTCGAAAACAAAGCTCGTATGCAAAAGATACAGCTATTATAAAAAAACAAGCCAGTGTAGCGAAATATCTAAACATATTCAAACAAAAGTCAGTAAAGCAAAGTTGTAGTATTACTTACGACCTTTCCAGTGATATAAAATTCGTAGAATTTGGACATCGTATATAAAAGTTATGTCAATTACAAAAACGAAGAAACATTTTTTTTTTTGTGAAAAAATCACTGAAATTGAGGGTTTTTTTCGGAAAAAAAAAAAGAAATTAGGGTTTTTTCTGAAAAAAAAAAGTATGTATAACCTGTAAAACCGGTTAGGGGGATATATTAAAAAGTTTCTCCAAAATTTAGGTTTTTTTTTGAAAAAAATAAAGTTTTAGGTTTAAACAGAAAAAAGTTGAAAATTTAGGGTTTTTTATGAAATAAACCCTAAAAGTCGCTAACTTTTTTAGATTTCTTGATTTTGACACTATGTTTTATTTTTGCTATTAAGTCATTAGGTTTTCTGAAAAATTGCAAATCTGACCATATGACCTGGTAACCTGTTACCATCCGGTCATATGGTCATTTTTGCAACTTTTTGGAAAACATAATGATTTAATTGCAACTTTTCTGAAAACATAATGACTTAATTGCAAAAACTAAAAATGCAGTGTCAAAATCGAGAAAATTGGAAAACTTAATGACTTTTATGCAATTTACCCTAAAATAAAAGCAAGATGTAACTAGAAAAGTTTAAAAGTGAACTGCTTTAAAAAAACTGAAATGAAAGTTGGATGCTGTAATTGGTAGATTTTCTATGTAAAATGTTTTAAAGCAAAATAAAATGAAAGTATGATGCTGTAATCAGTAGATTTTCAAAGTAAGTGTTTTAAAGGATAACAAAACGAAAGTAGTATGTTGGAGTTTGTAGATTTTCAAAGTAAAGTGCTTTAAAGTGAAAAATAAAATAAAAGTAGAATATTGAAACATGTAGATTTTCAAAATAGAGTTGTAAAGTGAAATAAAATGAAAGTACGATGTTTTAACTGATAAATTTACAAAGTTAAGTGCTTTAAAAATAACTAAAATAGTAGTAGGGTGTTGTAATTGGTAGATTTTCAAGATGCAATGCTTTAAAGTGACATAAAATGAAAGAAAAAAAATGAAAGTAAGATGTTGTAATTGAAAGAAAGTAGGATGCTTTAATTGTAGAATACTATAATTTGTAGATTTTGGAGTAAGGAGATTTAAAAAGAACTAAAATGAAAGTAGGATACTGTTGAATAATGTTTTTATGTTTTTATGTGACCATCACTGAAATAAGTCGAAATGTTTTTATTAACAGTTTATTTCAGATTGCATAAATTCGAGATCAACCAAACCGGAGAAAATGACGCTATGTACCAAAGAGCAAAAATGTCACCCAGCGACAGAAATCGCGACCCAACAGCTCATGTGTCGCTAAATGAAGAAAATCAAATCGAAAGAAGAAAAAGGCTGGAACAGTGCAGATCGCGACTCGATCTCATCCAGATCGCGACCCGATCTGATGACACACACGTGACGCTTTGCTGACCAATGATCGCGAGCCTATGGCAACCCGACGAGATCGCGACCCGATCTTCCATCGATCGCGACCCGACCTAGATCGCGACCCGATCATTATCCCATCGCGACCCGATCTCAGCGACCAACTCCACCGAGACGGGTAGTGGCCAGCACAAAAGCAGGGAACCACTTGAGATCACGACCCGACACCAAACTTCAAACCTCCAAACAACCCTTACCCGACACCAAACTCCAAACCTCTAAACAACCTCTACCCGACACCAAAAATCACCAAAACATCATCTCACCGTGAAGAACAAGAAATCGACATATCAAGAAAAACGCTATCTTCCGCAACTATCGATAAGTTCTTTTAAAATTATATGTGTCGTTATTGATTTATTTAAACTGTAATAAATCAACTGTACCAAACTTCCAATACACCCGAATTGAACCGTGACAACGAAAACATATGTGGACTGTATTTAACCGAGACATCTAACTTCTAACTTCTAACTTCTAACCTTTTTATTTTTTGTAAAAACACGTTATCGTTGATAATGGCGTTTATTACATCTAACTTCTAACCTCTAACTTCTAACCTTTTTACTTATTGTAAAAACACGTTATCGTTGATAATGGCGTTTATTACATCTAACCTCTAACTTCTAACATTTACTTTATTTACCGCTTTCTGTCTATTTAAATACTGTCTAGTTTACATTTACCGTTTTATTTTATTCCGCAACTCTTATTTATTCCGCATAATATAGATAAAATACATATCTGTCACACGGTAATAGGCTTAAAAACCTTATTCGTGGAGATCAGTTATCGTATTTTTCAACAATTGGTATCAGAGCTCGTGTGATTTAATCTGAAATTTTTGTCGTGAA
The DNA here is from genome assembly GCA_023525715.1 of Cichorium intybus. Classification (NCBI taxonomy): domain Eukaryota; kingdom Viridiplantae; phylum Streptophyta; class Magnoliopsida; order Asterales; family Asteraceae; genus Cichorium; species Cichorium intybus. Next base: position 36,973,210 of record CM042011.1, on the reverse strand, counting down.
CTTTTGTGTAGCGTTTTTATAAACCACCAATAAGTTTCCTTTAAAAATTTCATCTTAATATCACTTGTTCAACAAAAAAAATTAAATATATTAAAAAAAAAACATTTAAAAATTCCTTGTGTGATTTATTTTGAATTTTTGTCGAAAACTTTTGTGTAGCGTTTTTATAAACCACCAATAAGTTTTCTTTAAAATTTCATTTTAACATCATATTTTCGTTAACAAAAAAAAATGTCTTCCGCAAACTACTCAAACATAAATTCTGTATCTATTGCTAACAGTATAGGTTCAGGTACTCGAGCACCCATTCTTATTCCCGAAGAATATAAATCATGGGTAGGTCGTATGAATCTTCATCTCAACTCTATAAGTGAAGACGTGTGGAAATGTGTAGACGGATCTCTACCAGATAACATGACCTCTCTTACGAGTAACTTGGATATACTAAATGAAAGGAAGAAACTTGAACTTCAAGCCAAAAAGGAGCTTGTTTCTGGAATACCCCACAGTATTCTAAGCCAAATGAATGATATAATCCTTTTGACTGCAAACCAAATTTGGCAAACTTTGAAAAATCGTTTTGAAGGAAATGAGAGAATCATTGGAAACAAGAAAACATCTGTTTTAAACGAATTTGACAACTTCAAAATGTTTTCACATGAGACCATCCATGATGCTCATGACAGATTCAATCTCATTACCATCAAAATGAATAATCTGGGAATCAAAAAGTCACAGCATGAAATAAACCTCAAATTTTTAAACAACCTTTATGAAAGCTGGAAAATGGTCAAACTAATCATTCAGGGAAATCCGGCAATTCATACTGAATCTTTGTACAATCTGTACGGAGAATTACAATCGTATGAATCATCGATTGACCCACCAACGTCTACTTCTTTTGGAGGACCACTTGCTTTGTTGTCAACATCCTCTCAAAACCAAACACATTTTCATGATCAAAGTCAAAATGATTTAAATCAAAACCAAGCTTTTTCAAGTAATTCTTGTGACTTGTCTGATCCAAATAATGAAGCTGATTACCAACAATTGTGCGCTTTGGTAGCAAACACTAATCTCGAAAGATTTTTGCCACATCATAATCAATCAAACTTCAGACCAAATTTTCAACAAAGATCCACTTTTGGACAAAACTTTCAGAATCGCGGTTTTCAAAATAATCACAACTCTTATAATAACCAAAGTTCTGGATTTCAGAAAAATCATTCACAACCATCTCAACAGAAACAAACTCAAACATCTGAAAGACCACCTGTTAAGAGCCAAAAGGCTGACAATAACGATGATGATGATGACGTAATCATTTGTCACAAATGCAAAGGACTAAATCATTATGCCCGAGATTGTCGAGCCAAAGTCAAAGTCAAAGACTCAGCCTACTATGCACAAAAAGCCGAAGAGCTGAAGAAACAAGAACAGAAAGCAAAGCAAAAAGCTTTGATGGCATTCCACGAACCTAGCGTGGAATACTGGCCAACTTCTGATGATGAAACAGACACTGAACCCGCTCAGTCAAACTTCTGCTTCATGGCTGACAATGAACCAACCACAAGAGCTCCATATGTCATCGATCAGGTATGGTCTATGATCTCAGATCTCGGTCTTTCAAGAACACCATTTGAGTCCCACATGACTAAGATTGAGAACAGTCTAAAAGCTGATCTCAGACTGTATCATGACACAATAGTTAAATCTGATATCTACAAATCTGAATTACAAACCTTGCAACTCAGATTTGGAGAATCCACAAGGACTAGAGACAAACTTGAAAGAGACATTGAACGAAAATCTGAAGAAAATAATCACATCCTAGAACAATTAAATGAAGCTCTAAAACAAAAAAGGGACTTAGAAATAAAAAATCAATCTGTTATTTCATCTGAAATAAAAGATACCTTAGAAAAGGAAGTCCTTCAGTTAAAACAAAAAATTCAAGTTTTAACTGACAACAACACTAGTTTAATTCTAAAACTAGATGATTCTTCAAAGCAAAACAAATTTCTTGAATCCGAAATTCAAAGATATCAAGGAAAACTGGATTCTATCAATATTGCCAGAAAATTAAGTGATGATGTTTTCACTAAAGCAAATAACTTAGGAACTGGCAAAATTGATACGAATTATAAACCGGGAATTGGAAGAGAATCCTTTGAAAATGAAGAGACTGAAAAGAAAAATGGGAAAATTAGTGAAAACTCTAAATCATTTCAACCAGATTTTTTCTCATCTGCTAATGAGGACGACTCAGATAATGAAACAGTTATCAACTGCAGTCCAGATGATACCTGTTTCAACATATCATTCAAAAATGTTGTAAAATCTGAATCAGACTCTGCTAGTTCAGTAACTCATCAATTGAGATCTACTAAACTAACAAGGAATGATGGCACAATCAAACTTGAAAATTTCTTAAATGGAGAAAATTCTGATTATCAAAATGGTAGTACTTCTGCTCCAACTGTCTTTCCCTCTTTAAATTCAACCTTTATTGGAAAGAACAATCTGGGACAAAAGTATTCAAAAAAACAACAAACAAATAAACAAACCATTCAAGCTGTCAATAAACCAATAGAACAAAGCAGACCCTTTGTTTTCAAAGAAAAACCTTTGAAACCAAGCGCTGTGCCACAAAAACAAACCTTTAATCCAAAACAAATACCTTTTCAAAAACCGATTCAAAGTCACTTTCAAAAGATAAACTTCAATCTCTCAAGGAACTTTCAGAAACCATCATTTCACCAAATTCCATTCAATCATCAAAGCGTTTTCCAAAACCATTCAGATCCCAGATACAAAGAAAGGTTATCAAACAGATCTTCACATATAGGATACTTTTCACAAAATCAGAAATCATTTCAAATGACAGGTTTTCAAAATCAAATCTCACTTTGGGAAAACCTAATAAATCAACTTAAGCCTCAATCGTTCCGTCCAATCAACAAATATTACAATGATTCCAAATCATCAAAAACCATTAACAAATCAGGACCCACCATGGTTTGGGTACCTAAAATTTCTGTCTAATTGCAGGCATTTTGTGCTGGAGAGCCCAAGGATGGCACATGGTATATCGATAGTGGCTGCTCCAAGCATATGACAGGAAACCAAAGCTTTCTACGGGACTTCAAACCCACAGAATCCAAACAAGATGTGACTTTTGGAAATAACATGACTGCAAGAATCAAAGGTTATGGAAACATAACAAATGGTCACTTCACCATCAAGAAAGTAGCCTACGTTGACGGCCTGAAACACAACCTAATCAGCGTATCACAACTTTGTGACAACAATCATGAAGTTCTTTTCACCAAACAACGAAGCATAATCACGGATGCCAAGACCAAAGCCATTCTAGTTAATTCTGATCGTCTAGGCAACATGTATCCACTAGATATGGACCTTATCTATGGAAAACCAGACATCTGTCTCTTGTCCAAAGCTTCTGCTGATATTAGTTGGTTGTGGCATCGTCGTCTTTCCCATCTCAATTTCGGCTACATCAACAAGTTGATTGCAAATGATCTTGTTCGCGGACTGCCGCTTCTGAAACTTGATAATGAAACTCTTTGTGCAGCTTGTGAAGGAGGAAAACTGTCCAAATCCTCTCATAAAAGCATTCCTGAATCTAGTGTATCCGAACCACTAGAATTACTGCACATTGATCTTTGCGGCCCTGCAAAAACCCAAAGCATAAAAGGGAAGAAATACATCCTTGTTATTATTGATGATTACTCACGCTTTACTTGGGTTTTCTTTTTAAGGCTAAAGTCAGAAGCACCTGAAGAAATAATCAACTTCATCAAACAGATTGAATTAAAGCTCAAACGACCAGTTCGAAGAATCCGAAGTGACAATGGTTTAGAGTTCAAAACATAACTCTAGACTCATTTCTCAAAAACAAAGGCATCGAACACAACTTTTCAGCCCCTTACACTCCTCAACAAAACGGCGTTGTTGAAAGAAAGAACCAAACTCTGTGCGAAGCTGCAAGATCAATGCTCATCTTTGCTGATCTGCCACAATACTTCTGGGCAGAAGCAATAGCCACAGCTTGCTACACTCAAAATCGTTCTTTAATCCATAAACAACTTCATAAAACACCATATGAAGTCATTAACAACCGAAAACCAAACATCAAATTCTTTCATATTTTTGGTTGTCGATGCTTCATAAAGAATAACAAAGATCACCTTTCAAAATTTGAATCAAGATCAGACGAAGGAATTTTCCTTGGTTACTCTTTTACCTCAGCTGCTTATCGAGTACTGAATAAACGTACTAGAGTAATTGAAGAAAGTACCGATGTCCACTTCGATGAATTTTATGTCAGAAAATTGGATCGTGAACATTTTGGTTCACAAATGATAGATACTATTTTTCAAAATCCAATTCCACAAACACCATCTCCTGACATGAACATAGAAATTGATCTTGATTTACTTTTTGAACAACCCAAAACCGCTTATAGTTCTGAATTTCTAACATCTTCTACAATTCCTACAGGAAACTCCGATGCAGAAACTTCACAATCAAACCAAGTAAATACAGATCAAGTCGAGGGGGAATTACCAACACTGAATTCCTCTTTAAACACTCCCAATCCACCTGTCCAAAATGATCCCAGTGCATCATCTATGGGGGAACCTTCTTTACCTCATTCTCACCCTATAATCCAAAAAGACATATCTGACAACAACCAAAATCTATTCCCAACAGAATCACCTGACCAAGAAGAACAATGGGACATAGAAACACCAATCGAAATACCTGAAAAAACTCGCCTAAACAAATGGACCAGAAATCATCCTGCAGAACAAATTATAGGAGATCCCAATTCTGGTATTCAAACAAGAGCCGCTTCCTCAAATGAATGTTTATACGGAGCATTCTTGTCTATGACTGAACCCAAAACCATCCATTCAGCTCTCAAAGATCCAGACTGGGTCAAAGCCATGCAAGAAGAACTAGCTGAATTTGAAAGAAACCAAGTATGGGATCTTGTTCCTACTCCTCCCGATGTTACTGTAGTAGGTTCAAGATGGGTTTTCAGAAACAAAACTGATGATCAAGGCATAGTTTGTCGAAACAAAGCAAGACTTGTCGTCAAGGGCTATTCTCAACAAGAAGGAATCGATTACGATGAAACTTATGCTCCAGTTGCAAGACTCGAAGCCATACGTATCTTTCTAGCATATGCAGCACACAAGAACTTCAAAGTTTACCAAATGGATGTAAAATGTGCATTTTTACATGGAGAGATTGATCGTGATGTGTATATTCAACAACCTCCAGGTTTTGAAGATCCACAGTTCCCAAATCACAGTTTTAAGTTACAAAAAGCAGTTTACGGCTTAAAACAAGCACCTCGAGCCTGGTATTCAACACTGTCAACATTTCTAGAAGAATCAGGATTCAAAAGAGGTTCAATTGATCAAACTCTCTTTCGTAAAAATTTTAATAAACATCTGTTAATCGTTCAAATATATGTCGATGACATAATTTTCGGTTCTACTGATGAATCGTTGAGTATCAAGTTTGCAGATTTGATGAAGAGCAAATTTGAGATGAGCATGATAAGAGAAATGACTACTTTTCTTGGACTACAAGTCAAACAATCATCAGATGGAATTTTCATCAATCAAGAAAATTATGTTAAAAATCTTCTAACTCGTTTTTCTCTTGACAAATCAAATACAGCAAAAACCCCAATGGCCCTTGGTTACAAATTAGATGCAGACTTAAAGGGCAAGCCTGTTGATCAAAAGAAATATCGAGGAATGATAGGATCACTCCTATACCTCACAGCCAGCAGACCCGACATCATGTTCTCTACATGTGTCTGTGCCAGATACCAAGCCAATCCTATGGAATCTCATGCCATAGCTGTGAAAAGAATTTTCAAATATCTTAAAGGAACTCCATCTCTTGGCCTTTGGTATCCAGCTAACTCTGATTTTCAGCTTAATGCCTTCACCGACTCTGACTATGGAGGATGCAGACTAGACAGAAAAAGCACATCTGGTTCTTGCCAATTTCTTGGAGGCAGACTGGTAAGCTGGACTTCAAAGAAACAATCATGCGTGTCCACTTCAACTGCAGAAGCTGAATATGTAGCTGCCGCAAGCTGCTGTTCACAAGTCATGTGGATGCAAACTCAATTACGTGACTATGGCTACAAAGTATCACAAATTCCCATATTTTGTGATTCAACCAGCGCAATTGCCATTTCTCACAATCCAGTGCACCATTCCATGACAAAGCATATCAACATTCGATATCATTTCCTCAAAGATAATATTCAAAAAGGTCATATCGAATTGCACTTCATAAACACAGAAGATCAAATTGCCGATGTCTTTACTAAGGCACTAGACGAAACCAAGTTTCAATACTTCCTAGGCCGTCTAGGAATGTTGAATCCAGATAACATCCATCCCTAATCTCTTACTTTTTGTTTGTACAAAAGAGTGTTTACTTTCATAAACAAAATTTTCCAAAAACATTCAAATAACCAAAATTTCCAAAAACATTCAGAAAAACAAATCTTCAAAAATACAATAAAAGACTTGTCATAATAAGCTTTTATAGAACCATGTGATTAACATCTTCTTGACTAAATTTTCAGGTACTTATGCTCGATGAATGTTCTCAGTTATATTGATTCTAAATTAAAGAGAAGGTTCAAAGTTCAAACATTTTTGTTGTGTACATTCTCCTATTCCCTTTGAATTTACTTCAAATTATAACGATTTTATCTGTAAAGGGACATAAGATCAGGAGATTCAGATGAAAACCAAACCCATGTGAGAAATTGTGCCTCGTCTTTAACTGCTAAGTGGAATTCATTTCTGTGAGCAAAGGTGTTTTCATTATGACTTATAGGATTTATACTCTTATACCGTGATGCTAGTCTCATTTTTGCTTAGATATCAAAATGACCAGGGACGATACTTTCATTTTCTTATATATTAGACAAACTGTCTATTATATCACCTATCCCTATTCTCAATCAAACCACTTCAAAAGAAAAGACTGATCATCTGACATAACGAATCTGACAAATGAAGAAACGACAAAGTCATTTCCAACAAATGCTGTCAACAAATCACAATTGGTAACCACATCAGATATCTTTTACACAAGGTGTATTCGCACAAATCAAGAAAAGATAAAGACAAAGGTGAACACATCACCAAAAAAAAAAAGATTTACAACAACAATCCATCAAGACAGACACCTCTCAAAACAACGAATTCTCAATAGCTTTATCAAATATAGCTGTTCAAAACCGAAGATTTACCGGGATACTGTAGCTTTCATAATTGAATATTCTTAGTTGCAAACTGCACTATGAAAATTTCTAAAACCCTCTACATGTATTTCCCGACGGAGAGAGAGTGAACATCAATGGCATGAATGAAGAAACCCTCTGAGTAATGCCGAAACCAGTCTTATGTGATTGATTATCTAATATGAAGACCAAGTGACTAAAGTATATAGGTATAAATCCACATTAAGCATAAGTCAACACCTTCAAACTGAGAGATATCACTCATCTTTAGTGATTATACACCCGTTCTGCACCCAGAACAAACAAACACCTCAGTCAAGTGTGAGCTATACCTGTGAGCGTTCATCTGAATCGACCTATCACTTGTCGTCTTTATAAATGCTATAAAATCTTAAGGAATATTATGAAAATACATATACAAAAACCTTTTGATAATCGAACTCAAGACTTTGATTCAGAAACAAATATTATTGACAAACATTTTTCAAAACACAAGTAAAATCTAGTCACACTCTTTCAAAACAGGTGATATGGTTTTATAAATGTCTTATCCAAATTTCAAGAATTTCAATCAAACATTTTTCTCCTCATTTCATTAATGATCACATAGGGGGAAATTGTTGAATAATGTTTTTATGTTTTTATGTGATCATCACTGAAATAAGTCGAAATGTTTTTATTAACAGTTTATTTCAGATTGCATAAATTCGAGATCAACCAAACCGGAGAAAATGACGCTATGTACCAAAGAGCAAAAATGTCACCCAGCGACAGAAATCGCGACCCAACAGCTCATGTGTCGCTAAATGAAGAAAATCAAAACGAAAGAAGAAAAAGGCTGGAACAGTGCAGATCGCGACTCGATCTCATCCAGATCGCGACCCGATCTGATGACACACACGTGACGCTTTGCTGACCAAGGATCGCGAGCCTATGGCAACCCGACGAGATCGCGACCCGATCTTCCATCGATCGCGACCCGACCTAGATCGCGACCCGATCTTTATCCCATCGCGACCCGATCTCAGCGACCAACTCCACCGAGACGGGTAGTGGCCAGCACAAAAGCAGGGAACCACTTGAGATCACGACCCGATCTTCCATCGATCGCGACCCGACCTAGATCGCGACCCGATCTTTATCCCATCGCGACCCGATCTCAGCGACCAACTCCACCGAGACGGGTAGTGGCCAGCACAAAAGCGGGAACCACTCGAGATCGCGACCCGATCCCATAAAGATCGCGACCCGATCTCCGCTGGAACAGACTATAAATAGATGCTTCATCTTGCTGATTTCTACACACAACAATACATACTCTTATTATCCTCAAAGCATATCCACGACCAGAAACCTCAAAATTCTGATATTTCTGCATTTGGCAACGAGGATCAAACCGCAAAACCGCAAGAAACAAAACCTCCACCCGACACCAAACTTCAAACCTCCAAACAACCCTTACCCGACACCAAACTCCAAACCTCTAAACAACCTCTACCCGACACCAAAAATCACCAAAACATCATCTCACCGTGAAGAACAAGAAATCGACATATCAAGAAAAACGCTATCTTCCGCAACTATCGATAAGTTCTTTTAAAATTATATGTGTCGTTATTGATTTATTTAAACTGTAATAAATCAACTGTACCAAACTTCCAATACACCCGAATTGAACCGTGACAACGAAAACATATGTGGACTGTATTTAACCGAGACATCTAACTTCTAACTTCTAACTTCTAACCTTTTTATTTTTTGTAAAAACACGTTATCGTTGATAATGGCGTTTATTACATCTAACTTCTAACCTCTAACTTCTAACCTTTTTACTTATTGTAAAAACACGTTATCGTTGATAATGGCGTTTATTACATCTAACCTCTAACTTCTAACATTTACTTTATTTACCGCTTTCTGTCTATTTAAATACTGTCTAGTTTACATTTACCGTTTTATTTTATTCCGCAACTCTTATTTATTCCGCATAATATAGATAAAATACATATCTGTCACACGGTAATAGGCTTAAAAACCTTATTCGTGGAGATCAGTTATCGTATTTTTCAACAGATACTGTAATTGGTAAGTTTTCAGGGTTATAAATTTAAAATAAATTTCAAGTGAAAGTAAGATGTGTTGTAATCGGTAGATTTTTTCAAAGTACAATGCCTTAAAGTGAAAGAGAATGAAAGTAAGATGTAATTATCGGATAATTTTCAACGTAAAGTGTTTTATAAATAACTAGAATGAAGGTAAGATGCTATAATTGGTCTTAAACTACAATACCTCAAAATGAAATAAAATGAAAGCAAGATGTTGTGATTGGTTGATATTTAAACAAAGTGCTTTAAAACGAAAAAAAAATGAAAGTAGTATGTCGTATTTGGTAGATTTTCAAATTAAAGTGACTCAAAGCAAAATAAAATTCAAATAGATTGTTGAAATTAGTAGATTTTCAAAATAAAGTGACTTTTAAGAACTAATTGAAATTATGATGTTGAAATTAGTGAATTTTAAATGTGAAATGCTTTATAAAGAACTAAAAATGAAAGTAGAATGTTGTAATTGATAGATTTTAAAGTGAAGTGTTTTAAAAAGAATTAAAATGAAAATAGGATACCACAATTTGTAGATTATCAAAGTTAAGCGTTTTAGAAAAACTTAAGTAAAAATAGGATGTTGTAATCGGTACATTTTCAAATTACAATGCTACAAAGTGAAAGAAAATGAATGTGAGATATAGTAATCGGTTGATTGTTAAAGTAAAGTGCTTTAAAAATATCTAAATTGAAAATATGATGCTGTAATTGGAATATTTTCAAAACACAATGCTTAAAATGGAATATAATGAAAGTTTGATGCTATAATTGGTAGATCTTCAAAGTATAATGATTTAACATAAAATAAAGTGAAAGTAAGAAGTTGTAACTGATAAAGTTTAAAAGTATAGTGACTTAAAAAAACAAAATCAAAGTAGAATATTATAATCGGATGATTTTCAAAGTGCTTTGAAATGAAATAATATGAAAGTATTATGCTGTATTTGGTAAATTTTCATAGTAAAACGTTTTTAAAACGAAATAAAATTAATGTAGGTTGTTAAAACTAGTTTAATTTCAAAGTAAAGTGATATAAAAGAACCAAAATAAAAGTAGAATGTTAAATATGATCAATTTTAAAAGTGAAATGTTTTAAAAAGAACTAAAATGACAATGTAATCTTCTAATCAGTAGATTTTCAAAGTAAAGTGCTTTCAAAAAACTAAATAGAATATAGGATGCTGTAATTGGTAGATTTTCAAATTTGTGTGTTTTAAAAAAACTAAAATGAATATAGGATGTTGAATAGGAAGATTTCCAAAGTACGATGTTATACAATAAAATAAAATGAAATTAAGATGTTGTAATCAGATGACTTTCAAAGTAAAATTTTTTAAAGTACAACGTTATACAATAAAATGAAAAAAAAAAATTGGATGTTGTAATCGGATGATTTTTAAAGTAAATTTAAAAAAAAAACTAAAATGAAAGTATGATGCTCTAATTGGTAGATTTTCCGAGTACAATACTTTAAAAGAAAATAAAATGATAGTAATATATTGTAACTAGTAAATTTTTAAAGTGAAGTGCTTTCAAAAGAACTAAAAAAAAGTTGTAATGGGTAAATTTTCAAATTACGGTACTTTTAATTAAAATAAATAAAAGTTAGATGTTGAAATTAGTAAATTTTAAAAGTGAAATGGTTGAAAGAAATGAAATAAAAGTAAGACGTTGTAATTGGTAGATTTGCAAAGTAAGTGATTTAAAAAAATAAAATGAAAGTAGGATGTTGATTATTAAATTTTCATAGTCAATTGCTTTAAATGAATTGAAGTGAAAATAGGATGTTGTAACCGAAAGATTTTCAAAATACAATGCATTGAAGTGAAAACAAAATGAAAGTAAGAAGTTGTAAACTTGTAATCGGATGATTTTCAAGTAAAGTGATTTAAAAATAACTAACATGAAAGTAGGATGTTATAATTGGTAGATTTTCAAATTGCAATGCTTTAAAATGAATAAAGAAAAAAAATTATGTAAATGGTAAATTTAAATATGAAGTGCTTTAAATAGAACTAAAATAAAAAGTACGATGTTATAGTTGGTAGATTTTAAAGATACGGTGCTTTAAAATAAAATAAAATAAAAGTAAGATGTTGTAATTAGTAAATTTTTAAAAGTAAAGTGCTTTTAAAAAACTAATAAAATAGGATTTTAAATTTAGTAGATTTTAAAAGTAAAATGTTTTAAAATGAACAAAAATGAAACTAGGATGTTGTAATTAGTAAATTTTTCTAAGTTAGTGTTTTAAATAGAACAGAAATGAAAGTAGGATGTTGTAATCGGTATATTTTCAAAGTACAATGTTTTAAAGTGAAAAAAATAGAAGTAAGATGCTTAATCGAATGATTTTTAAAGTTAGTGCTTTAAAAAGAACGAAAGGGAAAGTAGGAAAATTGTAATTGGTAGAATTTAAGTGAAAAAACTTGAAGTAAAGATGCTTAATCGAATGATTTTCAAAGTAAATTATTTTAAAAATAACTAAAATGAAAGTAAGATGCTATAATTGGTACATTTTCAAAGTACAATGCTTTAAAATGATATAAAATAAAAGCGAGATGTAACTAGAAAATTTTAAAAGTGAACTGCTTTAAAAAAACTGAAATGAAAGTTGGATGCTGTAAATGGTAGATTTTCTATGTAAAATGTTTTAAAGTAAAATAAAATGAAAGTATAATGCTGTAATTGGTAGATTTTCAAAGTAAGTGTTTTAAAGCATGATAAAACGAAAGTAGTATGTTGGAGTTTGTAGATTTTCAAACTAAAGTGCTTTAAAGTGAAAAATAAAATAAAAGTAGAATATTGATACATGTAGATTTTCAAAATAAAGTGTTGTAAAATGAAATAAAATGAAAGTAGGGTGTTGTGTAATTGCTAGATTATCGAAGTATGGTGATTTAAAATGAAATAAAACGATTTGGCATTAAACTCACATGTTAGTAAAGTATTTAGATATTAACATTTGACTTACTCGATTTTTGTGGGAGACACAAACTACATCCAAGGAAGATTCCACCAGAGGTTGGACCACAAAAAGGAGCCAACAAAAAGGTGGAACAGCCCTTCCAAAAGCAAGTCGATGTCTACGAACGCCCATATAATGCTCTAAAAAGTCCACCATAAACACCACACACAAATCAAGTTAAATTTGAGAAAAGAATTTGTATAACGTGGAGGTGTTAACATAAGTGTTAAATTACAAAATAGAAAGCTTTGTTATATGATAGCAGAGTAATGATTTAAGCAACCTACTTTTGATTTCTTTCTGTTTATAGCAACGCACTTAGAAGTTCATCATAATATCAATTAATTCATCAAATCCATCAACGCAAATGGAACAATCAAATCAGCCTTACATATTAACATGGAAGTTTTCATCTAGTTTGAACCCTTGCTTGATGTTTGGCTCTAAAAATGATTTCTATAAAAGTATTGTTAGAAAGAAAAAGCAAATGGTCGATTCAAGTTAACTTTAGGATCGAGATATGAAACGGAAAAAGCCAAAAAGTGAGTATAGTTTGTGTCTATGATAAATTAGGAGCAAAAAAAGTCACATGAATAGAATCGGAAAATGAGAAATTAGGTGATAAATTCATATATAAACACAAAGGGTAGCAGACGAAGCTTAGAACAGGATGTTCAAATAGATTTAATAAAAAAAAGTTCAAACATTAAAACGATGTATCAAATTTTATTACCTTGTGATCATTAATGATGAAAAACTCTTAAACTATAAAGATTTTAGTGAAATTGATTTTACTCAAAACAAATTGAATAAATATAAACAGAGATTAGAGCTTCCAAATTAATGTCAAAAATACAAAAAGTGAGAGAAGTTTCTATTACACAACACATCCTTTCTATAATTTTAAAATAGAATTTGGATAAATGTAAGTTCAAAGGACCTGTTGCATACACATGCATCACACACAAATGATAAACATAAAAGACACACATACACAGATGCACACCTAACACACAGACAACAGACACACATCACACACAAAGCTTTTAGAAAATGTTTTGGTGGGACAATTATTGATACTTTCAGATAGTTTACCTTGGTTCTTCTCAATCTTTCTTTGATACTTTTGATGCATAAAGCTCCTTTTGTTTCCTATCTTCGATACCATCATCATTGAAATTCTAGTCATCAGAACAAATAAAAAACATAAAATATAGCAAACCACATGTACATATATACATATATTTAACATGTATACCTTATCAATTAGAATTATGGGTGAACCGAGGGCTCCGACAAGGTAACAGCCGCTCTACTGAAAAATATAGAAAGAAATAAGAACCATCATACACCTTTGGATAATCTGATATCCTGTTGTTATTTTACAACAAAATAATTAGGCAAAATGTCAAGTACTTTCTAACTTAAATATTACTTTTAGAAATCCAACAAAATAATAAGGAATAGCCGGTTTCACAAACTTAAAAGGCAGCCCAACAAAATTGAAAAATTGTACAACGAAACCTTTAAACAGAAAAAAAAAAAAAAAAAAAAAAAAAAAAAAAATCAAAATCAAAAGTTGTAAACTAAAACCTTTAAACAGGAAAATGAAGTAATAAAATCGGAACTAGTAAGCTGAAAAGAAATATGATTTACATACATACCTTAGTAACCAATATGTACTTCAAAGACATACGTAGCGTTTACATAACAGAGATTCCGGATATCATCTTCTTCTTCCAACATACAGACTTGCCTCTCTGCATTTGAGATAGATCAAACATTAAAAAGATCACATTGAAAAGTGTTGTTGAGGAAAATGAACAGTACAAAAGCTTAATATCGTAAAGGTTCTTTAGGTAGTTAACCGGTCACAAAACCCCATGTCTGTTTGGGTGAGAGTTTTCTTAGAGAAAGACAGAGAGGATGAGAGACGGATGGAGGAGTTTACAGAGATAGACTGAATTTACAGAGAGAAAGGGGTGGCGGAGGTACTCGAGGATTGTCCGTTGAATTTTGGGCTGGGTTTTAGGAGTGGCTGTGGACTGTGGAAAGCGAGGACAACGGGGTTAGAGTTCTAGTCATGGCGGTGGCGGGATATACATTAACGGATTTGATGGCGAACCCTGGCATCTGGTGCAATGGTGGTGACGGTTGTAATAGTAGTAGGGGAGTACGGTGGTAAGTTGTAAGGTTTCTTGCTAGATCTAGGGTTAAAGAAAACGAGGGAGAATCAAGAATGACTGGGGAAGAGTATTGGCGTGGGGAGGGGAAGCGCATCAGAGGATGATGATTGAAAGGGAAGGAGGAAACGAAGAGACGGGAGAAGGAAAGACGTGTTTAAGCTTCCATATGTGTGTGTACGGTGGTTTAGCTGGTGTATAAAAAGTTGTACGCAAGTGAAACACGTAAAAATATCCCTCGAATGATTCATTTTAAATCTCAGAAGATCTTTGGTTATTGTTATTTGTTATAAAAAAGGAAGTATTAAAATTAATGTGCATTCAAAACTTATATATTTATTTATACATTATATTTATAATATATGGTGGATTACCTTTAATTAGAGGTGGTAAAAACTGACACGACGCGCTGACCCGTTACAAACTCAACACGAAATAAACGAGTTTGGATAATATGTTTCAACCCGTTTTAATTAAACGGCTTGACATGACACGACATGATTATTAAACGGGTAAGGTTAGGGTTGAAAGTTTCAACTTGAATATGACACGAACCCTTTACTTATATGCAATTTTTTTTATTATTTGAATAAATTGTACAAACCCAAAACAAAACAAAATATGAATGAAAAACGTTGGGTTAATTTATTTCGAAATCTAATAACTTTCTCTCTTAAGCCAAGACTTAGTTTTTAGTTTTTAGTTTTTTCATTCTCTCATATACTTCACAGTCCCACTCACTCGCTCTCTCATTATCGTGACCTCGTTCATGTGTTCTTCAACTCCTACTCTTTCCATTTTTCCCTTTCAACTTGCAATAAATTTTTTCTTTCCACCTACCAAATTCTACTTTTTTCAGTTTCCCCATTTTTTATTTATGTTCCAACAACTTTTACTCTTCCAACTTATTTTGTATTTTAACATAATACAACATTACATATTTACAATGTCTAACCCCTAAATCCGCTAACCCGATACGAACTTGACACGAAAATAACGGGTTGACACGACACTACACGTTTATTAAACGAGTCGGGTTAGGGTCAAGCTTTTCCCAACTCGTTTGATGTTTTGACTCGACCCGAACCTGACACGACACGACACATTTGTTATGTCTACTTGTAATTAGACGGGTGACAAATATGGGGCAGTAAATAGGCTTTACAGAAATTGGGCATTAAAATGCATTACAATGTGCCTTAAACATTAAGTATCAAATATCGGAACACATTTTATAGAACGTAATATGATCTAGTATTTAATTCTATATTCCGATTATTTTTCCGATAAAATGTCATATACCGCGAATCCGGAAGTTTACCGCACTTTTATAAAAAACTCAAGCTTTTATAAAAGAGACTAGTTAGTTTTTATAAAAACTAACTAAAAAGACAACTTTTGTCTCTTATGATCATAACAAAGCCACTGTAGATGGCATGTGATTAAAATAATCAAAGTACATTACCTAAAATTTAATATTCATGGAGTCATACTTTGTCATTTCTCATGCAACACACCACACCTCTCACCCCCCCCCCCCCCTCCTTTTTTATTCTCGGCCAAGAAGGCCTTCCCCCACCTTCATTTCATCTCCAAACTTCTTTTGCTCACGTTCTCTCAAAGATCTTCAAGAAGTTCCAAGCTTTTCCAAGAGTTTTGCAATAAGATTTTGGTAAGTTCATGTTCATTTCAAGCTTCCAATATCATTTATACCATCATTCGTTGTTCTTATTTTATTCACACTCTTGATCTTGAATCATAGACCATCTTGAAGATCAAACCATCCTCAAACTTACCAAGCTTTGGTCTATTTCGTCTAGTAATCTTCATCATCACAATACTAGCTTCAAGGGTGAGTTCATACCAATCATTTCCTACTTTTTAAGTGTTTTAAGAGAGAGAATACAAGTCATAAAACTACATGTTTTGTTCTTGAAATATGATGTGTTCATATGTTTGGTCATCTTACTACAAAAGTGCTTGACATAAAAATGTGTTAAGATAAACTAAAATACATGTTTAGTTCATATAATAACATATAAGACTTTTACACTCCTTATTCACTAACAAAAATTTCATATTTTACTTTGTTGGTGAAATGGTCATAAAATGGTACACTATATGATTTTTGGCAAAAAGACATGAAAATACATTTTTCACTAAAATAGTCACAAAACTATTTTGTCATATATTGTTGGACAATAATCATTGTAAAAGTTTACACAACTAAAATGGTCTAAGATAAATATATTGTTACTATCCTTACATGAAAATGACAATTTATAAGAAATATGTTATTTTCGACGTAATAATGACTATTTGCACTTATAACGTTGTAATAAGTTTGGAAAATGATTTTTTACAAGAAAATTGATATTTGACACAAAAATAACCATTTTTAAAGTATGGTGTATAAAAAGATGACTATTTGGAAAGATTTCTATCATTTTGGTAAAAAGACAAGAACTAGAATTGTTGCCATGTTATGTAAAATGACCAAAATTAACAACTTGCCATCACTTATTTGATAAATTGTTAATTTATCTTGTTAAGTTATATCTAGTGCATTAGATGTAAGAAATTTCCATTTCAATTTATTAACATCTTTTATGCATAAATACGTTGACACAACGAAAACATTTATATAAATTACAATGAGTGTAATTATGGAAGAAACGACAACTATACGACTAAAACACGAAAGATAATTATATAATTATATAATTATTAACTACTATAATTATCATGGATATTTTGATAATTACAAAAGCAAAGGAGTTTTCGATACAACTACAAACGGAGTTTTATGCTATAATTATCATGGATATTTTGATAATTACAAACACAAAGGATTTCATTTCAATTACGAACTAGGATAAAACATCACGTTGGATAGTTATGTGAAACATTCTTCACAGTACTAAAGAAGTACTCAATAAGTCTCGATTTATAACATTAATCAATTATGAGCGAGATAGTTGTGTATAGATCTATATGAGACTAACAATCCTCACCTATAGTTGTTAGCTACAACTACGACCGACGGATCAAGGGTGACAAATGTCTTAATACTGCGAAGCTCGAAGAGCGTCGTGCCGACCCATCAGGTCATAGCGAGGTTATAATAACTCACATGAACAACAACGAATATCCTTGGTTTGGGGAAAAACGTCTTCAATTGGTTTTATGTAAATATAAAACTACATGTTGTTTTACACGAAATATAAGTAAGGGAATTACTTATACACATTTGTTTACGATAACGAACTACATTTTTATCAAGATACAAATAAGTATGGTTTTACTTATACACACGGGTTTTATGAGTTTAAAACTACATCTACATTTAAGAAAATACCGTTTTTCTTGTTACAAACGCTACCGGTTTTTACAAAGGAAATACTGAGTTTTCTCACTACAAAATCTTATGAACTCACCAACGTAATGTTGACACTTGTAAAACTAATTGTATTCTCAGATAACAATTGGTCAGGTACAGTTACCTTTTTTGGGATGAGACGTGAAGACGTCTCTTTTGTTTCATTTCGTTGTCATACAGTAATTCGGTTGAAACAATAACATATTTGAACATGTAACTTTCCAATTATAATGTATGATGGTTGTTTATCTACTTTATGTTTCAATGTATGCAGTGGTTGTGATACTGTATGACGTTCCACCCTCAGACGATTCTGACATCGTGGTTTGGGGGTGTGACATGGGGCTTCATATGTGATTTGTGGAGTTTCAAGCTATCATCAAGTATCGTCTTATGATTCCCTTATTCCCGGTAGACGAAGTATGTCTTGTATGTCGCAAGGCATATTTGGATTCTTTTAGGGAACATATTGTGCACTGTAGAGAGCTTTCTGGTTCCAAGTACCGCTATGACTTGGTTAGGGACGTTCTTTTTGACATATTTCGGCGAGCTGATGTCTTTGCCAGGAAAGAAGCTGCTGTGAACTTCTTGACGAAACCAAGTGATGGTAGATCTACATTATGACATGCTGACAACTTCTTGACGAAACCAAGTGATGGTAGATCTACATTATGACATGCTGATGTGCTGGTGTTTAGGTGGGTTGGTGGGAAACATACATGCATGGATCTAACATGGGTTTCCTCCCTCATTGTTGAGGAGTGGATGTTTCACTACGAGACAAGCTGCTTCAAAAGATGCTTCCTGTAAAGTTGCAAAGCACGAGAACGCGTGCATGGATAACGACCATGTGTTTATTCCATTTGCATTTGATACCTTTGGTTTCAGGCTGTGGAGGTCCTGACACGGTCCAACGATGAGTTATGCATTCTAATGTTATGACTCCTAGATCTATGAATATTGTGTTTACACGTCTCAGCTTTGGTATTCAGAAAAGGACTAGCAGTGCAACTTGTTGCCCGTTTAACCTCGGTATTGTAATCCTTAAATCTTTTGTTATTGTTAATAACATTTTATTTGTAACAAAATTACAAAAAAAAAAAAAAAAAAAAAAAAATCTCTTTCACCGGGTTTAAAATCCCAAGTTGGTATCAAAATTCAAAGCTCCAGTGATTTGGAGAGTCCGTATTTCGATTAGAGGGTTTCTATGTTGTTGAAGTGTTGACGAACCTAAAAAGTTTTTGGGGCTGCGCTTTCGATTTCTGGGTTGGTTCTCACCCAAAACCCAACACGGTCTTGACCGATTGCTATGCAAGACCCAATCGGAAGTGAAATCGAAGGCGAATGGGTGACGATTTAGTTGGGGTTTCGCCCATTCTTGAAAAAAGGGATATGACAGCTCGAGTTTTTCTAAGCAGGGGTCATCGCTTTCTTGATTTTCCGACTGCCATCAACAAGCAAATTCTGGGTTCAGTTTTTGTATGTAACCATGTGTTAAATTTTAAGACTTGTTTGTTTGGGAAAATGTTACGGCTGGGAAAGAAAAGGCTGCACGGCGGCCGCACAGCCGTGGCAAAACAGAGATAATGGCCACGATTGTGCAAGGGAATTTACGTAGGCCACGTAATAAAAGGCAACAATGCAGTACAACAGTAGAAGATAATGGCTCCTCGAGTGGTTATTAAGAAGTTCACGATGAAGAATCGGTCTATGGTGTATCTGGATTCAACAAGGATTTTGGCTACCACTTGCCCTGCAAAACGAATGTGGATGAAAAATTTCCATCAAGAAGATGAGAAGTCACTCTGCGTCTCCTTGAGGATGAAGGAGGGTTCAGTTCTTAAAGATCATCTTAATGAATTAATACATCTTGATGGAGCTTAAGAATGTTGAGGTACAGCTTAAAGAAGAAGACATGACTCTCATTATTTGTTCTTCACCATCGTAATATGAGAATTTCATAGTGGGAAGGGACACAGAGATACAGGAAACATGAAAATATTACTTTTGGATATGTGGTGAATTTACAATTTAAGCTAGTAACGAATTGAATGCCATACAACAAAGTTCATAGAATCATATTTTCAATCTTGCCGCCTTTAAACTCTGCGCCAAGAAATCGAACAATAATTTCCCATGTTCTACTTGCCTTTACGACGACCATGCTCCGATTTACTTCTTTGTATCTTTACTTTCGTAAGATTTCCTTTACCCCCTTCTTCCATGATTTCCCCGAGGTTTTCCGACCCCATTTCCTGTACCTTTTTCCCCCTCGACTTCTCTTCTGATTCTCGTTCAAGCTTTTGGCTTGTACTGCCAGGAGCACTTCTTCGACTACCACCCTCTTCTTTAATATACTGTCCACCTGATCGTAATTGTAAATCTGTCACATGAGGTTTTTGACTTTCCTGGTTTGTTGTTGCCTTGCCACCAAATTTCTCACGTTCAAAGAAAAGAACTTGCACAACAGTTCTCAATGGAAGCCTCTCGTTTTTTACTGCATGTGCACAAGCTTCTGCAGACAACTTGTGGCAGTCCAAAATGCTACAGATGCGCTTCTTTTCTTCCTTTCTCATTTCTGGATGTTCCTGTTTACATTCAATCTTATAAATTATAATACACGGAAACATATGTATATATCTAGCAATTTTTTTTTCAAAACATGTGTTTTCTTGTTAATGATACTACTTACCTCTAGATAAATGTCGATTGCCTTGTAAAGATCGTCATGTTCAGTTCTGGCAATTTCAGGTAAAGCATTTGCAAGAGACACTACTTTATCTACTGACATGTTTGGATCTTTAGAGACAACTTGGAGATAGGAGTCTATGAGTTTTGAGACCTTGATAATCAACTTCTTTGAATGTTCTTCATCTATAGAATATGATTTTCTCCATTGTGTAATAAATCCCTCCAATATCGCTCTTACCGGTTCAATATCATAACTGTGATGATCATCAGAAGTGTCGTGTGAAGGTAATATCAAATCATCTGTTGTTGCTTCCGCTAACTGCAAGCTACATTTCCTAATAAGTTTCTTACGTATGTCTATAGACGCCCCTAAAAGATTCACCATGCTAAGAAGTCTCAAAAGGAATCGAAATGAAACTGATCCTCTTTCTTCTGGAATTAGGGTTACGATTGTTTCAAGTTGTTTCTTTCTGTTTAAAGATTCTTCTGGGCTTGTTTGAGAAGACGTGGAAGTTTCAGGGTGGGGCCTACTTTTTGTAACATCTGGAAGCCAATGACACGTGTAAACATGCAAAGCTTCACCGATAAGCTTAGGTGGCAACATGTCTGTTGACTTCACAGTATTAATAACGCATCTGAATAGGTCTACATTCAAGTGTGCTATATCTTCTGTCCACCAATCTTTGGGGGCGGATTTGTGCTTCTTTTCTGCATATTCTGGTCTTGTATAAGTATAGGACCATTTTACCCTTGGTGGGGGTGTGAGTATTTTATCAACTATAGAGTCGATGCACCTTCTGATAATTTCAAGATTCAAAGATTGTTCATGAAACGTTTCGGTAGTCTGTAATGTGACAATACAATCCTTCCACCCTTCAAGAATACATGAACTAAAGAAAACTTCCAGCTTTGAAACAAAGTTTCCTTTTGCGACAGATTCTGTCATTTCCAAGAATTTTGCTGCACATAATGCTGGTACAAAGTTATGGGCACTTAGGTCAATTTTGATCCCATAACAAAACTTGGCACACAGCTCAAAAGCATTTTCACCACCAGGAATATCATGAAGCTCCATTGTAACACTTCTGGTGTCTCCTTTCTCAGAGAAAAGTTGTTGAAGGTGGCCACACTTTTGAAGAAGTGGAAACTGCAACTAGTTATACCACAATGGTCTATGTATGTAACTTCATTGATAAAAAGATAGTATGTGTTTACAATTTTTAGTTTTTTGTCATGAATTACTTGCCTTATGGAGAAGATAAGTGATGTTGTTGATACGTATCGTGAGATCGCTTGGTAAGTCGGAAATCATGGTCCTGCAATTTGTCAATGATTGGTTATTTACAGTAAAATGAATGTGTTTTTCAAGAGAAATTTTGTGATTGGAAACCTCGTGGCTTCGGTTGTATGAAATGTATCTGGTCGTTTCCCGAGTCTCATGAACTTCATTTTCTGTTTGGGTTTTTTAATATGTAGATCTAAATATCATCTGCTTTATGATTAAGGAAACAAAAAGTAAGATTGGTGTAGTGTAAAGCATAGAAACGAATTATGAGAGGACAAAGAGATTTAGAGGAGAAAACATGGAACCTAAAAAGTAATTCACTATTAGGTTTAGATGGTAATAGGAAACACCATTACCTTGCCAAAGTCACAATCCTGGCCAGCAAGGAGCCCCATAACGTGTTCCTACAATAAGAGCCCTACCAGTCATTTTTAGTGGAAGAAAATCTCTCATAAAAAGAAAGTATCGAACTAGATGATGATCATATATGAAGAATACTTTTACATTTTTAATATTTTAGTACTCTAAATAGAGTGTTTTCCCTCATGCTCCAATAATTCAACTAGATGGGGGCTAATGTACGTAAGCTAGTAATAAGTGAATGGAAATGCCATGAATTGGTTGGTACCACCAATGTAAATGTAGCAGGACTTTGTAGGCAGTAAGTATATTGCAGAAAACAAAAACAAAATCCTGGAAACCATGAATACTAAAATGATTAAAATACATGATTTAAACACAAAAGAATTGCAAAACCTGACTAGATCAGAAGTATTTCTGCTTGTTTTAGCAACATAATTAAAATGGAAGAAGACGCGAATGCTGGTTTATTTTTCTAAGTTACATAACACATCTATATATATAGTACAAAACGTAACCGGTTTGATATATAAAAATACAAAATGGCTAATTAAGGAGTTTCTGATTATGGTAACAGTTTGAAGACTATGATTTCATAAATCGTAACTGTTTCGAGGTTAAACGGTTACGATATAAAATCTTTGGAGTTAATTTTGCCAAGAGTTACAAAAATAAAATTTGTTAAAACTTAAAAACAAGTTCTGTGATCTGAAGCCAATTCCTGGACTGGATATGCAAGAGAACCTTCTAGCCATGGTGGATTACTTCAATCAATTTAATTAGAAATTCATATGTAAACCCAATTTCTTTCTATTTCTCACCTTTTCCGATCATCACCCATTATCGCTTCAACAAAGTGATTAACCTCTCATCCACCCAATTTCCGTTTTGGACAAACAATATACCAAAATTACATTCTTACGGTGGACAAAATGGGGATGTACACCATTTTGTTCCAACAAACTTCCGGCTATTAAAAGGTGGTAAAGAGATATCCTGAAGGCTAAAATGCCACCATGATGGGAATAAATGATCTAGGAGAACTTTTTCTTATATCTGTTACCACCATCACATCTTGAATTTATATATTTTCGTTTAGCAGGAACCATTTAATAATGTCAAGAGATATGTATGAACATGAAGAGAAATAACATTTGCATCTGAGAAGATAATCTGAATTTGCATATAGGAAATTAAGAGTATACTATTAAGCAACTTGCATAACTGCAGAAAGTTCGTCACTGCCAATTCATCAGCAAAGAAATATGGTGAAAGGAGGGAGATGTTGGGTGTGTGTGTGCGTGTTTGGGGGGTGAGAGAGAGACAAACCTTAGCACATATTGCTAGAGAACAACTTGATTATCTAGTGGTGTTTGCATGCTTATAAATGACAGATGATGTGAAGAATAAACCACAGTGTAAATCTAATGGCACAGTACCAAGTGGTTTTCCACATGGAATGGCACCTCTTATTCACCCTTCACAACTCCCTGAACATGAAAACTGTACTTTATCAACTTTTATTCCAGACCATAAATTGATTCCCGTCTTTCTTGTATAGCACAAAGTAGCATAACTGTAAATGGTTATACAACTTTTTCAAACTCATAAAGAAAGCACTCAACTGATCCCATGAAGCTAAGGCTGTACTGTTCTTTTATTATTTGTCCTTGTGCTGTTGGCTTATATAGATGGAGTTTCTTTGGATTCTCATATTCTTAGCTTTAATATAAATACATGAAAAGCTCATGATTGTGGCTGCTTCCAATGAGCAGTAGCAATAAACGATAATTAAAAGGTCAACTACGTATATTAATTAATCCTGTCACTTAATGAAAAAAATTAATACTTTGGTAGCTACTATATGTTATCGAAAAAAAGAACGGAATATGCCCTTCACCTGAAAATATTAAAAATGTTGGTTTGTTGGCAGAAATCAAGCATGATGTAAAAAGCTGCAAAGTAGTTTACCCATCAACATCCAAAGAAGCTCCATAAAACAATAATGGTGCTGGTGCAGTAGGAAAACTTGTTGATAAATACGAACTCACCTTTTTCTTCAACTCTACATGTAGTTGATGAGTGATGACACAATAACGAGAAAGATTCAAGGTAACTCTCTGCATGTAATGTTAAGATATGAGAGGGGTGAAGATTAAAAAGGAAACAGGGAAAAAGGGTATGGCAAAAGCACATGCTTTGTCATGTGTTTGTGGTTTTCCGTTGAACACCATGATTGACACGTAAAATGAAAATTAAGAATCAGAATCTGAACATGACTAATAGAGATGTATGGGTTTAGTCAAAAGAGTAATATAATATGAGCATGAAAGTAGGAAGAGGGAGGTAGGGATTGTACTATTCAATGGAATAAGAAATGGCAAAGTTGAATAGAGGTAGGCTTGGGACCATCAAACAAACAAGAAAAGATTTTTGATATGCAAACTTCATCATGATTTTTCCCACTAGCGTTGGTATATTCTTCTTCTTCCTTAAGATGTAAATAGATCACCAAAGCCCCTTGATACCCGATGTCGGCCACTGTAGGATGGCTATATTCGCACACGCAGCAAGATCGGTCATTGGAATATTTAACACTGTTTTGGAGGCCAACATTTCAACATTAGTGTCGCTGTGTGCTGAAGGAACTCATCATATCACATTAATTCGCTTGGTAGCTTAGCTTGTCATTTTTTAGTATTTTCACTCTAATAAGTATAATAAAATTAAAGTTAATTAGCACATTCTTTATGGAAATAAAGAAAATATTCTTTTTTTTTATGTATCAACTTTAATTTGTTTCCAAGACTTGGGAACCTTTTGCCATTAAAGTAATAGAATGGATAGAGAAGATTGAAAATCATGAGATGGCACGGAAGATGATGATCATCATGACTACAAATGATGATAATGATTATAATATAATGATGTAGGTAATGATGGTTTTTTTTTTTTATTTTTAAACAGAGTTATTATGTTTGCACACCTCTTCCATCTTTTCTCGTTTTTACAAATTCTCCCACATGTACACTCTTTTCATCTTATAGATGCAATGTACATCACTTGCACCGTCACAATACATGGATGATAACTGATAAGAGAAAAGAATAAACTATACAATTATATGATTGCAATACATGTGACCGTTGCACCATAACAATACATGGATGATAAAAGAAAAAGGATAAAAATATGCAATTTTATGATCGCGATGCATGTGAGGATGAGAATGTATGAGATTAAGGATATACACCAACGGACCATCAGGATATAAATATATTTATGATGTTAAATGGTAAAACTAGGGAAGCGTTTGTTTGCGTTCAAGATGGTGTGTTTATTTATCGGTTTGTTGGACATATGTGATGTTAGCTAATGGTGTAATCGATAGTATTGTTAGGATTAAGGACTTTGACAAACGTATGGAACACAATTATCTAGCCGATTAGAGATGTGGAGAATAAATAAGAACATAAGGCTTTAGTGTGGTTCACCTGATCTGGAAAATCAAGCTATGTCTTATGACAAACTAGAGAAAGATTTTATTGATAATCTATACAAACTATACTGCTCTCAATCAGGGATTTTATTGATAATGGATCATCTTTGTGACAATACAAGGAGAATTTTATTTATAGAAGGTGTTTGACCTAATTTCCTTCCCGATTATTAGGCTGATGAGGTAAGTAGGCTCATGATGGCAAACTTGCTCTCCAAGGTAAGGACACATTGAAGCTTTGAGTGACATTGCTCCTTAATTACTGAAAAACCGAAGCAATGATGTAAACCGAAGGCGAAGCTCAAGTGAGCTTTGCTTTTTCCCGCAACTAAGCTTCGTTGCTTGACTTCATTGTCAACTTTCAATATGCTTCTTCCATCCTTTCGCTAGATTCACTCTTGATGCTTCGTCCTTATAATAGCTTCGCTCTTAGTCGGAGCTTGTAAATACGAAACTTCGCCTTCAAACTAACTTTGCTCCTGGAGGCTTCGCTCTTGGCTGAGGCCAAGCCTGCACTTCTACCGAGACTTCACTCTTGAGATCAAACTTCACAACTCAACAGTCTCCCACTTGGAGACTGACTAATCCTACCATCCAAGTTATGTAACCATATCTCTCTCTAGCCTACGCCTTCACTTCAATTTTGTGGAAGGTTAGTTGAAGCCTTGCATAGCCTCAACTTCGTAATCGTTACTGCCTTGGCAAACATGTCTATTGGATCCTTTGCACCAAGGATCTTCTTTAGAATGAGAGTACCTTTGCTTATCAAATCTCCGATAAAGTTGTTCCTCATTTTGATGTGTTTCGTCATGCTATGAAAGATTGGATTCTTTGCCAGGTGAACTACGTTCTTGTTACTATGTATGCCATAATCTTCTTGGTTCATGCCCAACTCTGATACAAAGTTCTTCAACCAAATAAGCTTCTTGCTAGCTGTTGTTATGTCCATATATTCCTTTTTGTTGGTTAAGAGAGCAACACTCTTCTATATGATGAGCATATGGACCAGAAAAAACGAACTGAACCGAAAACCGACCAAAACAGAACCGAATCGGGACCAAATATACAAATTCGGTTTAGTTTTCGGTTTTAAAAAAAATGCTAATTCGGTTTCGGTCCGATCCCCAGATTATGCTTACCCCTAACACTACTCTTGATCATGAAAAATCGAACCGAACCGAAAACCGACATAACCAAACGAACCGGAACCGAGTATACATATTCGGTTCGGTCTTCGGTTTAAAAAAAAATCTTAATTCGGTTTCCGGTTCGGTTTGGTTTGGTTTTTGGACCATGCTCATCCCTACTCTTCTGTAGTCAGGGCATCCAACTAACGGCTAATCCACCAATTGTGAACACATAACTTGTTGTGCTTTTCCCCGAATTTGCACAGCCCCAAGTTTGTATTTATGAAGCCTTTTGGATGACCTTATGCCTTTTTGAAAGATAATGCGACGTCTAAAGTTCATTTCAAGTAGCAAAGTAGCCATTAGACTCCTTCCCAATACTCCTTCTCCGGAGTTGACATAAATATGTTGACAATGCATATTCCATGAGCAATATATAGTATAATGCATACCATTGCATACATTAAGCTACCAACTGCTGATGCGTGTGGAACCTTCACCATTTGTGCTTTGTCAACTTCTGTTTATGGGGATTGTTTCTTAGAAAGATTCAAATGACTCCCAAGAGGTGTGCTTCTAGCCTTAACATCTGCCATGCTGAACTTTTCAAATACTTTATGCCAAACTTTTCTAATACTTTCTGGATGTACTTCTCCTGGGTAGGTTATAGAGTACCTGCAACTTTATCTCGACTGTGCTCATGCCAATAATCTGCTTAACAATCCATAAGTTCTTCATATCATACTTTCTGGACAATTGCTTCTTCAGCTTGTTGATTATCTATGTACCAGATCCAACTACCAACATGTTATTAACATAAATCAAGAGGATGATGTAAGATGACTTCGTATTCTTCTGGTAACAACAATGATTACTCTCATATTTCATGTACCGATTCCTCTTTATGAAGTCATCAAACATTAAGCACTACTGTCTTGGAGCTTGCTTCAATCCATACATACTTTCTTTCAATTTTCACACCAGGATTTCCTTTCCAAATATCTGAAAACCTTCTAGTTGTGCCATGTAAATATCTTCATCAAGTACACCATGCAAAAATGTTGTCTTCATGTCTGGTTGTTCTAGATGTAAATCTCCTGCAGTGACAGTTCCAAGAACCACTCTAATTGTGGTCATATTCATAACTAGTGAGAAAACTTTATTATAGTAAATTCCTTCCTTCATTTAGAACCCCTTTCACCACCAATTTTTCCTTGTATCATTTTCTTCCATCAATCTCATCTTTGACCCTCAATAACTACTTATTTCGAAGTGCATACTTCTTTACTGGTAGCTTGACTAAGAACCAAGTTTTGTTCTTGTCAGCTGAGATCAACTTATCCTCCATATCATTCTTCCATTGTATATGGATCAACTTATTTTCCGTAGCATTTTCCTATCCTATAGTATCTTTGATTCTCAAGGCTTCTGGAAAAGTTTCTGACTCTTTATTTTTGGCTAACATTAAGTAATTTGTTCACACAAAATCTGATCGGAGGTCTTCTTTCTCGGTAGCTTCGCTCCCAATATCTTCGACTTTTCTTCATGCATCTGAAGCTTTGTTCCTACTCATTCCAGTCTCGCCAGACACATTTGAGCTCCCACTGCCTCTAGAACCTCTGCCTATCATAAATGTACTGAAAGGCTTTATGATGTCTTCCTCTAATATCCTATCTAACACCACATGGTCTCTACCTTCAGATTATTTGGTTTGATCAGAAGTAGCAACGAGATCAGCTTTTAAAGCATTTTTTTGCTATGGTTATTAGGGCTGATAAATATGCATCGCGGAGAACCAACCAACACGTTACCAATCATATAAATAAAATCGGTAGCCAACATGTTTGGTAGCCAATATGTTTGGCTGGTAGTACCATACCAATTAAGTAGTCTTGGTACGGTAACGGTAAATTTTTTTGAATACCACTGTTATACAATACCAACCAATTCAGATATATATATATATATATATATATATATATATATATATATATATATATATATATATATATATATATATATATATATATATATATGCCAATTTCAATTCTCATATATTTATGTTTTATTAGGAGTAATAACTTACACATAATGAATTGCTAAAACAACTCTTATTGTATTATAGTTTTAATGCAGCAAAGTGTTTAAACATGATCATGTTTTGATCTGATGATTTATTTTGATTCTCCTGTTTGATCTCAACTTTGTTTTTGTAACAAGCATCTTCACCCAACTATGACATCATAACCAATTTTTATGTTTATTTGGTTGCCATAAAGGAATAAAATTAAGCTTTCATCATTTTTTTTGAACGACAAATCTATCATACTCTTACTCCTAAACTACTCCTAAGTTTTCGTCATTTAATATTATTTATTCTATTGAGCCGATCATTCCATAGGAAAGAGCTGCTTTTTTTCTCATTTAGTCATTTACTCACTTATAAATTACTTTTATTCGTATAATCTTTAATGATATTATGTAATTAAAATTTTAAAAGTTTAATTAAATTATTTTTTATTTTTTAAAAATAAGTAAAAGTATTTTCATTATAATGTATTTTTTGATTTCATGATATTTTTCATTTTGTAAATAACTTTTTAAATAAAAATGTTTATTTTTTTCTTTGATTAGCATATTAAACAAAATGATATATGATTATATACAATTTTATTTAACGCTATACCTTTATTTAATTCAAGTCTCTATAAAAATATATTTTTTGTTTATTAATCAATTTAATTTTATTTATTTGTTTTATCTACATATAATATTTTACTTTTTTTAAAACAACCAAGATTGTTATAATGCCTTTTTCTATTATTTTGCTCTCGTTGTAATTTTATTGCATCGTTTCTTTCATTTCTTCATTCCAAGCATTCACCAACTAATCAAGCAGCGATTCCTTGCTAATATTATAGTTTATTGCTTTATTAGTCAGTCGGTCATCATCAAGTAATATAACATAATATTTATCAGATGGAAAAAAATAAGATCACCTAATTGGAGATGGCCGACGGCGTGAACGTGATGCAGTGAATCGGCACAACATACAGATGAAGATTGCTATCATGGCATATTGGATTAGGATAAGGGCACACTGTTTTTTATTTTCTTTTTGTCTTAGCCGGGCTTTTAATTCAGAATATGAATTGGGCTAAAAAGTTTTAAGAAAATATTTGGGTCAAAGCCTAAAGGTATGTAAATATTGGATTATTGGATTAGAATACAAAAAATACATAATAATTTCTTATTAAATTAATCAACACCTCTAACAAAAATAAAAAAAAATGTAATTAATACCCTTCTTTTCTTTTCCTTTTTAGCCCGCGAGAAAAGACACCAAATTTTGAAGTGGCGGGTGAGAGAATATTTCAAGCTTGACAATCATTGAGTACTCTGGAAAGTTAACTTATACTATATGGCGAAAGGAAAATGATCGATTAAAACTTATGCTAACAAATTCACTAGGCATGAAAGAAAGTAAGACAAATGCCTGTTTTTTAGTAGGAAAAGTCACTCTCTTATTGAATGATTGCCGCGTCGCTACGACTATTATGTAGCTAAGGCTTGGTATTTGATCGAGGCTATTCTAATTTCTACGACTACACGGTGTGGTGAGAGGATTCACTATCGGTATTCTACGTGGAAGCCTTTATCGGCAATGAACACCACCCCTTGTTGGTGGTAAACATAAGCGGCAAGCAACAACGACAACACCTTCCTTCTCTCTCTCCTCTTCTTTGCCATTGGAATTCAAATATATATATATATATATATATATATATATATATATATATATATATATATATATATATATATATATATATATATATATATATATATATATATATATATATATTTCCTGTTTTTATACTATAAATATTACCAAACACCTAATATTTTTACATCTTCTACTATTATTCAATCAACATTCTCCCAAAATATCTTACAACAATTTCTTAAATAACCAAAATCTTTGCGTATGAAAGCTTGCATACGAGTAAAATATAATTTGTAGTTTCATTTTAGTTTTATTTATCTAGTTTAAGTATTTATCTAATTTTAATTATTTTTATCTAATTTTAATTATTTTTTTCTAGTTTTATATAATTTTCCATTTTAATCTAATGAAATTTTAGTTTTTTAATTTATTATGTTGATATTGTATATATACAAATAAAAAATTGCTAAAAAAAGAAATTAAAAAGAAAAAAGAAATTAAACACATAAACAATTTGTAACACCCCTTTCTCAAACCGTATTCAAATACAGTTTATATTACAAAACGTGACTAAGAAATAGTCACTAAAATTTTTTTACAAACTTTATTCTGAAAGGGTATTACAGACTCAATACAGAAAACCATAATTTAAACTTACTATATTTACACTGGTCCCAATGTCAACTTCCGCTCCTTTCACCTAAGTACATAGCATTTAAAAAAAAACAATATACGTGAGACATAAAGTCTCGTGAGTAATATGAGTTTTAGACCCAAACTATTTCTGCTCAAAACTTGAATTAATAACAAATAAAACTGATAAACTGCTGAAAACTTATTTTCAAAATAAGTCTCACATCTCTTTACTTTTCTGTAATTAAAACTTAAAAACATTTTCTTTCTCAAAAATGACTTCTTACTTTAAAACTGTTTTAATTCTTTGAAACTGCTTTTTTTCTTTAAAACTGCTTTCTTTCTCATGTACTTGTGACCAACTGAAACTCATGAATTATTTTAATTTAATTCATTCAACTAGCTCCCCTCGTGGGACAGAACAGATCCGTCCGTTCGGTTATGCTCATTCTGTCTCCCCTTTGTGACTTGGAACGGATTCAAGCACAAGGGTATACTAAGCTAGACAACTACTTCGCGACGGAAGGTACCATCCCAGTAGTGTCTTCTGATCCCCCGATTATGTGGGTGACCCTAGTCCGGACAACTATCTCTTTCTTCTTTCTTTCTTTAATTCTTATCTCATTACATCTTAAATTGGTCAAAATGTGACACAATTTATAAATAACTCAACTCATAACTTTTAGACTCATAATCAAAAATATCTTTAAAACTAATCTCAACATCTTTAGCTCATGTATGGAGCTTCTTTCAAAACTTTATAAATTATACTTCTTTAAATACTGTACTTCTTTAAAATCTCTTTTAGACACTTAGCTCTTAGAGCTACTTTCAAAACTATTTCCAAACCTTAGAATTTGTAAATATTTGGAAATCTCATTTTCTGAAAATATCATTTTGCTATGTACTAGAAAACATCCTCATAAAACTCACCTTGGTGTAACTACAAGTCTCTAAACTTCTCGTATTCCTTTTTCCTTTCCCGTGCTCAATAACGTTCGAAACACCACCTATACAAGTAGTATATAAATACTCAATATAATTAATTCTATAGTTCTAAAGTCTCATACGTCTCAACTCTAGGTTATAATAAATGTATAACCATTAATAAACTCGTTTTATAGTTTTCTCCGAAATACGCGTATATTGCTACAGTACCCCCGAGGGGTCGTATTTCAGTTCCGACTCTTTTCCATGAAATCTTAGGTCATATTAGACTTGTGTTTCAAATTTGGAGTTCATTGGACAAGTCTAGCTCAAATTCTAAAAATCAAGTTTTGGCATAAATAGTAATTTTAGCCACTGCCGCTACAGTGACTTTTCCGCAAGGTCGGATTACGGATTTGACCATTCCCGACATGTTCTTATACCATTTTAGGGTTATGGCAAAAATTTCAGGACAATCGGACATGTCTAGCTATGGTTTCTAGCATTTGAAATTTCTAACATTTTTGGTCCCTGTCTGGAGGCGCACTGCGCCAGGGCTGGGCGCACTGCGCCTGGGCGCACCCCGCCTTGGTCCTGGGCGCACTGCGCCTGGCGCTTGGGCAGGCTCCTGATCAGTCGCGATTTGTGCACTGTAGCATGCAGTTTTCACCCATTAAGTCCTTAATCTATGTCTTAATCATATGGGGTTTGTTCCTTGACTAAAACCCTTGACTAATAACAAGTTTTAAGCCATTAAAAACACCTTAATCACATCAATTCATGATTTAGGGTTCTTGAGCTACTTTTCAATTTCTCAACAATAGCAACCTACTTTGCTATTTTTAACATATGTTCTTACTACATGAACATGTTTAAACCCAGAAATCATATACACTTCATGGATTATGACTGAAATTACAGATTTCAGTCCACTCCATGGAAACCCATCAAGAACACACAAAAGCTTAGGTTAGAAACTCAAATAACTAACCTTAATTACTTGAAACTTCAAATTCCAAGCTATGATTTCGATATCTTGCTTCAATCTTCAAGGAATTCCAGAAATCACATCTTCAAGAACATTCCCGTAACCTCAAATGATCAGCCAACAATTATGAGAGATATTTTCCTTTTATATTTCCAAATTTTTCACTTTTAGTCCCTAAGTTTCATTTCTTGAACTTTTGGCACTATAATCAAGTTTTATTGCAATAAAACTTTCATTCTTTATACTTTTGCCACAAGCAACAATATTTTTTTACATAATTGGTCCTTCACTTGGTCAAATGACCAAATTACCCTTTTATGGTAAAATGACCAATTTACCCTTTTCTAGTTTTACAAAAATGGTCCTAAGACCCATAACTTTGCGACCAAAGTTCCATTAATTTCTAACTTGACATTTTCTTGGCAATTTGGTCATTTTCATGTAAAAATGACCATTTTGCCCTTTTCGGCCATATATCACTATTCATGCGATAAAACTCCAAATTTCATCTAAACTTTTATTTCTTATGTTATTATTTTACATAATACATGTTATTTTACACAATAGTCTTATAACGTGTCAAAAGACCGTTTTACCCTTTTACAACTTTTTCGCGGGTTCTTACAGTCACCCCTCCTTAAATGGATTCCGTCCTCGGAATCTTTTCATAATTTGTGAAATCTGGATATCTCCTCTTCATTTCTCCTAACGTCTCCCAAGTCAAGTTTGACTCTAAGGGATGTTTCCACTTGACTAGTACAACGTCAATTTCCTTGTTCCTTAGCTTTTTAGTCTACATTTCTAAGATTTCCTCAGGTTCTTCAATCAATCTGCTAAGAGTCTCCACTCTCAAGTCTGTATACGGTATTACTAGCTCTTCTTTTCCAAAGTATTTCTTCAAGTAGCATACATGAAAAATATCATGTATTCCACTGAGTTCTAGTGGTAATTCGAGCTTGGTTACTTGCAATCCAACTCTCTTCAGGATTCTAAATGGTCCAATGTACCTTGGACTCAGCTTTCCTCTCTTACCAAATCTGACTACACCCTTCCACGGTGACACTTTTATCATCACTAGATCCCTTTAAGTCATACGGTCTCTTCTTTAAATTGGAGTAACTCTTCTATCGATCTTGTGCTGTTTTCATGTTAGCCTGAATCACTCCAATCTTCTCATTGGTCACTCTAACAGTTTTTGGTCCTGTCAACTTAGTCTCACCCGCTTCCAACCAGCATAAAGGAGTTCTACACTTTCTACCATACAATGCCTCAAAGGGTGGCATTTTAATGCTAGAATGGTAGCTATTGTTATATGCAAGCTCTACTAAAGGCAGGTGTTCATTTCAATTGCCTCCCAAAATCATCACACTCGATCATAACACATCTTCTACTGTCTGAATCATTCGTTCATTCTGACCATCCCTTTATGGATGATATACTGTACTTAGCTGAATTCTCGTCCCCATTTTCTTTTGTAAAGCTCTCCAAAAGTTAGAGGTAAATCTAGGGTCTCTGTCTGACACGATTGACAACGGTGCACTATATCTTCTTAACACTTCATTTATACACAACTGGGTTAACTGCTCCAATAGAGTAGTTTCCTTTATGATTAGAAACAGTACACTCTTGGTCAACCGGTCCACTATGACCCATATGTTATAATACCTCCTTCTCGTTCTCGGTAGCCTGACAATTAAGTCCATGGTTACATCTTCTCACTTTCCGGCTAGAATGAGCAGAGACGGGGCATCTCCATGCGGGACCTGATGTTCCGCCTTGACTTGTGCACAAATGACACACTTGGAGACGTACTTTTCTCAACTTTAAACTTAAACTTATATGACTCTTCTAAAATCAACTTTCTCAAATCTCCTGCTTTCGGCACCCAAATGCGGGTTCTAGAAGTCTTTAACTCTTATCTACTTATCTCAAACTGTATATCATCCTCGTTTCTCATCTTTCAAATCTATGCTTTTTCCAACCTTTTTGTTGGATTGCTTTAATCTGTTCTATAATACTAGACACTAGTTCTATACGTATCAATCTTGCATTGATTCTTTTCTCTGGAACTTTTCTACTCAATGCATCTGCTACTACACTTGCTTGCCTGAATGGTATACAATCTCGCAAACATAATCACTGATTAACTCTAACAATCTTTTCTGTCTTATCTTCAACTCTATTTGAGTGAACACATACTACAAACTCTTGTGATCAGTGACTAGCTTGCGCTTTGTTCCATACAGGTAATGCCTCCAAATTCTCAAGGCAAATACTATCGCTATTCGCTCTATATCATGGGTAATATACTTTATTTCTAGGGCTTTCAACTATATGGAAACATATGCTATACTCTTACTCCTCTGCATCTACACACAGCTAAGCCCTCTATGTGTAACATTGCTGTCTACTTCAAAATCTTCTGTCCCATCTGGTAATATAAGGACAGACGCATTACTCGACTTCTCTTTTAATGTAATAAAACTTTTACTTATTTTTCTTACTTGAGTAAATTTCATATTTTAAATTTACTTTCTCTTTCTTATTTTAGAAGTTCTATCACTTCATACTTTATTATAGAAAATTGACTTTCCAACAGTCAATCTACATTTCTAATTACTTCTTTCTTGTCATTAGACTTAAATATTATATCATCTTTATATAATTCCTTTAGAAGCTTTACAACTTCTTATATTTATATATACTAGAAGAATTGACTCTTCAAAAGTCAATTGTTATTATTGCTTCTTTTGTCTTATCTTTCATCTTTAATTCTCAAGAAATTTTCTATCTCTTTTTTTTATAAGCAAAACCTTTTGTATCCAAGGTGTTGCTATAATTACTACTAAACTTTTCTTTGTCTTTACTACTAGTTTTCTTACATTTTCGTAAGGTTATTACCTTTATCATCTTGTTACTTGCATGTATTACTTTTATAAACACATGTCTTGTATCACTCTTCACTTATATTATTTTTATCTTTCGACATATTAACGATCTAAATACCTCTTCCATTTTTTTTAATTTAGGAGATTTCAATCTCTTTTACTCATTATACTTTCTACTATAATCATGCCCTTTTCATTTCTCAGCTTTCTTACTGTACCCTTATGAGTACTCTTCTTATCTTCTTAGGTACCCCATGTACCATTCTCATTTTGTTACTTATATTTTAGTATTTTCTTGTAGTTCTTATTTCTCACACTAATGCTTAGTTTAGCACTCTATCTCTTGCTTACTCTTTACTTGCTATGGCTAATGCCAACATAACTTTTAATTCACTTTTTATCTTGACTGCACTGTAATCATATTTCAATAAAAATTGACATGTCTGTCTCGACAATTTCTTGTTTTATCTCATTATATGTATAAACATACACTACTTTCATAATCATATAGATTACTTAAAAAAAAAATTTTATTAACAATTAGTCTTTATATCTCATATATTTTTACTTGTAACTTTCTAGGTTTAATACCCAGAATTTCTTTTATTATTCTTTTTACCATTTATCTCTATGTGTCATAGGGCTATATGCCCAACACATTACATTGTTCTTTCCTTTAAGCTTCTTTTCTTTACTCTCTTTATTTATATATATCTTAAAGCGATATACGCTATACACTTTCTTATGTTCCATAACTACTAGTCATGTACTGACCATTTCTCTAATCTTTGGCTGCTTTTACCCGTTACTTCCGTTTAGAAGTAGTAACTTCTTGTCTCTTTATTTTAGTTCTTATTTCATACTTATATGGTCACTAAATCTGATTTCAAATGACCATTTCTTTAATAACTGTCTTTATATTCTTCTCAGTGTCATCATTATCTGTATTATCTTTAACTGTTCATCTAACATTTGATTAGGCGTTCAATCTCTATTTCTCAACTCATTCTCTTGCATTATAAAAATGCAACATACTCATAGTCTTTAACAAATTTTATTACTTTCTCATTCAGGTAACTTACTTTGTTTATGTTATTCATTATAGTAGTCTTCAAACTTAATTATTTGCTCAAACTATTAAATGTCTTTTCTTGTCATACTTCTTTCGAGTTTGGAAGTTACAACTTCCCATTTCTTATATTTTTATTTCTGTCTTTAATTTCTCTTCTAATACTTGGTTAAGTATTTTGCTTTCATTTTATACTATATTATTTACTCACAACTTTTATATACACACTTTCATTTCTTGGTTGTCCATGAACAACACATCATACTACTTCTTAATATTTATACTTCAATTGGATTTATCCAGCTCACTTCTTTTTACTCTTTTTGCTTAAAGGTTTTCATTCTTCTTTCTTATATGAATTTAATTCATATATCTGTACTCACATTCTTTTCCAATCTTTCTTTCTTTGGTAACCGTAGTGACATTTTCTTATTTTTTTTTCCATAATCATAGTTCATTTCCAATACATTTATGCTTTCTGACCATGTCTCTTTTACTGATTCCTTTCATACTTTACGTTATCTCTCATATTATACAGTGGTTATCACAACCACACATTTGCACTTTTCTTCGTCATTACATATACTTTATACTAATTTATATAGGGTATGAGGTTTCCCCACTACATACTTCGTATTTGTTACTTCATCTTTAACACTTTTTTTTATACTGTAGTATTTCTAGTCATACTGGATTTTCTTCCATAGATATACTGTTACTGAATCTATATCCCTCAAACCTCTTACACTTATCCCTTACAGCTTCACATGATTCCTGTGTGGTTCCACCAAACTCAAATGTATATCCTGTGATTATGATAGTACGGGCCCATATTATTATAACCACCTATACACATTTGCTTCCAGTTTTACCACCAAGACTCATGTTCCGCTGTTGTGGATTTACTCTCAGTTCTACTTATTCTCAACATTATACTCAAGTATGTACTCTACTTAACTCCTACATAGTTTAAGTCTAGGTTCAAGTATTGACACCTAGTTCGCTTAAACTATGGCTCTGATACCAAAACTGTAACACCCCTTTCTCAAACCGTATTCAAATACAATTTATATTACAAAACGTGACTAAGAAATAGTCACTAAAATTTTTTTACAAACTTTATTCTGAAAGGGTATTACAGACTCAATACAGAAAACCATAATTTAAACTTACTATATTTACACTGGTCCCAACGTCAACTTCCGCTCCTTTCACCTAAGTACATAGCATTTTAAAAAAAAACAATATACGTGAGACATAAAGTCTCGTGAGTAATATGAGTTTTAGACCCAAACTATTTCTGCTCAAAACTTGAATTAATAACAAATAAAACTGATAAACTGCTGAAAACTTATTTTCAAAATAAGTCTCACATCTCTTTACTTTTCTGTAATTAAAACTTAAAAACATTTTCTTTCTCAAAAATGACTTCTTACTTTAAAATTGTTTTAATTCTTTGAAACTGCTTTCTTTCTTTAAAACTGCTTTCTTTCTCATGTACTTGTGACCAACTGAAACTCATGAATTATTTTAATTTAATTCATTCAACTAGCTCCCCTCGCGGGACAGAACAGATCCGTCCGCTCGGTTATGCTCATTATGTCTCCCCTTTGTGACTTGGAACGCATTCAAGCACAAGGGTATACTAAGCTAGACAACTACTTCGCGACGGGAGGTACCATCCCAGTAGTGTCTTCTGATCCCCCGATTATGTGGGTGACCCTAGTCCGGACAACTATCTCTTTCTTCTTTCTTTCTTTAATTCTTATCTCATTACATCTTAAATTGGTCAAAATAGGACACAATTTATAAATAACTCAACTCATAACTTTTAGACTCATAATCAAAAATATTTTTAAAACTAATCTCAACATCTTTAGCTCATGTATGGAGCTTCTTTCAAAACTTTATAAATTATACTTCTTTAAA
Organism: Cichorium intybus; assembly: GCA_023525715.1. NCBI lineage: Eukaryota > Viridiplantae > Streptophyta > Magnoliopsida > Asterales > Asteraceae > Cichorium > Cichorium intybus. The sequence goes on along the minus strand of CM042011.1, from coordinate 36,934,149 downwards.
TACTGTACTTCTTTAAAATCTCTTTTAGACACTTAGCTCTTAGAGCTACTTTCAAAACTATTTCCAAACCTTAGAATTTGTAAATATTTGGAAATCTCATTTTCTGAAAATATCATTTTGCTATGTAATAGAAAACATCCTCATAAAACTCACCTTGGTGTAACTACAAGTCTCTAAACTTCTCGTATTCCTTTTTCCTTTCCCGTGCTCAATAACGTTCGAAGCACCACCTATACAAGTAGTATATAAATACTCAATATAATTAATTCTATAGTTCTAAAGTCTCATACGTCTCAACTCTAGGTTATAATAAATGTATAACCATTAATAAACTCGTTTTATAGTTTTCTCCGAAATACGCGTATATTGCTACAGTACCCCCAAGGGGTCGTATTTCAGTTCCGACTCTTTTCCATGAAATCTTAGGTCATATTAGACTTGTGTTTCAAATTTGGAGTTCATTGGACAAGTCTAGCTCAAATTCTAAAAATCAAGTTTTGGCATAAATAGTAATTTTAGCCACTGCCGCTACAGTGACTTTTCCGCAAGGTCGGATTACGGATTTGACCATTCCCGACATGTTCTTATACCATTTTAGGGTTATGGCAAAAATTTCAGGACAATCGGACATGTCTAGCTATGGTTTCTAGCATTTGAAATTTCTAACATTTTTGGTCACTGTCTGGAGGCGCACTGCGCCAGGGCTGGGCGCACCCCGCCTTGGTCCTGGGCGCACTGCGCCTGGCGCCTGGGCAGGCTCCTGATCAGTCGCGATTTGTGCACTGTAGCATGCAGTTTTCACCCATTAAGTCCTTAATCTATGTCTTAATCATATGGGGTTTGTTCCTTGACTAAAACCCTTGACTAATAACAAGTTTTAAGCCATTAAAAACACCTTAATCACATCAATTCATGATTTAGGGTTCTTGAGCTACTTTTCAATTTCTCAACAATAGCAACCTACTTTGCTATTTTTAACATATGTTCTTACTACATGAACATGTTTAAACCCAGAAATCATATACACTTCATGGATTATGACTGAAATTACAGATTTCAGTCCACTCCATGGAAACCCATCAAGAACACACAAAAGCTTAGGTTAGAAACTCAAATAACTAACCTTAATTACTTGAAACTTCAAATTCCAAGCTATGATTTCGATATCTTGCTTCAATCTTCAAGGAATTCCAGAAATCACATCTTCAAGAACATTCCCGTAACCTCAAATGATCAGCCAACAATTATGAGAGATATTTTCCTTTTATATTTCCAAATTTTTCACTTTTAGTCCCTAAGTTTCATTTCTTGAACTTTTGGCACTATAATCAAGTTTTATTGCAATAAAACTTTCATTCTTTATACTTTTGCCACAAGCAACAATATTTTTTTACATAATTGGTCCTTCACTTGGTCAAATGACCAAATTACCCTTTTATGGTAAAATGACCAATTTACCCTTTTCTAGTTTTACAAAAATGGTCCTAAGACCCATAACTTTGCGACCAAAGTTCCATTAATTTCTAACTTGACATTTTCTTGGCAATTTGGTCATTTTCATGTAAAAATGACCATTTTGCCCTTTTCGGCCATATATCACTATTCATGCGATAAAACTCCAAATTTCATCTAAACTTTTATTTCTTATGTTATTATTTTACATAATACATGTTATTTTACACAATAGTCTTATAACGTGTCAAAAGACCGTTTTACCCTTTTACAACTTTTTCGCGGGTTCTTACAGTCACCCCTCCTTAAATGGATTCCGTCCTCGGAATCTTTTCATAATTTGTGAAATCTGGATATCTCCTCTTCATTTCTCCTAACGTCTCCCAAGTCAAGTTTGACTCTAAGGGATGTTTCCACTTGACTAGTACAACGTCAATTTCCTTGTTCCTTAGCTTTTTAGTCTACATTTCTAAGATTTCCTCAGGTTCTTCAATCAATCTGCTAAGAGTCTCCACTCTCAAGTCTGTATACGGTATTACTAGCTCTTCTTTTCCAAAGTATTTCTTCAAGTAGCATACATGAAAAATATCATGTATTCCACTGAGTTCTAGTGGTAATTCGAGCTTGGTTACTTGCAATCCAACTCTCTTCAGGATTCTAAATGGTCCAATGTACCTTGGACTCAGCTTTCCTCTCTTACCAAATCTGACTACACCCTTCCACGGTGACACTTTTATCATCACTAGATCCCTTTAAGTCATACGGTCTCTTCTTTAAATTGGAGTAACTCTTCTATCGATCTTGTGCTGTTTTCATGTTAGCCTGAATCACTCCAATCTTCTCATTGGTCACTCTAACAGTTTTTGGTCCTGTCAACTTAGTCTCACCCGCTTCCAACCAGCATAAAGGAGTTCTACACTTTCTACCATACAATGCCTCAAAGGGTGGCATTTTAATGCTAGAATGGTAGCTATTGTTATATGCAAGCTCTACTAAAGGCAGGTGTTCATTTCAATTGCCTCCCAAAATCATCACACTCGATCATAACACATCTTCTACTGTCTGAATCATTCGTTCATTCTGACCATCCCTTTATGGATGATATACTGTACTTAGCTGAATTCTCGTCCTCATTTTCTTTTGTAAAGCTCTCCAAAAGTTAGAGGTAAATCTAGGGTCTCTGTCTGACACGATTGACAACGGTGCACTATATCTTCTTAACACTTCATTCATACACAACTGGGTTAACTGCTCCAATAGAGTAGTTTCCTTTATGATTAGAAACAGTACACTCTTGGTCAACCGGTCCACTATGACCCATATGTTATAATACCTCCTTCTCGTTCTCGGTAGCCTGACAATTAAGTCCATGGTTACATCTTCTCACTTTCCGGCTAGAATGAGCAGAGACGTGGCATCTCCATGCGGGACCTGATGTTCCGCCTTGACTTGTGCACAAATGACACACTTGGAGACGTACTTTTCTCAACTTTAAACTTAAACTTATATGACTCTTCTAAAATCAACTTTCTCAAATCTCCTTTTATATTTCCAAATTTTTCACTTTTAGTCCCTAAGTTTCATTTCTTGAACTTTTGGCACTATAATCAAGTTTTATTGCAATAAAACTTTCATTCTTTATACTTTTGTCACAAGCAACAATATTTTTTTACATAATTGGTCCTTCACTTGGTCAAATGACCAAATTACCCTTTTATGGTAAAATGACCAATTTACCCTTTTCTAGTTTTACAAAAATGGTCCTAAGACCCATAACTTTGCGACCAAAGTTCCATTAATTTCTAACTTGACATTTTCTTGGCAATTTGGTCATTTTCATGTAAAAATGACCATTTTGCCCTTTTCGGCCATATATCACTATTCATGCGATAAAACTCCAAATTTCATCTAAACTTTTATTTCTTATGTTATTATTTTACATAATACATGTTATTTTACACAATAGTCTTATAACGTGTCAAAAGACCGTTTTACCCTTTTACAACTTTTTCGCGGGTTCTTACACAATTTCTGGTACCAACCGTCCTGATAGAAACATAACTGAAAAACATTTATGAAAGTGTAGGTGGCGCGGTACGTGACATTGTTGCCTAGGGGTGACAATTTTTGACACGATACTAAACATGACACGAAGATAAACGAGTTTGTGTTAGAGATTTCAACTCGTTTAATTAAACTGGTTGACACGACACGACACGAAAATCAAATAGGTTGTGTTAAGGTCCAAACTTTAACTCGATAATGACCCATTTATTTTTATGCAAGTTTTTTTTAATTCTTTAGGTAAATTGCCATGCCTGAAACTAAAGCCAAATGTCAAAGAAAGCTTTAGGTTGAATTGTTTTGTAATGTAGAGTCTACTAATTAGTTTCAGAGGTCAAGACATAAATTTAGGTTATCACCTTTTCATTTAATAAATCATACTCCACAATCGCACTTGGCCACTTTTCCCTCACTGGGACTTCGTTTCTTTAAACTTATTTTGAATTTCGTCCAACCGATTCCCAAAATATTATTCATTCCAGTTATTCACTTTTTATGTTTCCACCTCCCCAACTCTTACTCTTTCAACATATTTGGTGTTTCAATATACCATGCTACGACATATTTACAAAGTAAACGAGTTGACACGCCAACCCGACACGAAAATAAACGGGTTGACACAACTCAATAATTAAACGAGTCGGGTTTGGGTCAAGCTACTCAACTCGCCAACTTGTCAACCCGACACGAACATAACACAACATGATTGACAAGCCTACTATTGCCTACAAAATTTCGGAGACACAACACCGTTTAGTCTAAGAGCTATATGGATTATGTACTTAAGGCCTAATGCTATTCTAACAATCTTTTAAACTGAAGATGGAAATGTAAGGTTTGCGATAAAAACAAAACAAATACCAATAACATGTTATGTTGCTATCATTTTTATGGTATGTAAAAGATATTTTTAACCTTATGATTTATTATAGATTATATTTTTTTTTGTTTTATATTGATAATAATTACAGTAATATTACAAAATAATAAAATTATAAAAATATTATTAACATGATGTAAGTTAAGTCATAATCACTGTCGAGGACGAATGTCAATGGTGTAAACGGAAGAAAAACTCCCAATAATGGTGATTCTTCCCTCTTCCAAGGTTAACAGTTGTAACAGTCATCACTAGGGGTATAAAATGAGTCGAGTCGACATCAAGCCTATCCAAACTCGAGCTCGACTCGTTTAAATTCATGGGGCTGGAGCTCATTTCGAGCTCGACTCATGGATGATTCAACATAATTGAGCTCAACTGGGGCTCAAGTCGTTTGTCAAGCAAGCCTAAGCTCAACTCGAGCTCGGGTTGCTTAACAGTTAAATATCGAGCTCGTTTATGTTTTTAAACTCTTTTATTGTTATTTAATAACCAATATTTATTTATTTAATAATAAATTAGTATTTAAAAAATAAAAATTATTTTATATAAATATACATATTCGTTTAGGCTTGCGAGGCTAATCGAACCCAACTGATGAAGTTCAGGCTCGAGCTCGTTTAATAAACCAGCCTAAAACTAAGCTCGAGCTCCGCTCATGCTCGTTTAACTCGAGCTTAGGTCAAGTTTTTTACAAATCGATTGTAGGTAGCTCACGAGTAGCTTGGCTCGTTTACACCCCTAGTCATAACAAGTGTGACGAATCTTCCTACTATGTATCGCCTTCCTCTTCTCTCATTTGCCACTTGGCCTATGTGTCATTTTCTTAATAATTTTCTTGCTTGATCGATCGCACATTATAACTTGTTTTCTTTTCTTGTAGATCGTTGTCATCTTGGTATAACTTGTCTCGTTCATTATAATTTGCTCAACATATTACACTTATTAGTAATTTATACTTGATATCTCTTAAATGTTAACTATTATCGAACCTACAGTCTATTGTTATGAAATGAATGAAGATCTAATTTGGTTTATCTGTCTCACAAATTCAATGTGGATTCTATCAACATTCAACCAAATATTTGGCATTGAATCAAATCATGTTTAAATGCATTGTACATTTCGTATAGGAGTCACTTTTACTCTATATCAAATCATATGGGATAATTCCTAAAATTTCGTAAAATTACAATGGTACAACAATGTCTAAGATCGTCGTTCTTAGTTTCATTGGAGAACAGGACAACCTGGAACCGTAATACCAGGGACAGAAGGACAATTAGCCAACGGACAATGGTCATCCACCTCTAAACCCCACCATTCTGGTCCATTAACATTCCTATTTTGCAACACCAAGTAGCAAAGAATCGCCATGAAAGCAACACCAGCATCAAGGCCAGCCGATAATATATAATTATGCCTTGCCCACCAACTCTTGAACCTCTTATAAACAACAAAGTTGAAGAACATCCCCACAGCAAACCACATATTATAGTTTACTGCCTTAGCCGGTGGTCCAGGACAGTTTATAAGAATAGGTATGTTTACTAGCCTTACCCATTTCCATTCTGGAAATTTGCGTGAAAGGAACCAAAAGGGCACAGGTGCAAGAATTCCAAACAGAAAGAAGTAATTCATCTTGGAGTACAACCCTAGGTTTCCAAACATGCGTTGGGGTCCTACCAATCCCCATATAATTGAAGCATTGTAGAAAACATCATCTCCTGGGCAAGTCCACGGGCTGCCCTTTGGTAGATTATTAGGGTCACAAATGAATTCCACCGTTGTTAGAAGCCACCAAGATGTTGCAAAGTAGACAGAAGACGCGATGATTGTCCCTACCAACTTTTAAGTAAAAATCAGTGATTATAACAATTAATCATATACATTATTTGTAAATAATAATGTCCTTAGAGGAAGGAAGGTGATTGTCAGGTGGAACCTAAAACCTCATTTATGGATTTTCACATTCTTACTGTATTATTTTGTACCTGAACAATAAACATGGACTTGGGTGGGATTTTCATGTAATGACCAAGCTTAAAATCTTGGAGGAACGTTATGGCTTGCCACATGCTGTTGTCACCGTAGGTTTTGAACACCACATTGGCCAGTGGTCTCCCTGGGTACATATACCCTATGATCAGCTCTGTGATAACATTTAATCCTACTCCCTGAAAATATTCCAATAATTCATCAACCATGGCGATATATAGAAGCACCACCCCACCAACAGGTCCCACAGCCAACATCGAGAAGGTAAATCAGAATATACACATAATGGATAGTCACCTGGTTTGTGGTGGCAACAATAACACCAACGGGTAACGTGAAGATGGAAGCCAAACCAATTGCTAAGATAATTCCCCAATAAGGAAGTTGTAACTGCCTCCCAAATCCTTCACAAGTAAGCAAAGCAAGTCCTATTACCAATACGAGAAGACAATGAAACCACCATTGTGGAACAGAATCATAGTTTTTCTTCATCAACCTTGTATGCACGTCCCCAATACTATTGTTTATTGATGCCTTCGTTTGTTCAAAAATTGTCCTGTAAATCAAACAATAATAAAAAACAAATCGCGGCTTTAGATAAACTTTTACCATCATCCTTACCTCCCATGGAAAAGAAGAACGTGAGATATTGTGGCAGCCAATGTTGCAAAACTTAGACCATAAGCAAATACAAACAAGATGCTAAGGTTGACTTTTCCATATTCATCATATCCCGCTTGATTAAATGAAAAAGAAGCTTCGTCCAAAACTTTTGTGACATTGTACTTTGTACCATCGGCATTGTATGTTTTAAAAGCATACATGGGAAATCGTCTGGCTTCATACCAATTGTTCCAATAAGCTAAAGGAATCACCAAGTAAAAAATAATTACATATCCAACAAGCATATTCATCATAGCAAATCCAGGGGTGGCTAATGGACTTCCTAGGAAAGAAGCAACAGTTGCCCAATCAAGGCCGAAAGCTCCAATACCAAATCCTTTAAGACCCGAACCAATTTGTTGAGCTACAAAGGAATCTTTCCATATCCAGCATGCGAAAGAGAGTGCCGTAATGGATTGAAATAGATAGTTAGGAACCACGTAGTATGAAAAGCTACATATAAGGACAATCATGAAGAATTGTAGTCTTGAAAGGCCTCTTTTTGCCCTCTTCTCTTCCTCATGCAAAGCCCTGAAAATATCAGTTGAATTAGTTTCAACTTCACTCAACGAGATTCATATATATGTAATGAAAGTGAATATGTGGTTCTTATGTAATCGATTCTATTCATTAAGATATATGAACCTGAAAAGGGAGACTTGAACTAGAGTCGAAGGCCACCACATGTATGGAGAGTCCACTAAAAACTTCCGGAAAAGACCGGCCCATCCGAATCCAAGAAGCTACTCATTCAACCAACAAATAAAAAACCCATCAAAAAAGAATAACAATTAGTCTTGAAATTGCCGTAGTGGTGATTTACTAGGGAATTAAGCACTCCAAAAGGAGTTGTCCTAGCTAGCCCTTAAGCTCGAATGTCGCAAGCTTCAAAATTGTTGTGGAATTTTGGTTTTAAAAAAATATAAATAAAAAATAAGAAAAGAAACTAAATCGGATATGTATTATGTTTTTGAAAAAGAATGTTATTTTTCTAGCAACCTCTGAAACAGTGACCCGCAAAGAGAGTGGAATAAAAATGTTATCATATTGCAGCTGCTGAGTCTCGAACCCTAAACCAGTGGTTGCAATTTAGGAAATAATATTTGCAAAAATTCACCTGAGTACTTTGGGTAAGAAGCAAGGCTGCAAGTGGATGGATTTCAGTGTGGTAAAAGGCTTTGACAATAGTGATAATCCCCACTGCATAAACCGAACTCGAACCAGCATTTGCTAATATGGTGATAAGAACATGCTCTTTCACGTTAAAAGGCCCCGGATTCAATGAAAACGACCATTTTGTCCCTGGAACTGTTACTCGTTTTGTGGGTAGACTTGCCGCCATAATTCTTCCAACCGGAAGAACCACAATTTGTGCTATAACCGAGGACACTGTTAGTTGATTCTGGCGATAACCAAAGAATTGGTTCAAGAAAGCAAGAACACCACAAGAAATGATGCCTAAAAACCATGTTCGAAAAGTTAAGCATGGTATTGTTGGATCATCGGTTATAGGGACAGTGAGTCGAACTTGCTCAATTGGACAATCATTTTCCTCTTCTGTCAAAACAAATTATAATCATCAGAAACTCACAAAGTTATAAAAAGTTTCAAACATTAAGCAAGACATATATTTATAAACTTCACCAGATTCTGAACCGGGTTTTTGGGTATGCTTCTCTGGAATATCCATGTTTAGCTACAAAAACTTATTAGACGTTTATGAAGCTTTTATAGAGTTGATAGATTTCCTCCCACTTGTGTTAACCTTGACGTATGTTTTGTTCACATGGATGAAGACACATACAAGAATGGAGGTGACGGAAAACTCTTTGTTTTTTTTTGACTTTTTTTATGATGAAAACCAGGAGTGTATTCACAAACGAGAGACGAGTTTCCATCCATTTTTGTGTGAAACAACAAGAAAAATATAGATTTTACAAACTCTTTGGTAAGAAATGGTTAAGCACCAATAAAAAAAATATATATTATGATAAACAATGGATGGATATGCGTTACTTGCAAGTACTTGCAACGGTATGGTACCAGAAGCCTGACTTAGTTAATATATCAAGGACAGCATATAAAACAAAAGGCACGAAGATCAGGTCTTTGTCCTCTCTATGTGTAGAAATCTCTTGGCACCGTTCAATTTCTTATCCTTTTAATTCACTAATTACATGGCATAAAGATATTTTATCGGTAACACATCTTTTCTTTCTTGAATTATTTTAGCATCATAAATTCATAATCAAATATATTAATCAACAAATGAAAGGGGAGTTATTAATTTAAAATTTTATGAAGATTAACGAAAAAGAAATGCTTATTTTGTTAGGCAATTAAGTGGGAAAATTTGGTATTAGTGCGACATCGTCAATTATTTTTCAAAAGAACGACATATTGTTACGGCAACTGCTGCCGGATTGATATAACAGCTGAACCAATCAGCGAGTGTTATGATGCGAACTCTAATATTTAAGGAATCTAATTGTCGCAAATAATGGTTTATTTGGAAATGGAATCTTTCAATGATTTTGCCGTCCTTTTCTTTAAATCCTTTTTATGACATGCCACTATCACATACTGGCACAAATATAAGTAGGTCATTATATCGAGAGTTGTCATTTTAATGCATCCACTTAATACGTTGTCATTATAGATGCCATAAACCACAACTTGAGTCAAACAAAGAAAAAAAAAAACTCTTGCAATTATTTGTTGTGAGGATGATAGGTTGAAGAAATGTTTTTATTTCCAGTAGAAATCAACATTATTCATAAAAGTCGTACAAATAATTTACCCCCTCGTACTAATCACGGGTCCAACAACGAAATGATCCAATGACACCTCTCACATTTTGAAGATTTGGATGTTTTGTTTGCTTCTCATGCTTGGTTATTTCAATGGCGAAGAGGTTATTTACTTATTAAATATTTTTAATTGTCAAATATTTATTGAGAAAATAAACAAAATAGCGATATTCGCATATCGCTGTTTACAAAATGTCCAATTTTTTTTTTGTTATTTTTCTCTAAATAGCGATGGATTTTGCGCTGGTCCCACTACAAACCGAAATTGACAAAAATCGTCGACCTATATATTTAAGACAAATTTTCAAATAATTCATCATTTTTCACCAAAAAATACATTTTAAATTTTCCCTAACTGAAATTTCAAACTCTGACCCGGTTTCAAATTTTGTAACAGGTAAGCCTTGTAAAATTATTTGAAAAGGTTGTACAAAATTTTGAATACACAATTCAAAGTTTCTCAATATACTACAATTTCGCTATAGGAAACTGGAAATTTTGCATATGGATTTTTTCATGCATTAACCAACATTTTTATGTTAGCTTAGATGTAAAACTTGTTTATTTTCACGTTTTAAGTTGTTAATATGTTATACTCTACTTTTGTTAGTTTAAGGTATTCATTTTTAAAAAATGTTCAACTCTGTTATACGAAACTTCTATTTTCGTTACAAAAATTCTAATTTCTTAATAGGTTGACATTTTCACATTTTGTTGGAATTTATGTTAAAACTTGGCAGCAAACTTCAATTTGACACTATCAAAGTCCATCTTCGCATACCTATGAGAAATATCTTGGTTGTTAACTGTTAAGTACTTAACTTTTTAGTTGTTTATTTTTTTATTGGTCAAAAACTATGCTGTCGGAACTTAAACCAAACAATAAAACTGAAAATCTGATTTGAACTTTTAAACAACTATTTTAGAATAATTATCCTTGTTAAGCAGATTGTTACCACAACTGCTATCCAATACAAAATATATTTATTGCCATATATCTATCTATCTAAAAGCACATTTATGCTTGCCCAATCCAATTTTTTTTTCAGGATCCACCGCTCACCGGTAGAATTAGTGGTCACCCTTTTCTTCAATAATAATGACTTTAATATATCCATTTGTGTTGCGAAGCATCCTTGTAATAATTCTATATACTTTCTGTGCTTTTACCAATGTGAACAAGATAGTACAAAGAGTGTCAATGGACTAGAGGACATCCCTCAACCTTAATACCAGGGGCAGTCGGGCAGCTAGCAAGGGGACAATGATCATCTATCTCCATACCCCACCATTTTGGTCCATTGATATCTCTAATTTGTAGCACAAAATAGCAAAGAATAGCCATGAATGCAACTCCCGCATCAAGCCCAGCCGATAAAATATAATTGTGCCTTGCCCACCACCCCTTAAACTTCTTATACACCACAAAATTGAAAAAAATCCCCACCGCAAACCACATGTTGTAGTTCACAGCTCTAGTCGGCGGCATCCCGCCTGGACCCGATATAAGGATCGGCATGTTTATGAGCCTAATCCATTTTTTATCGGGAAACTTACGAGAAAGAAACCAAACTGGAACGGGTGCGAGAATCCCCAATAGAAAGAAGTAGTTCATTTTGGAGTATAAGCCTAGATTCCCAAACATACGTTGAGGTCCCACTACTCCCCATATGATTGAGGCGTTGTAGAACACATCGTCTCCCGGGCAGGTCCATGGGCTTCCTTCGGGCAACTTACTTGGGTCACAAATGTATTCGACTGTTGTCAAGAGCCACCAAGAGGTTGAAAAGTACACGGAGGATGCAATTACTGTCCCCACTAACTTTATTATGCACCAAAAATAACAAGTATTAGTCATGTTGTAAAAGTAATGTTGCACCATTTTAAGTTTTTGTGAAAATGTTGCCACAAAATGCGTATTCAATTAGATGATGATTTACCTGTACAATGAACATTGACTTTGGTGGGATTTTCATATAATGGCCAAGCTTAAAATCTTGGAGGAACATGATGGCTTGTGACATGCTTATGTAGCCATATGTTTTAAATGCCACATTGGCAAGTGGCTTCCCGGGGTAGATATAACCAATAATCAGCTCTGTAATGACATTTAGTCCTGGTTGCTGTAAAACATTTCACTCTTAGTATACAAAAAGATTAATCACACATGCAAAATGGTAACCGCATAGCCATTAATACATTACGCTTAGTTTGTTACATCAAACAAAATGACATCGAACAAAATGGGACCGGACTGGACATGTTTTGTAAGGCTATTTTCTATGATGAAGATGAGGATCAGTAGGGCATTCTTGTCTTTTACACAGACAAGTGCTTTATGGTTCGGACAAAAAAGTGTCATTTTCGTCCCATTGACATCGGTCATAGTGTATGTCATGTTAAGTGATATATCACCGCCTTAAATATTATTGTATATCTATTCCTAATTTCAAGAATATATTACATAGCTTAATTGTAGGGGTTATTTTTGTATCCTTATTCTTAGCCACAGACATTATTAGATAGCTAATTTCTCTCCTGATTTTCCTTCTTGTAAATTGTATATGTATACGGTTTGTTTGTGAATGAAATTATCAATTCATACTTGTTTCTCTGCAATACCTAAAACATTCATATGGTATCAGAGCAATGCTCAAACACCTCATCACAAAAATCATCCCGATCTTCATCTCCTTCACACTCCGCTTCAACCAAAAACATGTCTGAAACATCATCCTTCTTGCTCAACCCATCTATGAAAGACTTAACAGTTGTCACCTTTCCTGCTACCCTAAAACTCACATCTCTGAATTATTTAGCCAGGAAAACACAAGTGGAAGCACTGCTCTATGGATTAGACTTATTCAAGTTCATAGACGGATCCCATCCACCCCCAAAACCCATCATCGCTGCAGATGGTTCGGAAACTCCACACCCTGGATATTCCCAATGGTTCAGACAAGACAGGCTGTTATTTGGTGCACTGGTAGGTGGCCTCTCTCCTCAAATTGTGCCTCTCATCACTGGAGCAGCATCTTCGCATGAAGCTTGGCAGATTCTTGCCAAAACTTATGCCTCTCCAAGCCGAGGACACATTAAACAATTGAAACATCGTTTGAAGCAAACAACTAAAACTCCTACTCAATCAATAACGGAGTACATGCAGCAAATCAAAACAGTCGCCGATGAGCTTGCAATACTCGGAAAGAAAATGGATGATGAAGATGTCGTCGACATCATCCTGAATGGTCTCGATCAAACAACTTATAAACCGATTCTTGATGCGGTTCACGCACGAGACACCCTAATTTCTTTCGATGAGCTACATGAGAAATTGATTAATCATGAGTTATCGATCGCCCACCAAGCTGCTGTCACAGCAATCCACCAACCGGCATCGGTCTTTCACGTCCAACAGTCTAATCGCAATGGACCTGGACTCAAAACGTGGACCTATAAACAGCATAATTCATTAACAGGAAACAATATGAATGCTTATCGGCAAGCCGTGCAGAATCCGGGTATTCTTCCCACACCCAACACACCTGCAGGAAACAAACCCTTTCTTGGGAAGTGCCAATGGTGCTATCAACGTGGTCATTCTCTTACAAACTGCCCAACCTTCAAAAAGGTACATCCAAATGTTACTATTCCACCATTCACTCGCAATATGCAGGCAAAGGGTGCACAGGTCAACACCATGAACCTCAACACTAACCCGGAGCACACCAGTTGGATTTTTGACAGTGGAGCATCACACCATGTTACCACCGATCTGAATAACCTTTCTCTTCATGCACCGTATGATGGGACGGAAGAGCTTGTAATGGGTGACAGTTATTGTCTTCCCATTACTCATATTGGGTCCCTTTTACTCCATACTTCACACACACCAATCGTTCTTAAAAACGTATTATGTGTTCCATCTTTATCTAAAATTATAATTTCCATATCACGTATGTGTCTTGACAATAATTTTCTCATAAAGTTCTATTCTTCTGTTTTTGTTCTTAAGAATCGAGCAACCAAACTCCAAATTCTCAAGGGAACAGCAACCAAAGGCATGTATGAGCTTCGCTCACGAAAATTGCCATCATCACCGGCTGTCTTCACCATGCAACAAACCGATTCTACCATATGGCATCATAGGCTTGGACATCCCCATAATAAAGTTTTCAAGCTTTTATCATCTCTTGTTTCTTTTCATTCCAATGTTCCTGATAATTGTAATGCTTGCCAAGTGAATAAAAGTCATAAACTACCCTTTTCTCAATCTTCTCTCACATCTAACTCTCCACTCGATCTAATTTTTTCTGATGTTTGGTGCTCCCCAGTCACTTCATTTGATAATTATAAATATTACATTATTTTTGTTGACCACTACACAAAATACATTTGGCTTTATCCCATCAAAAACAAATCAGACTCCCTCTCTACTTTTATTCTTTTTCAACGACTGGTTGAAAACTATTTTAATCGCAAAATTAAACAATTCATCTCCGACAATGGGGGAGAATACATCAAACTTTCATCTCATCTCTCTTCCTGTGGTATCTCTCATCTTACATCACCACCACACACACCCGAACACAATGGGTATACCGAACGAAGACATCGACATATCGTTGAAACCGGGTTGGCACTACTCTCTCATGCCAAACTACCGGTCACTTTTTGGCCATTTGCTTTTACATCAGCTGCATATTTGATAAATCGACTCCCAACCCCAACCTTACACAACTCTTCACCTTTCGTCACTTTATTTAACAAACAACCAAACTACCATAAACTTCGTAGCTTTGGATGTTTGTTTTATCCCTGGTTACGCCCTTATTCACCTCATAAACTTCACCAACGGTCACAACCTTGTATATTTGTTGGCTATTCCTCCACACAAAGTGAATATTATTCACTTGACCCAACAACTTATAAAATTTTTACCTCCAGACATGTGACCTTTGTTGAAAATATTTTCCCTTTTTCACAACTCACCTCATCCACCACTCCTTCTCACCCCACTGATTATGATACCTGGATACCATTTTCCATAACCATTACATCTCCACAAAACCCATCACCCACTTCGCCAACTTTGATGCAACCAATACAGTCTCATCATTCTTCTTCCTCCCCTACAAATGCATCTCAAATTAATTCCTCTACACCACCATCTACCCTACACCCCACCTCATCCACCGAATTCTCACAAACATCTATTCCAAACACTACAGATAATATACCTCCCTCGCCCACACCAATACACCCCAAACCAAATACTCGAACCAACCCTAAGCCTAATCCCAAATACCATAACTCTGATTTCCAACTCTACCACACCACCCTCACTGCCTATGACGAACCACCCACCATCTCTCATGCTCTCAAGCATCCCTCGTGGCGCCATGCCATGCAACTTGAATTTGATGCGTTAAAAAGAAACAATACATGGACTCTCGTTCCCTCCACACTTGCTCCTAATCTTGTGGGCTCCAAGTGGGTTTATAGAACCAAATACAAACCGGATGGATCTGTAGACCGCTTAAAATCCCGTCTCGTGGCCAAAGGATTCACCCAAAGACCCGACATTGACTATATCGAAACCTTCAGCCCGGTCCTTAAACCAGCAACACTTCGCCTTGTTCTCACCCTTGCCATCTCACAGGGATGGGTTCTTAACCAATTAGATATAAACAATGCCTTTCTTCAAGGCACCCTCAATGAGGATGTCTTTATGGCTCAACCTCCCGGTTTTGTTGATCCGGCCTTCCCAAATCATGTCTGTAAATTAAACAATGCTATTTATGGACTCAAACAGGCCTCCCGTGCATGGTATGATGAACTAAAATCTTTTCTTGTCTCTCATGGTTTCAAACCCACGATTTCCGACTCCTCTCTTTTCACTTTCATCGTGGATTCTACTCCCATCTATATCCTTGTATACGTTGATGACATTATCATCACTGGACCTTCCACTTCATTAGTTCATCGTTTCATCCAACTTTTATCCAACAAATTCTCCTTAAAAGACCTTGGATCACTCAACTATTTTCTTGGCATTGAAGTACTTCCTCATTCACAAGGTCTTATTCTCTCTCAAAAGAAATACATTTCTGATATTCTTAAAAAGGCAAATATGAGTGACTGTAAGCCGATTACCACCCCTATTACTTGCTCTGAAGTCCTAACATTACATGGTGCTCCCACACATCCTTCTCCTACAGAATACCGATCTATCGTCGGTGCATTACAATATTTATCTCTTACCCGTCCTGACATTGCATTCACCGTCAACAAGTTGTCTCAATTTATGCATGCTCCAATATATCAACATTGGAAAGCTTTAAAAAGACTCCTAAGATATCTACAGGGTACATTATCTAAAGGTCTACTGTTGCGAAAACACTCTCCTCTCACTTTACATGTTTTCACTGACGCAGACTGGGCAGGAGACAAAGATAATTATCGTAGCACAACTGGTTATGTTGTTTTCCTTGGATCACCCACCCTATTGCTTGGAACTCCAAACGCCAAACTACTTTAGCCCGTAGCTCCACTGAGGCTGAGTTTAGAGCCGTAGCCTCTACTATCACAGAAGTCCAGTGGTTCACTAATCTTTTATCTGAGTTAGGCTTCAAATTACCTACGGTTCCTGTCATCTATTGCGACAATCTAAGTACCACTACATATTCTGCAAATCTAGTTTTTCATTCCCGCATGAAGCATTTAGCATTGGATTTTCATTTTGTTCGTGAAAAAGTACAAAACGGATCTCTACGGGTTACACACATATCGGGTGATGACCAACTTGCCGATGCTCTTACCAAGCCATTACTACGACCACGTTTTCAACTTCTGGTTTCCAAGATTGGTCTCGACAATAGCTCGTCCATCTTGCGAGGGAATGTTAAGTGATATATCACCGCCTTAAATATTATTGTATATCTATTCCTAATTTTAAGAATATATTACATAGCTTAATTGTAGGGGTTATTTTTGTATCCTTATTCTTAGCCACAGACATTATTAGATAGCTAATTTCTCTCCTGATTTTCCTTCTTGTAAATTGTATATGTATACGGTTTGTTTGTGAATGAAATTATCAATTCATACTTGTTTCTCTGCAATACCTAAAACATTCATATGTCAAACGCAGTACAACCTGTTTTGTTCTGTTATATCCTGTATAACAAACGGGCCTACCTGATTTGTTGTAGCAGTGATAACTCCTATTGGCAATGTGAAGAGCATAGCCAAACCAATTCCTAAAATGACTCCCCAATATGGAAGTTGTAACTGTCTGCCAAAACCCTCACAAGTTAGCAAAGCAAGTCCTATCACCAATATCAGAAGAGAGTAGAACCACCATTGTGGGACAGGATCATAGTTTTTCTTCATCAATCTAGTATGGACATCACCAAACTTGTCTTTAAAAGATGCTGTTGTTTGCTCCCAAATTGTTCTGATCACAAAACAATCATATTATAACCCCTTTTTTACTTTTAAAAACAAGATTCACTGAGAACTAATTAACTACATACCTTCCATGGAAGAGTGCAACGTGAGAGAGTGTAGCAGCCAACGTGGCAAAACTTAGACCATATGCAAATGTAAAAAAGATGCTAAGATGGATTTTGCTATAATCATTATATCCTTGTTTGTCGAATGAGAATGTTTCTGCGTTCAAGACTCTTGAAACGTTATATCTTCCTCCATATGCATCAAACACATGAGAAGAGTAAATCGGAAACCTCTTGGCTTCATACCAATTATTCCAATAAGCAATGGGAATCATTACGTAGACAACTATTATGTAACCAGCTAATATGTTCATGATGGCGAATCCAGGGGTGGCTAACGGACTTCCAAGAAAAGCGGATACAGTAGCCCAATCAAGCCCAAATGATCCAACTCCAAGCCCACGGAGACCGGAACCAATTTGTTGAGCCGTGATTGAGTCTTTCCATATCCAACAAACGAAAGAGATGGCGGTTATGGATTGAAAAAGGTAATTGGGAATTATGTAGTACGAGAAACTTGATACGAGGACTATAAGGAAGAATTGTAGCCTTGTCATGCCTCTTTTTGGTCTCTTCTCTTCATCATGCAATGCCCTACGAGAGAGAAACTTTAGTGAGAACTTGGTCAATAAATAATCAGGTAACAAACTTTTATATGTTATAAGGACGTATTGAGATACAGTTCAGTTTGTTTATATTTTCTGTTATAACACAAAAAACCAAACCGCCACTTAACCTTTGGTCTTTAAAAACTAGAAATCAAACCGTTACGTACCTGAAGAGAGAGACTTGAACCAGATTGGCAGGCCACCACATATATGGCGAATCCACTAAAAACTTTCGAAAGAGACCGGCCCATCCATAACCAAGCATCTACAATTAGCATCAACAATCAACCATGAGACGATCATTCTCACAATCTACTTATATATAACACTTCATGTAAAATCTCAAGCCCAACGTTATAGACTAGCCAAATAAATATTTATGGATCAGTTCTCTCTTCATATCGATGTGGGACGCGAGTTATTATATTTTCAAGTGCAATCAAAGAGCATGAAAAATGGAGAAGAAGTTAACCTGAGTAGTTTGTGTAAGCAACATGGCGGCGAACGGGTTAAGATTACGGTGATAGAAAGCCTTGACTATAGTGATAATCGAGACCGCATAAACAGAATTTGAACCGGAATTTGCAAATATTGTAATGAGAACATGCTCCTTCAAGTTGAAGGGTCCAGGGTTGAGTGAAAACGACCATTTAAAAACACGGATTGGTTTTGTGGGAAGGGTTGCTGCCATTAGCCTCCCGAGTGGAAGTACAAGAATTTGGGCCGAAACTGATGATATGTATAGTGGATTTTGACGATAACCAAAGAATTGGTTTAAGAAAGCGAGAACACTACAAGAAATGATCCCCAAAAACCATGTCCTGAATGTTAAGCAAGGCAGCGTTGGATCATCTGTGATCGGGACCGTCAGTCTCACTTGCTCGATTGGAGAATCGTTCACCTCTACTTCTGTTAAATTTTCATTAAAACAAACAATGTTACTGGTAATTATCTACAACTTAAGGCTTATAACCTTAAAACTATTTTGTAAAATCCAAATTAAAAGTTAAAAACTACGGTGTACTCACGACTTTTTTATACATTTCTCACTTTTTATTTATGTGGGATGAGTTATTACTGTAAAACAATTAAAACAATAGAATCTTTATGCACATATATACTATTTTTTTTTTTAAAACTTCGTTTAAGAAAGAAAACGTAGGAGGAATCTTGTTAACCAAAATTAATATTACTAACTTCTTGTAAATATAACACGCGAATAGGTTATTGTAGTTTCAAGTTTTGCAAAGGAAGCAATAAAAATAAGCAGAATGATAATTGTTGTAATATTAATTACGAGACAAATGCAATAGTAGTATGGAGATAAACGAAGTAAATCTTCAACAAAACCACAACTTAAACAAAAATATCTTACCAACATTCATATTGCTCTCCATATGCTCCATTTATGTGTAATCGTCAACAATAATACATACAGGAAGAAATAGGATGTATTATCTTGTTTCTTTGGGGAGGTAGCAGCCACTGGTCCCAAAACGTGCACTCGCTTTATGGTCCTATTAACTTATCCTATTGGTTTTTCCTTTCTGGTGAGAAAAAAAGAAAATCTCATGAAACAAGTAAGGTGGTGAAGAAAGTTAGGAACATATCAGTTTGATAAAATGCTCAGTAGAATTGCAACCTCACTCTTGGTTATGGTACTTTTTGGAGAATATATTACAATTTTAAATATATGTGCCTGTGGGTGTGCCCATCTTCTGTTACAAACGGCATTATTATAATTATTTGCATTTTATTTCTTTTGTTTAGTTGGGTTTTGCACGATATTGTATTCTGGGTCATCCATTAAATTATTGCTATTTATACGGAACGACATGATAATTAATTATTAATTATCTTGTCATGTGAAAGCAAGAAAAGTGAAACAGCATGCGATGGCAACCAAACTTGTATATATGGACTACATGATAGATTATTATTTCTGCAAAAACTGTCCAAGAGAACGTCATGTGAGATGTAATTTAGTTATATACAGCAACCCCATAAGAGCCTTGTGCCTGAAAGGAATCCAATAAACATAGAAATTTTGAATAGAATAAACATAGAAATTAAAACTCTTACACTGCGGTTGTTTAATATTTCAACATTTCGACAATATACCACTCTAAAAGCTATTATGATCATTTATGCAGTTATACCACCCTTTAACCAATTATGTTACATCCGGAGGGCATAATAAATTATTATGTGCATCGGTGTAGTAAAAAGAAAGCATATATCGTAAACAACAGTTACTAGAAATTTATTATGGATACGTAGTTTGAAGTTGATATGGTAATGATCACCAAGTAAAAATTCTTGAATATGCGGTATCTTCATATGTTTATTGATGTGAAACCTGTATTGTGACATGAATGTAGACTTCCTGCTGGACAAACACATTAAAAGCAAAACTAAAAGTCTAAGAATACCAATTATCGGCCTTGTTCGTATTAATGAAAAGACAAAACAACGACCATTATAACCTAATGGTCATTGTTGGTTCGTCAAAAAACATGCAAATAAAATACTTTTTATCATTCCTACCAGAATTTCCTTTCTTACTTGATCCAAATTATATACATAGAATTGGGATCCGGTAAGAAGGAAATTTTTGGTAGGAATGTAATAAGTTTTTTATTGACATATTTTTTCGGTAAAACAACAAAATGAATCAATAGATGATGCAAAAACAACATTATTCATAAAAAAAATTCTCGAAAAAACAACTCGATGATTCATTTTTACGATGATTTTGTTGTTATTCACTAAAATTGTCTGTAACGTGAATAAAAACTTGATTTACTAAAAAAATGATTCATCAATATGTTTTTTTAAGAATTTTTTTCAATGAATCATGTTACTTTTTATTCATCTATTGATTCATTTTGGTGATTCGTCAAAAAACCAAGTAAATAAAAAAATCTTCTTACCTTTTTACCATAATTTTAATTCTTACTTGATCCTTCTTCTCTCTCTCTATATATATATATATATATATATATATATATATATATATATATATATATATATATATATATATATATATATATATATATATATATATATATATATATATATATATATATATATATATATATATATATATATATATATATATATATATATATATATATATATATATATATTAGAGCTATAAACGAACCGAATGAACATAAACGAGCGCTTGTTCATGTTCGTTCATTTAAGTTAGCCGGACAAATGAACGAACACAGACGGTTAAACGAACGAGTTCTATTGTTCATATTCGTTTGTTTAACAATTATTTTGTTCATGTTCGTTCGTTTATGTTCATGAACATGCTAAACGAACAAACATAAACGGACAGAGATAAACAAACACAATTAAACATATATGAACAAAAACAAACATATAATATTGTAATATATCAAACACAATTAAACATATATGAACATAAAATGAACTTAAATGAACAAACATAAACGAACGTAAACAAACAGCATAAACGAATGTTCACGAATATAATTGAACGAACGAGGCAATTGTTCATGTTCGTTAGTATAACTAAACGAACGAGAAATTGTGTTCATGTTCGTTCATTTATAAAATAAACGAACATAAACGAATTTCCCGCCGAACATTTAACGAACGGTTCACCGAACGTTTGGTTCGTTTACAATTATATATATATATATATATATATATATATATATATATATATATATATATATATATATATATATATATATATATATATATATATATTTGTGTGTGTGTTCAAATGAGAACTAGCTTTTGTGTAAAAACTTTAGAATTAGTTCAGCCCTATGATTTAAGTGAACAGATGGTATAGATTATCTCCTCAAATTATCGTAATTATTGGTGCTAATGAAAAAACAAAATAATATTATTTATAAGTAGAAGGGTAAATTTGGAACTGCTTCTTTATTAAATATACGTATCAAATCAACCGTCAATTTCATCTTTCTCGCACTACAATTTATGAAAAAATATTCAGAGAATTTTCAAAAAATTTACAGTTATCGATATACTCTGATTAGTTCGATAAGTTAAAAGGAGAACATCGAACAAATCTTACGACTATGCAATCACAAAGACGAAGTTCAAGAATACTAGCAATAGATTTCAGACAAATGTTCAGCAACACAGAAAAAGAACCAATCTTCATTGATGATGATGATGATGACTTTGTAAATCCGTATATAAGAGAAGGTTAAACATATGTGGTGCTTTAATTTGTTATTATTTAATTTTTAAACACAAACTAATCAACAAAGAATATTGATTTCTATAAAAAAGTTCTTGTTTGCCTAATTCTATCAAGAAATAATTCATATTTGTAAAGGTGTACAAATGTATTTTCTTTATATATTTCTCTTATTAATAGGTACTTCTGATAAAATAATTGAGGAGTTCAATGGACTACACGTTGTATATATACAACGAAGATGACAAAAGGAGGGAAAAAGTCCTCTTCAAAGGAAAAAGAACCGCATGTAATGAGAGGAACTTGATCGAAGACATAATGGTCCAAAACATAAGAGAAAGTAAAAAAAAAAATCAAAGACAAATCCAATTGATGTGGTCCGTTTTGAATTCCATAGGTTAAGCACAAGGATTACACCAAACTCAATATACTTGGCTATTATGTCACTTTCTGTTGAGCAAAAAAGTTTTGTTAATGGATTATGATTTTGGAAGTTTATTATAATTATAGATGACAACCTTACCTTCTTAACTTGGTTAATTCCTAGTAGACAATTTCAATCCATACAATTATTCGTTGGAACTATAGAAAGGTGAAATCTTCACAACAATAAAAATGTTAGCATCATGATGGGTTTGCCTATAGGACCAATTAGTTTCTACACGTTACAAGAATGTGATGTTCTTGATAAGGAATATGTCAAGTGGAAAGATCAGTACAAAGGGGATAAGTTCAACAATAGAAAGTATGTAAATAATATAAGAGCAATAGACAAAGCAGACAATATGTTTTGAATGAATTTCATAACATTGTTTATGAACACATTTGCTGACACTTACTCTAGTGGTTCCTCATAGATATCATTTGTAAGAAAATTGATAAAAGTAGAGGATTGGAAGGCTATAAATTGGAGTGCTTTCCTGTTATAGTGTTTGGAGAAAAGTAAGATAAAGTGGAGACCTTTGAACAAAAACTCTTACTTTACTGGTCCATTAGAATTGTTGATGGTTTGATTCTAAATTATATTCTTCATTATATAACTTCATATATAAGATTATTTCACTATCTAAAAGTATATTAAATGTTTTGTGACAGCTTGTTTACGTTGATAGAGTTGTATTTGAAGATGTGAAAACACATCATCAAAGAACTTTTGAGGTTTGTATTTTTTTTAAATATAAGTTTTTATTTGTAACAATTTTGATGTTATTTTGAATGTGTATTGTGACGACCGTTTCATCACTAAACCCATTATCGAGAACGTCTGATAGATGCTAACAGTTCGTGTGACCAAGAAGGGAATTATAAGCATTGCGGGAAGCAAGGACGGGTGGAAGGTATGCAAATACAGATGATTGACTAAATGTTTTGCTAAAGACAACATTATGCGAGGTGTAGTGCTAGTGTACGTGACGTGATGGGATGAGGCCATCACAGCACGAGGAATGGGAGATCGCATGCAAAGGGCCTTAATGATTGCGATGCGATCATTGGTCTATAGCGACGCATAGTTTGCACAGGTCAGTCGCGACTTGAAGCCTTAGACAGACCATTTGGGGGAATTTTTTGCCCAAATATGGAGAAGAATAGAGGAGTGGAATGATCCCTTGAGTTTGTGGGAGCTGGAATCGAAGGGAATCAGTAGGATTTTGAGAATCTAGCACTACTTGTTCGCTTTCACCGCTTTCCCGTTGAAACAAAGTTTTAACAATTTACCAAAAATGATATTTAGATTGGGTATTGCCGGCCTTGACATTCTCCGAAACATCTACCCACGCCTGTGCAAAAGTGACTTCTTCGAGGGTCCAAGGTAAAGGAGCCATGAGACCGGTTTTCTTCCCTGATTTTTAGAATTTTTACGTTGGAGTGGGGCATCGTCGGAGTCGGATTCAACTTGTGTCTCGACGACATCGACACTTGAATCAGAATCGGATTTGTCGACGGGCTTAGGTTGTTGTTCGGTGAAACCGGTGTCAGGCATACCAAAAAACGGGTTAAAGGGGGATTGAGGGTAAAACCTAGATGACATTTTCGGATAATGGAATTGTGGTGGCGAGAAAATGAGACGTCTTATTTGCGAGATATAGGGTAGCGGCGACGATTCGATGCCCGGGAATATGTTTTCCGTGGCCTTCGATTTTTCAGAAGATTTCTTGGATGATGACATTTTGCCAATTTTTATAGAGTAAAATTTGAGAGTATTTGTAATGTAAATATATATTTATCCCGCTCCCCTCTCCCTCACCACACCACACAGTCTAAGGGGAACTTTTTAGTATGTAGTTGCGAGCTATTGAACATAATTTGATTTGAAGAATATGGTGTTTTCAGAGCGTTAGGCGTATTAGAATCCATTAAACACCTTAATTACTTGAGATTAAACACATTAAAATGGAATGATATCATGTTCCAATCTCACAAACTTTTACCATATAGTGGTTTGCCATTAAAAACATTAAATGCCTTAAATTCTAGACAACCTAATTAAGGTAGGTGTGAAAATCCAATAATGTGCCACTCATCCTTATTATATGCCGGCTTCATTTTATGATTATTTAGTTGGATTTAGGAAAAGATAGATCTTTGATATCTCAACGGAAATTCAGGGTAGACCCAGTATCCAAATTTCAATTTTCTTTGACTTTTTAGTATGAATCTTCTAATAATAGAAGCACGCGAGAGGTATTTCAGTTTCTATCTTAGAGTGTCCATTCCTATAAGACACAAGTGGTCTCCATTAGGACCATTACATAAACATATCTTTTATAATTATTATTACATAATAAAATTATCATAACAAATAATTAGCAATCATTTACTGCTAGTTTTGAAAAATATCTAAGAGATGACATTAGGATTTCGTCACAAGATATGTCTTATCTTTCTGATATGTGTAATTGTAGGAGCCATGGGTCGGTTAATTTTCTTTTCCCGATGAGGATAATATAGAAGAAAATGGAAGGTGGACTGTTGACTTATACGTGCAAGTGGAGTTAAGGAATGGTGTATTATTTGCACAAAAATCACGTACATGTGATGTACTGCAGTCTGCAGCTGTCATTCATATGAAGACAAGGCAGCAATCAAACACATTGATAGTTTGAATTTGAAACCCACCGTCTCCAACAGTTGGATTGGATCAAAGGCTTTTTTTATGGATCAAATACCCAAACTTCACAGCCCTATGTTAGTCCAATATCACTTGAAGTCTTAAATTTTAAAACCATGCGATTTGGATTTGGGTCACCATTTTTAGTCGTTGCTAATTGAAATTGAAAGCACAAAACTACAAAAGAGCACTCATAGCCTTTGATCCACCACCTGGTCCAAGAAAGCCACAAAGGAGGCAGAATAGATGTGAATAAAAATTACAAAATGTTAGAAAATCCAAAAAGACGATTTTTGTTGATTTCGAGATTGTCATAAAGCTTACACTCGACCCTTTTACAGGAAAGAGCTAAATTTAGCATGTATGACCAAATTTCAGAAAACTAAAAATGAGAGTCAAATTATCTAGTTGACTACCTAAATAATCACGTTGTTTTCGGAAATTAAAGAAGTCGTAGAATTTGTCTTAAACCTCTCTATGTTTGTTATGTTCCTACTCTGTTGATATTAATAACAAATTGACAAAGAGATTGACTTGTACATGATTTGCGTATCTATGGTCCTAACAAGTCTATATATTCGCTCTTATCTCTCAAATATGTTACATAAAATGCCGAGCTTCTAAAAAAAAAATCAATCTATAAATCCCTTTTCGAACGTAGATCCAATAGTTTATAGATGTAACTTTTTAAGGATTAAAGTGAGACATGCATGAAACTTGGCAATAGGTCCTATGTACATATAAATATATCATCACATCACTTGTACCAAAGCAACATCAGCACTAGGTGTACTTAAATAATACCGGGGTCCAGAGGTATTCTTGGGAACATAAAACTGGTAAATATATAACTTTTAACTCCCAAGATACAAAGTAAGCAAATGTACCGAATATATTCTTTTGATTCTTCAACTACTGTGTATACACCTAACCCAAGTCAAGTTCACCTTTAATCTATCAAAAGGAGGCCCACCCAATAACACTGGTTGGCTGCCACGTGTCAGATGATCATGTGGACAATATAAACTTTTAGATAGAATGATAAACTAAAATGAAGTGAGGACCACGTAATAAACAAAGATTGCCAACCTTACTTTCAGGCTTCAAGATACCGATGGCCTAGCTGCCCTCCAACCTTTTGTTTCTCTAGTTTAATAGTTTTTAACCAATATTCAATTCAATCCAAGTCTCGATGTGTCATGTTCACTGAACTATGTACCAACAGTAAAAGACTCTATATCAGATACAAAAACAATACTAGTTTCATAATTTAAGATGAAATTTATTCGTCAACTTAACTAGATGACATAAATGCAACCACCGGACCATTTAATAATTTAATTTAAGTAGCCAAAGTCTATTGAGGAGGCCAAGGTCCACACACACAACTCTTAAATTATTGTTTAGTCATGACAACTAGGGACGATGGTGACATAAACAAGATGCTTTCGACAACCATGTGTTGACAAAAACAATGGCCGCAAAAAAAAAAAAAAAAAATTCACTATTTGTTTTTGGTCATTTCCATTTGGATTACAATATAATACGGGTAACCAATTTGCTAAGCAAAGCATATTTGTTTAAACGACACACACACACACACATAATGCCATAATCATTTTCTCATATTATTAATTGGGTTTCGATGCTAATTGTTTGGTGTCAAGCCTACCATGTGTTTTTTGATGTCACAAATTAATTCATATCTATCTCAATCAATTAGGACCATTTGTATTTCAAATTCGTTATAATTCAATACAAACTCATACTGATATTGGGACCTATCTTACAGTTCTTTCTTATGTATTTATTTCAGGTCCCCTCACCCCCACCATTTTGCATTCAAACACTGTTCTCACACATGGTTTGGCATAGCTATAGGTTTCGTTAAGAACTCCTATTATCGGACCACAAGTGCTCAAGTCCACACTTTCTCGTGTTGACTCCAATAATGTTTTTATATCCCAACAAAAATGTCGTCTAGCTATCTTATATAACAATATCCAAACACTCCAATTTTCTTGTACAATTTTAGGTATTTTTGTACTGTTACAAAAATAAAGAATAACAATTATGTAATAAATCAAAGATGTAAAATGGGTGTTGGAGATAAGATGATTGAAAGGGCACGTATCAATCAATCTTTTCTATGTGGTGTGTGGAGTCAAAGTTGTGTAAAAATTGAAGTTTGACCCCCATAAAGTTAGGAACTTTTTTATTTTTATTTATGAAATAGTAAGCATAAGTATATGATTGGAAGAGAAAAAGCTGAAGTGGAAGTGTTGTGAAGGAGACAGGTTGGAGGGTAAATTGGTCATTTTACCATGGAGGAGTGCTTGTGTTGTATTGATGGCTTGGCAGACAGGCGAGAGTGAAAGAGTCCAGCATGTTGATTCGTAGTTCGGACCCTTCTGTTTCGGGACTAAAAAACAATTGAAATTATTGATTGATTTTTTAAAAGGAAATAAAAATAAAATAAAATAAAATTAGCTTTTTTGCTTCATAGTCTTGAAGACGAGGCCCAGTCAAATTTTATTACTCTCAAGCATCACTTTCCCCATTCTCTCTCTCTCTCCGATCTTTTCACAGGTATCATCAGCATGCTATGAACAAGAGAGCTTGCTCCTTCCTTTTTGCTGCTAAATCAAAGCAATGAAGTTGTGGACCTGATTCTTACAGCTTTAGGTTTTTCCTCTTTCTTTCTTAGTTTTCGTTACTGGCTTCCATAGATTTGCTTTTTTGCATCTTTTTTTTTTCTAGATTTTGTTGGATCTGTGTTGTATGGTGTTACTTTTTCTAATTCATCAATTTAAACCTAATTTGATGCTATTAGTAACGGCATTTGTCGATTTCTCGATTTGATTGACTACTTGCTCAACTTTTCAACGGTGGTCCTTGCAATCTGAACAATATTCTCTTAATTTTCCAGGATTTAAATCGTTTTCTCTGATTTTTTTTGCTTATCCAGTTGCATGATTGATCTTCGACTTCCTTACCGAAATCGGTTGTTTAAGATCTAGCACCTGGATCAGGCTTTGTTTGCGACTTGGATTCGTTTAGTGTAGAAGCTTCCAAGTCCGACTATTGCGTTCGATCCAAGTCTTCCTTTCCTTTTCTAGTCAAATATGCTTTACTGTGAGCCCCAATCACTTTTATTGACTTGAATATGTTTAAATTGTGTCCACAGAGCTGACAATAACTTGAGTCGGATTCTGTTGATGGAAACCATTACACCATGAGAAGCTGTTGATCCTGATTATTACTCGATGGCCTCAAAAACTCGTGCTATGCCACCATCTTTAGATCAAATCACCCCAAAGCATGTACTCGGAGATGATTTAGAAGCTAAACTCGCTTCCAAACTATTGATTACTCAACCAGAAACCACTAAAGTCCTGGATGTTCCCATGGATCAAGAAAAGAAAGTAGCCGAGAAAGGAAGTGTAAAAAACAGCTCGGTTTCAGACAAAGCAAGTGATGGCAACAGCAGTTTGGGAAAAACAAGCGGGAGTGCACTTGTGGAGAGTGGGAAGAGTAGCATGTGTAGAGGAAGTACAAGCAGCAATGTAAGTGATGAAAGCAGTTGTAGTAGTTTCAGTAGCAGTATCAACAAGCCACACAAATCAAATGACATGAGGTGGGAAGCTATTCAAGTTGTTCGAGCAAGAGATGGGGCTTTGGGTTTGACTCATTTCAGATTGTTGAAAAGATTAGGGTGTGGTGATATTGGGAGTGTTTATTTGGCTGAGTTGACCGGGACTAAAGCGTATTTTGCTATGAAAGTTATGGATAAAGCTTCATTAGCAAGCCGTAAGAAGCTTCTTCGAGCTCAAACAGAGAGAGAGATACTGCAATCTTTGGACCACCCGTTTCTTCCTACACTATACACTCATTTTGAGACTGATAAGTTCTCTTGTTTGGTTATGGAGTTTTGTCCTGGAGGAGACTTGCATACTCTTAGGCAAAGACAGCCCGGGAAACACTTCACCGAGCAGGCTGTAAAGTAAGCTTCTTTCTGATTCTTCTTATTATATTTTCAATTTTACGTGTTCTTTTAAGGGTTAAATGCAAGAAATAGCATCATACTTTCATTTCTACCTGTTTCTTCAAAAGGGTTACTCTTTGAGCAAGTCCTAAGCTGGCCCACATGGTCCGGTTGAGATGTAAATCGGGTACATAACATCCCACTGGATTTAAATCGGTACTTTCAAAGATCTGTCCGATTATAGCAAGATGTCGGTTTAATATAAAGCAATTTTCACTGCTATAATTTAGTAGATTTTTCAAAATATAATGTCCTAATAAAAATATAAAATGAAAGTACGATGTTATAATTGGATAGATTTTTCAAAATACGCCTTAATACAAAGTTCTTTTGAAAGTATGATGTTGTAATAGAAAGAAATGAAAGTAAGATACTATAATACACAATATTGAAAGTACGTTGCTATTTGTGTATTTAGCTCCTCTTTTTTATCGTATTGGTCTTTGGTTCAAGGAAAATTCGATCTTATCCTTGAGAAGTTTTTATCACATGAAGGCTGTGTGTGATTTAGGATCAAGGTGAAAGTTTTTTTTTTTTTTTTTTTTTTTTTTTTTCTTTCTATAAATGTTTTATTGTTGTAGAAAGATAAAATGTCGCCTTCATGATGGCATCTAGGATTTCATATCCAGACCCAACTCTTATCTTTTTGCTTTATTAAAAACTGAAGTCCTTTTTTGCAAACTTTGGAAAGGTAAGGTGTTAAGTGTCCTTTTCCATATATTTGGTAGCTAGGATTTATTTTTATGCACAACCTTTTTTTGGGCCTATCTGCAAGAAAAAGCAAATTGCTTTCATCTATTTTTTAAATATAGCATCCTAGTCTTCTCTCTTTTTATTACCACATTGTACTGTTAATCTTTTTCATATTAAGGCACCGTATTTCAAAAAGTTGCTTTTTATATGGATGACATTTCTATAATTAGGCCGTGTTTTCAAAGTGCAATGCTGTAATAGTAGGATGCCATAATAAACAAATCAATAAAACTATTGCTATTTCTTCCATTTAAACCTAACCTTTTACAAATCTCCCTTCGTTGTTTTGTAGATTTTATGTAGCAGAAGTGCTATTAGCCATGGAATACCTCCACATGCTCGGGATCGTGTACCGCGACCTAAAACCCGAAAACGTCCTCGTCAGAGAAGACGGACACATAATGCTTTCCGATTTCGATCTTTCCCTTCGATGCACCGTGAGCCCAACCCTCGTTAAATCCGCATCCATGGACAACGAGCCCCTCCGTAGGAACACCGTGTACTGTGTCCAACCATCTTGCATCGAACCATCTTGTATCCAACCGTCATGCGTGGTCCCCACATCTTGCTTCTCCCCGCGCTTCTTCTCAAGCAAATCCAAAAAAGAAAGAAAAAGCAAAATCAAAAACGAAATAGGCAACCAAGTTAGCCCGTTGCCCGAGCTCATGGCCGAACCCACAAGTGCCCGGTCCATGTCGTTTGTAGGCACCCACGAGTATTTAGCCCCGGAAATCATCAAAGGTGAAGGCCACGGAAGTGCTGTAGATTGGTGGACTTTCGGGATATTTTTATACGAGTTGTTATTCGGTAGGACCCCGTTTAAAGGGTCGGGCAATCGGGCAACGTTGTTTAATGTCGTCGGGCAGCCGCTTCGGTTTCCCGAGTCCCCTGTGGTCAGTTTTTCTGCCCGGGATCTTATCCGTGGGTTGCTTGTGAAAGAACCTCAACATCGTTTGGCTTATAAAAGGGGAGCTACCGAAATCAAGCAACACCCGTTCTTTGAAGGTGTTAATTGGGCTTTGATCCGGTGTGCTACACCCCCAGATGTTCCGAAGCCGGTTGAGTTTGAACGATTCTCGGCTCCGGTTGCTTCGACTAGTGAAAAGACTAATGTACCCCCGGTAGCGGCTGCGCCAAACCAAAAAGGTGCAGGTTCGGATAATTACTTGGAGTTTGATTTCTTCTAGTGATTGAACTAAATACCCCCTATGAAATTTACGGTTTGTTTGTGTATCGGTTGGGGATGATAAGGATGGTTGTATTTTTCTTCGATCGGTTACATGACACTTTGTGAGTGGTAATTGTCTTGTTATTGCATTGCATCTTGTCATTGTCATTGTCATTGTCAAGTTATTAGGCCTAAAGATTATGGAGTGAATTCATTAAGATAATGATCCATTTCCATTATGGCCAGCCATAACATGAACCGCAACTTTGTTATTGTTTCTGTAAAAGCTTTATTACTTCTCTTGCATTTGGATAGAAAGCAAGACTTGTGAGCCCCTTATACGTTATTAGCTGTGAGTGGTAATTGGCTTGAGGTGTTACAGTTTTCGTACCCATACTGTACATGTATGTGTCTTGTAAAGATGTTTCTAGTCGACATATAACAAGGTTCTTTTGGGTTCGCAAACTCTTAAATTTACACACCAATTGAATATTTTATACTTGGACCTTTTCAACAACCATACAACGTGTTGCATGTAATTGGATTGAACAAGCTTTGTAGGCTAACTTTGATAACAATTATGATGAGAGTGTTTAATGTTTACGCTATTTAGAGCTTGAAACAGCTGCATTTGACAAATCCATTGGTATCGCCCTCTTGCACCTGCACTGGTTTTAGGGTGTTGACATTAGTGTCACCGCGTGGAGATGAAGCTGTTGAGGATGGGGAGGGTGGCTCAGTTGATGACTTATCTTGCAACGAGACCTCCTTTCCTTCACATATGATTTTAACATCACAAAACTGTGGGGCATTATGTAGTATTTGATCAAGAGTCCCTCCACCCCCTTTCTTGCTGCTACTCTTGAGTTTCCTATTAAAAGATTAAATAGATGATAAATAAGAGGCTTCTTATATTTAAATAATAAAAGCATTTATGGTTGGAGTGGTTGCACCTTAGGGATGATTTGGTGGCACCCATGACGAGCTTTCTTATATTTAGAATTGGAATGAGGTCTAGAATGGCTTTTGCCTCCATGTCACTCTCGATAAGCACGGTTTCGACTTGGACCTTTGAAGAAGAGCATAAAGAAAGAAACTTTTGGAGGTATTCACTTCTCTTCCTTCTTTCAT
Source organism: Cichorium intybus (assembly GCA_023525715.1). NCBI lineage: Eukaryota > Viridiplantae > Streptophyta > Magnoliopsida > Asterales > Asteraceae > Cichorium > Cichorium intybus. The sequence continues at coordinate 36,901,741 of CM042011.1, read as the reverse complement.
TAGTTAGGTGGCCTTCCTTCTGCTCTGGGTTTGCTTGAGTTATAGGTAACCTTCCCACTGTACATTTGCCATCAATTGTAAAGAGCTTCAATAAAACCGTGACATTGCGTTTGTTAAACAAAGACAGAACCAGACTGGACAAGTTAAACATATACATATAATGACATCATTTTTCGTATTTCGGTACAGTTCGAGGATTTTCTCAGATTTATACATATAAAAACCAAACCAAAAAAATGGTTTTCTCAAAACTAAAAACCAAATGGCCATTTTTTCGAAACGGTTCAATTTTTCCGTTTTATGGTTTGGTTTCGTTTTTTTCACATGCGTAGGGGCCTTAGCTAAAACCATGTTTATCAAGCTATCACGAAAACTTAAATAAACATTAGTGTTGGTCCATGGAGGAATTGTTCATATATGCTCATGGTCTCGTCTAGAACCCTACGTACAGCCTACCTAACCTAGTATTGAATTGAAAAGTTTGTCGTCACAATTAACTTTATTGGTCAAATTGCATATACGAACATGAGAGTAGGTTTTCTGATAAGCTATTTCTAAATCGATTAAAACAAGGTGTTAGATGTATCATGGATCTAAATATGAGATTTAATACCATTCCTATTTTAAAACATGTATTTCTTATACTCGTAACGTAAATTTGTCTGAGAATGAATGAATGATGCTAATCGCCATCGTTTTGGACGATATGAAACGGAGATGACGATGCAAACAAAGTCATGTAATTAGAGTGAGATTTTTTGCTTACGAGGAGTAGGAATGAAGCGGATCTCAGGAAAGACGTGGACCAGATAGACAATGGTGGACTCACGAAGATCGTTGCCGAGCGTCCAAAGCAGCGCATCCATACTCGCCGACGACAGTTCCTCACTTCCTTTCCACGTTACAACGTACACGACGTCGCTCACATTCCGTTCAATATCATAAGAAAATAAATCACTAGAGTTACCGTCGTTGTATTCTTCTGTAATTGACGGCATTACTCTGCTTCCTCCAAAGCCGCCTACATCTTCCTCCTCGTCTTCGACTATCTCATGATGACTGCCGCCACTCCAGCCGTTGCTGGTTCTATAGTTTTCAAAGTTGATTATATTGATCGGAAGTGGCGCCGGGACGCCGGAGCCTACGTATTCGATCTCGTTCTCGGCCATATGTCTCGCCGGTGATGAACGATGCCTTTGTTTGACCAGTCGGCTGTGGTTGTGATTGTGAATGCGTTGTGCGAAACAAACTATGTATGGTCCCGTTGAGCGCGACAAGCGTTGAAAGACTCAACCTTATAATTTATCATTATTATTTTTTTCATTTATTGCATATGAAAAATAAGAATAACAAAATACAGCATTTCAGGAATATGTTGACGTACTCTGTTTGAAAATTTTAAATCGTGATTATTGAGGTATTACCATATGATTGAAAGTTCTTTTTATTTTAAAATATAACTAAAAATTAAAATAAACATAAATTGTTCGTAACAAATCGAATATGCTCTTTGATTCGTTGTTGATACCATTTTAAATATTGATTTAAAAATCGTTAAAAGTCAAATATCTCTCTATCTAACAAAATTTCATGAGACTTACGTGTTGGTATATATATAAACGTGGCCTACATAATTAATTGCGTAGGATATCCGAATTTTAGCCGTTGGATACATCAATCAGTTGACAAATAAGCACACTCCGTTTTGAATCATAGAAATCCCCTCAATAAAATAATAATTTCCTAATTACATTATGTATTGCTGTTATTAACTTTCAGGATACAAAAGCCCAAAATTGATCACATGACCAACTTATTTTCATTTGGATATTAACAATCATTCATCGTCTTATATAAAACGATGTCTTGATAATATTGGATGTTATGTACATCTTAGACGAACCGGAGTACATATCATGGTGTTACCGTGATGCTGTCGCGGCGTCCTATCACAGCCGTGTACACCGTCTTGTGTGTACCGTGATGGGTGAATTCATGACCAAAATCACGGTGTATAACGACTAATCAACATTCACTAGCCATTAAACGACTACCTTTTTAAAAAAAATTACATTTATAATTTACCAATATTTACACTATATAAATCCAACTATTTACCTCAACACAACACATATTCAACAGCTTCTTTACCTAACTCATACAAATATTTCACTATGGATCAAAATCCAAATATCACACCTTCAAACCCCAACCGTAAGTATGATCCATTCGGATTAAACTCGACCCCTCGTCAATACACGAACATTAAATCACCGCGGGGTGGTTTTGTAAATTTACTTCAATCCGGGTCCCCTATCTCACAACAACCCCTTTTTCAACAACAATTCTCACTTGTAAATCCGTATCGACAACCCTTCCGATCGGCTTTTATATTCCAACAAGGATTTCAACCGCAAGCATCACAACCACCACCGTCACAACCACCACCACAACCGAATCCGGTGTCTCCCGAAACCGTTGAGGAGACACAACAAGCAAACCAACGCCGACGGGCCGTGAGGAGGAAAGGAAAAAAACTCCAAGACGAAGGTAATACGCTTTGGACAAAAGACGAAGAATTAAGTTTGGTCAAGGCGTGGATTTCAGTTTCCGTTGACCTGACAAGGTCGTGATAATGAATCGGGTGGAAGAATAAATCATCGAAACGCAACAACAAATCGTCGAAACACAAAGTTCCTTACAAAGGAATGCCGATATGGAGTTTTCGCTAGAAATATCACAAATTTTTTTACCAGTTTCTGGATAACCGGCTTTCTGGACTGGTTTTTTGAACCAGTTTTTTTAGGCATTCCGGGATTAAAAAAACCGGCTATATTGACCAAAAACTAGTCGTTTATTACCGTTTTTAGTCTAAAATTACCATATTACCATTATTTCACCAAAAAAATCGGTTAGGTTTTAACCAAAATCGATTGAGAAAAAACCAAAACCGAGTCGAACTGGTCTTTTGAGAAACCGGTTTAAAAATGCGTTTTGAGCACCTCTAATATGCATGTCAACGCTATTTTTTCTCTTTTTCTATTTTGGGTCAACTGCTTGATGGGCTAAGGAGATATAGATCAAGTTTCAAGAAAATGAATAGGATATTAATTTTTAAGACTGGGCATTTGGGATTATGTATATGTAGGCAATTTGGTTATTGAAATACGTCTAAGTTGAATTTATGTCTTATAAGTTGCAAGTAATTTTGTAGGAGTAGCACTCTACTAAATTCTTTTTTATTATTAAAATATATATACTTCCAGGGAAAGTTTGACGGGTAACACATGGTATGCTACTCATCAGGTCCGCCACTGATAATAATAATATTTTGTGAAAAATCATAACCATTGAGCTTGCTAATTAGCAAGCTCTTTGAAAAACTTCCCCTATAGCTTGTTAAAATTATAATATTTTTTTATTTGAAATTTTTTTTGAAAAAGCTCTTATGTGGATACTCTTAAACTTATCTTGCCAATGTAAAAATACTATGATCATGAAAAATGTACGTTTTTGAAATACAACACACGATTTAACCATTTAAGAAATACATGCTTAAATAATCTTAAGGCAATAATATATACATGATTATGGTTACTCATGTCCCCCCCCCCCCCCCCCAACATGATTGGAGCCTAATGGTTGAGGTGCGAAATTTCACACAAGATATCTAAGGTTCAAACACTAGCACACCCAAAATATCGATGTTCCCCAATTGACCTCCTACACTGGTCTTTAGGTGGGTTGATATATGCCGCTTAGATGATGCGGTTTACCATTTTCATTTTCACAACCGTTTTAAATTGAAAACCTGATTAGGACTATATAACATATTTGTTAAGTGTAACTTGAGAATTGAAAAACCGACCCACCAAGATAAATTGAAGAAACCTAACACCTGATTTTCAACACGATAAATAATTGGAGTAAGTTGGTAGCCGTTAGGTCCAAAGTCGTACACAACAAATACTTATCAATAGGGGTGAGGGGATAAATCCTTATGGACCTATGTTGAAGCTTTAGAAGATTTGCTGATGTCACGATGATGTTGAGTCATCAACTATTGCTGATGCTAATGATTCAACACATATTGATATGATTGTATCAGTGTATCTTGGACAACATGCTTAGAGTCTGATATCGTGATTCATACTTATCTGATCAGAGGAATATAGCAACTATAACTGAAGACCTTTTTATATTTAGAAGATTGGATAAACTCGAAGATCTAGTTAGGATTCTCGTCTTCAGTTTTATATATATATATATATATATATATATATATATATATATATATATATATATATATATATATATATATATATATATAGACACACACACACACATAGATACCTGGTGTGTTCGAGGTATCCAAGAGTGTGTTCTTTGATCAATCTCTTGTAATTAAAGCTTTGCTCTTATTAATATAATATTAAGTTTTAGTATTTGCTTTCTCACTTAATTATCCGAATAAGTTATATTGTTCACAGGACCTACAATCGGTATCAAAACAGAGCTTTTAGAATTCTCTAAAAACAATATATGTTCTTCAAATCATGGATCGATCAAGCTCTTTGTTTCAATCTCGCTCTACCAACAAATGTACCACTTTTGATCCTAGAAACTTTTCTATGTGAATTAGAAAAACTCTCATGGTTCTCAAATCTATTGATGTTTTCATGGAAGATACTTTAACTAATGGGTCGTTCATTCCGATGTGAACTATCACTCTTCCAGATGCTCCTTCATCAAATCAGTGTGCTGGTCGCGATATCTAGAGCGATGAAGAAAATAGAAAGGTAAATCTTGATATCAAAGCCAGAGCAATGATTTGCTGCTCTTCTATATAATGTATATCATCTTGTGGAAAACCGTGAATCTGCCAAAGATATGATTCAAACTTTGAGAACTTCATATCAAAAGACTAAAGAGGTTCGGGACTTCAATAGAAACTCTATCATCGTCAATATGAGTACTTCTTTGCTCACAAGAATGAATCTCTTATTCATACATTCAATCATTTAAATTGTCTTGTCGATGATCCAAAAAATTCAATATCATCAAAAGTAACAGTACTATTATTTATAAATTTCTTGATTATCTTGATGATAGTTAGGAACACCATGTTGACATTCTCAAGAGTAGTGAAAATATAAAAATCATGGATCTTCCTAGTCTTTTTGGTAATCTCATGAATCATGAGCAAAGTAAGTCTCAAAGGAGAGAATATATGAGAGATATGGAGGAAAATATGAAAGAAAAGGGATCTAATCTAATGACAATAATGTTGTTGATTCTTCTTCAAGTGAAGATGATGAGATAAAAGTGGATTTTGCAGATGATGAAGACGCCAAATGATTGGCTGAAATTGCTTCACAAGCTACTCTTGTTGTAAAGCAATTCAAAAACTTTAGATCCTCAAGAAAGTTCAAACCAAATCAAAGGTAATCATCATCTATCTCTAAATCTTCTGATAAACAATCTAAGGGATCAAGATCCTTAAACAATGACAAGTGCTACAAATGTGGAAAGTCTGCCAAAGATCGTAGAGTTAAATCTACTAACAAATATTGATGACTCCAATGAGGTTAGTTTTATGAGACTTGTTGTTTCATTAAAAAAACAAAATCTTGGATCAAAGATTCTTCTTGTTGAAGAAGAAAAAGTGGGAACCAAAGAAAATCTTGTCAGAAGAAGAAAAGACTGAGAAAAGGGACACGTGTCTGATGGCCAAATTGAAGAAACAAGTGAAAGCAGTTCAAATACCAGCACTTTTGAAGAAGACATAACTCAAGTTGGGAAAGATAGACAATCTCCTGACTGGAATCCATCTTCCTTTTGTCAGGTTTCAAAATTTCTCAACTACTTCAATAATGAACAAAATTTAATTTTTGATTATTTATGTCATGATCTCAAGAATTATCACCAAGAAAAAATAGAGCTTAAAACTAAATATGACAAGCTCTATCTTATTTACAATCCAAAATTTTAGAAATTTCTAAAATCAAAACTAAAGTTGAAGGCAATCAATTGTTAAATTAAATTCTTAATATATATATATATATATATATATATATATATATATATATATATATATATATATATATATATATATATATATATATATATATATATAAGTGACTTAGAAAACATCAAAAGAACAATTAAAGATTGGACAAATTCTCATTATAGAGTCACAAAGATTGTAAATTATCAAATTACCTTTCAAGCCACAACTTCTCATATCGAAATGTAACAAGGTATTGCTTCTGATGTATCTAAAGGACTCTGTGCGTCTAAAATCAATACAATATCTTTTCACACTTGAAGTTTCATCAATATATGGCTATAAACTCAACTAAAGAACTACATGCACATGGAATTAATGTCATTATATTGACAAATTAAGTAAAGATACTATTATTTTCTAAGGAAAAATTGCATTTTTGGTCCATGTCCTATATATTGTTTTTTTTTCAAGTATGTTCCAAATATGGGATTTTATTTAATTTTGTCCATATTTCACTATTCTGTAATGATTTAATATTTTCACATGTAGCTAATGGTATGGAGCATTTGCCTCGTTTATGGAAATTTTATTTCCAATGAGATCACTATTAGATGTGGGGAACACACCTTCAATGCGATTGCAATGATTGTTATGGTATTAAACTGAAGCGTAAAATTTAAAAAAAAATATGTCTTTGATTTACATTATTTTGTTTTTCTTTTCATGGTGTGTTAAGTGGTACTTTGATCATGATATTAGACATGCTTTTGCTCATGTTTTTAATCATGGATTTGCTTGTTTTTTTCTATAGTATAAATATCTTATTCTTGATTAACTCATCTTTTTGGTGTTACAACATTCAACTACAGGCCTCCATCCAATGCAGGCTATCTACAACCAAGATTTTTCAAAAGTATCAACACCAACCATTGATTGAGGTATATTATGTAAATCCAATCTTCTGATATAATGTCTAGACATTATACAATGTTTTTAAGTTATCAACACGTAGGCGTTTAAAAGAAAATAAACGAATCTAAAAATACAAATATACTTCTGTTTATTTATTTGTTATATCATCTACTTTAATATATTTCTATTACGACATTTGATTTTTAGTTTTTTTTCTTATCATGTCATTGTAAAAGAATGTACTTGGTTATAATAATACACTTTTTATTTCTTATAAGGACAAGATGTCGTGAAATCAACCAGGTATTGTGTTTGGAAATTGCTTTATATTTGGATGGTATCACCATAGTTGGGTATGTGTGTGTGTGTTTTCATCTACATTTTGTGTCATTTGATGTATGTGTTGTGTATGTACATATATGTTATGTGTGTTTGATGTGTGTGTATGTATGATATGTATATGTGTATTATGTGTATATATTCTGTATATGCATATGTTTTGTGTATGTGTGTTTGTTGTGTATGTATGTGTTGTGAGTATGAATCATGTATCTGCAATATACATTGTACTTTTAGAATTCCCACCATTGGCAACAAACTTTTATATGGGAGCCCATAAATTGCATCATGCTTCTTGATCTTTTGATGGGCACAACTCGACTTGAGGTGGGACTTGGAGGAAGGGGAAATAAGTAAGCAATATTTTTGTAGCTTGAACATACATATACACACACTCTTAGTCACATTACACATATAATCGCATTTCACACAGTAGACTGTTATTTCTTACATGTAATATTTTTATAGTGGGCTAAATACAATAATAGCAATGTCCTTTTCTTTTCTTTTTTGTTCCTAATTATTTTGGTGCTGGTTTGGTAAAACTTCAGTTGGTTGTCGTCTTTGATCGCATAATCCAAAGTTTGATGTAGCTTTTGGTCGACCTTTACGTAGTTTCTTTCCCCCTTTGGCATCCCCAACTTTGATTCTTGTCACATGAATCATGAATGCTGGTTCAGAAGCCATAAATCATAGTCTACAAAACATAAGAGTTAAGGTGAAATAAATGTCGATATATTATATCATCCTACTTTTTTTTCTATTATGCTATTGTGCTTGAATATCTAACCGATTAAATAAATGTCATCCAAATACAAAGATGAAATAACGTGTAAGCATTGTGTTCATGATTTTTTTTAGTTAAACTAATTAGCTTTGTTCTTATTTATACAAATTTCGTGGAGTTTTTAGCATTGAACTTTGTAAAAAGATGAAGCTTTTTTGGAGGAAATTTTCATTAATAACATTTTCATTTTTCTATATACTGAAGCTTATTTATAGGATAGATTTCTAGAAAAAAAAATCATACTTAGCATTGAACTTTGCAAAAGAGTTTATGAATTTTGATACCTCATTTCATTTTCACTGTTATTGCTTACTAATAAAATTAATTACTTATTCATAATTACAAATATAATATTGTCTGAAAATTTCATCTTATAATTCATTAATCTTCATTCCTAACTATTTGATATTTCATTTATTCAACCCATTTCGTAACCATATATCTTTACATTTCCACCTTCTTTGCTATTTGAAGATGCCACACGACAATGTTGCAAGTTATTTGAACCAAAATATTATTTTCTTTAATTGTCAATTTGTCATAAATTGTGATGAGTTTTGTTTGAATTGATGATTTCAGGCATTCAGTCTCTCATCGACAAACAAATCAATTGAGCAATTATGCTTTTGCTAAATAAGGTGTTGTATCTTCAAAAATGTGAAACCCATTTGAAGAATAGCACGAAAAATTGAACATTATGGTTGAATAGTTAAGATGTGCCGAACTATTAAATTAAACACATAAGGTTGTGGAATCCATGTCCACGAGAGCCAAATGATGAAACTTGGGACGTAATTAATGGTTACAATCAGATTTTTATTATGCTTTTGTCTGAAAGTTTGTTATACTTGATTATTTCCTATAAAAAATTATCATTTTAAAAATTGTTATATATACTTTTTCATATTTGATATTTCTTTTAATAAATCCGTATAATATACGGATATTAGACCTAGTAAATAATAATAGAGAAAAACAATTATTGACTACACTAGGAGTGCCACGGGTACGTCACATGGATGAAATATAAAGAAATCATGCCAAATAAGCACCTACAACGGATTTCAACCTAGACTTAACTATTGAATTTAACGCTTGAATATCATGTAAGTAAATAATATTAATAACCAAAGTTTAAAAACCTTTTATTTGAATACGTCACAAGAACCGAAAGTGTGAAGTAATATGGTACTGTTTAATAAAGTTGTGTGTAATAAACAAATAATTGTTTTGATGACCATATCATATGTACGGTAAGCATATAAGTGTAGGTTGAATTGAAAGGCCGTATTAAAAAAGTTTGACCTTTCCTTGATTTTGATTCATTATAAATCGAGCAATTTCACAAAAATGATCATTTGTGATACATTTCTGTAATAAAATAACCAGCTTTCAACAAATAAGATAGAGGGTCATAAAGTTTTAAGATTTATAATATTCACATTAAATGGTTTTAAAGAATTTATTTTTCTCTAACAATTTTAAAAAAAAAAGGTTTAAAAATTATTTTTCTACAACATCTCAAATTTTTAAGTCTATTATGAATTTCAAACCTATTTCTATTGAAGTAGTTTGAAATTTCGGACATGTTCATCATATGAATTTTGAACATGTTTTTATTACAAGTTTTCAAACACATTCCTTGTTTGGTATAAATTCCGAACATTGTTATTTCCATGAATTTTAAACATGTTTATTATATGTGTTTTTAAAGGCATATAGGGGTACAACTCAAGAAGCTATGTGTATGACTTCTGATTATATATTCACTAATAGAATAGATACTTGATGACATTATCACCAAACCCGTCAAATTGATTCATGGTCACGGAATTTTAACAAAATTCGTGTGGTCAAGGGGGAAACAAGTTGTTTAACAAAACTCATTCCTTTGTAACGAGGCATGGTGTATTTGACTAATCGAGACTATTTAGGGCTTAACGCGACTTTTTTTCGTTTTTACGATTTTTATCAGTCTTTTAATTTTTATGTTTGATATAGATAGTTGATTAAGAATCTTATCCAAATCATTCCGTGTGCTAATAATTAGGGGAGAAACTTATCTTCATATGATATAAGTATTAGGGCTTTCCTATGTTGATACACGAGAATATATTTTTTGTAAGTGTCCTAATTGGAATTCCGTTTTTGTTCATTGCGCTCCTTTTTTTGTTGTGGACAACATTGAATCAGATCATCTTAGGCATCACCACATTCCCATTGAAATGCCAATGAGAAAAAACTAAAAGACAGAAGAAGAAATTTACAAAAAATTTGATCATTTTCTTATATATACAGCATTCGAAAATCCATACTTCGTTCGAAAATCATGAATAACGTGATGGTAATTGGGTTTGTTAAATAATTGATCATTTTGATCATTTAGTAAATAACCTATCATATTTTTAACTTTAGGTATGAACGAGTTATCAAAGGGGGTCTATGTTTAAAAACTTATTATGTTTCTTGTCTTCAAAATATTGATTTGACATAGTTAGCCTTTTAACCTAAAAAACTTAAGTGAGTTAACGACCAATCAAACTTAACCTTAAAAATGTGGACCTATCTGGACCCTATTATTTAAATAATACACCATATAACATAGATCGTAACATTCTTTTGTAATATGTAAAAGCTATATCATTACTTAAACCATCAAACAAACATTTTTATAGTTATTTCTTACAAATTTTAAAAACCCTCGCCAAAAGGTTACACAAAACAAAACTACATCAAAAGAACAATCCAAATAAAAACAATCGATTACATATACTTAAATATTAGATAAAGGGTCTGTAACGTTTATATACTCTATAATACATAATGTATAAAAGTTTCAAAAGTTAGTCTTTTTGGGCTCAGGAACCAAGCCCACATAGTCCGGCCTAAAACAATTTGTCCCTGATCGAAATATTTAGGCGTAAGTGGGACTTTCAAAATTAATTGGGTTTGCATTTCTAAATTTTGGATGTCTAGTTGACTAGAAAACATATATGTTGTACAGTAAATTTATTCCTTCTTTTATTAACGCTATCTTTGGTATGTTAGTTTATTTTTTTATTTTCTATATAGTTATGTTTGAAAAAATAAAATATAATTTATAAATTAGTATTTTAAAAAGCTGTTTAGATTAACGTTTATTTAAGTTTTTTAAAATTCTTCCATATATACCTTTTACAGTTTTCTTTTTCCCTTTTGCTTTTCTTTTTTCATTTTCTATCTACCGTTTAGCAACCCCACGGTGAAGTTTTAATACCACTTTTGTTGTCTCGCTCTCTTCTCTTCGAAAAAGAAAGGAAGGAAATGAAGTATACTAAAAAATCATGTTTCATTATTCGAATTAATGAAATTTGACATTTCTTATAGAATACGATTCTTTCTCTTTGGCTCATTTTCATTCCATGTAGGAAGGATGTTTTTTTTTCATTCCCCCATAGAATAGAATGATATATAATACAATTAAATTATCTTTTTCTTATAATATTCAATAACTGTTAATTTTTTATAAATTTCAAAATCATTTAAATAATTTTTTTATTTTTAAAAGTTAAATTATTTTTTATCATATTTATATTTTAAGATTTTATGGTATATTGTTCTTTTAATTTTGTAATTTTTTTTAGTTACAGATAATTCTTTTTCAAATATTTGCAGAATATATAATATGTATTTTGAACGAAATAAAATATGTTCATATGTAATTTATTTAAATATCATATATATCCTAATTAAAATGCTAAATATCATATTTATCCTATCTATAATTTAAATATCGTATTTGCCCTAAATAAATATAAAAAATATCATATATACCCAAAATCTATTTTTTAGATATTTTTAAATTATATTTTAAATATTTCTGATTATTTAAAAACATTTTAATTTCAAAATAATCCAAATTGACCTTAATACCCTTGTCTATTCTATCTGTTAATCCAGATTTCTTATACTACAAACCTTTACCGTTTTCACGTAAAGCCCTATCAACGACCAATCGGTCAATCAACGCAGGTAATCGTCGTCCCCACTGTCGACGTTGTACCCTGGTCGCCGCTACCTACCGGTTGCTCCACCATCAATTGTGTGTTTTGTAATTTCTGTCAATACTAGATACATGCTACCTACCGTTCCCGATTTCTTATTTCTGTTGGGAACTCGTTTTGATCAAGTAATGCTGAATTGAAATTGATTTCTTTTCATTGATTTTTTATTTCTCTGTTGCTGTTGGGAAACGCGGCGGCTACAATTCCTAATTTCTTATTCCTCTATTTTCATGTTGTTGATCGGCTCATATTCATGTGTTATGTGAAGCGTAACAACTGCTTAAATCGAATTCATGAGATGCGTTTTAGTGACACAAATGGATTCATGGCCCATGAATTGTTTGCTAATTTGATTGGCTCATATAATCTGTTATAATAAGTCTTCATCAACCATTATAAAAGGCTTATCATTTTGTTTGTGCCACTAGAAGCTTTTCGAAGTAGTATGCATATATCACATATTTTCGAACTATATTGACGAGGGGATTAAAAAAAAAGGGCTCATTTCAGCGATTTCAAGAAAGGATTATCATTTTGTTTGTTATAATAAGTCTTCCTCACCCATTATAAGGGTATAATAGTCATTTGATAAAAAATAATGATTAAAAAATATTAAAAAAGTTTAGGGAAATATGATACTTTTAATATTTATTTAGGACAAATATGATATTTAGATTATAGATAGGGCAAATATGATATTTAGCTCTTTAATTAGGGTATATATGAAAATGTCACTACTTTTAACTAACAAACATTTATTTTATAAAATGACATTATTTTCTTTATTTATTAAATTTACTTTATTTAGCTTTTTATATATTACTAAAAAAAAATACTATGTTTGAATGAATTAATTCATTCATTCGAGCCAACCAAACATGACAATGAAACGTAATGATTCATTCCAAACAGAATCTATGTCTTTTGTCCACAATGTTTTTTCAGGAATGGAAAATTAGAGGGCGCTTAATAACTTTTAAAAATTATAATTAGAGTTGTAAACGAACCGAACGTTCAGCGAACCATTCATGGACTGTTCGGCAGGAAGTTCGTTTATGTTCATTTATTTAGTAAATGGATGAACACGAACACAAATTCTCATAAACGAATGAACATGAACAATGGTCTCGTTCGTGAACGTTCATTTATGTTGTTCGTTTGCCTTCGTTTATGTTTGTTCATTTAAGTTCCCTTTATGTTCAATTATATTTGATAATATTACAATATTATATGTTCGTTTATGTTCGTATATGTTCAATTATGTTTGTCTATATCTGTTCATTTAGGTTTGTTCGTTTATGTTCGTTTAGCATGTTCACGAACATAAACGAACGAACATGAACACAATAATTTGTTAAACGAACGAACATGAACAAGAAAATTCGTTTGTTTATCCATTCGTGTTCGTTCGTTTGTTCGACTAACTTAAACGAACGAACATGAACAATCCCTCATTCGTGTTCGTTTGATTCGTTTACGGCCCTAATTATAATAAAATAATTAGCTTTAACAAAAAACAACATGGAATACATTATTTTGAACAATATACAATTTGATATGCTTTTAATTAGATATGCTAACAAACTCTTATTTACTGGTCATTTAGTTTGTAAAATGATAAAATATATATTATCGAATTACTATAAATTAAAACATATTTTTTGTTGTGATTTATGATAATATTTTTTAGGGTAAATTGCAAAAAAGTCATTAACTTTTTAAAAATTCTCGATTTTGACACTGTGTTTTAAAATTTGGCTATTAAATCATCAGGTTTTTAAAAAATTTGCAAAAGTGACCATATAACCGGCTGCATTGGTAGTTCCGGTAACCTGACATCGTTAATTTGATAAAGGGATAAAAGTGTTAAAAGTTGAATAAACACTTCACCCCTCGCAACCCTTTCCTTCCCGCTTTCACTCCCACTGCGCACACCATCACTGCTACCATCACAACTCCATCGACTTTCTCCGGCGTCTGCACCTCCACCGTTCTCCGGTATCAGCACTTCTTCCAGGTAAGTTATTGGCTTATTTTGTTCCCACAGCTCACACTCACGCACACCGAAGTCAATCTTCAATTAAGACCGGCTCGACCCAATAACAGCCGCACATAGCACCATTCTTCGGTATCTGCACCTCGTTCGTGTTCTTCATTCTTGCTTCTCACCTTTCACCCTCACGCACACCATTGTCGGTCTTCGATTTGGGAATTGGGTCAGTTGCACACCGATTTCAGTCTCTGATTTTGGCAAGAATCATAAGTGTTTAATTAGGTTTAGATTTGATTTTTAACAGGAATGATAAATTGACAAAGGAGAACATGGAAGAACCCACATTGTCGAATGAAAAGGACACTGCTCAGAGGTAAGTTTTTTCTGTATTCTCGTTTATCAAAATAGTTACATGGATTCAATGTTTATTGGAATTTCTGATTTTGGAAGTTGATTCTTTACAGGGAAGGAGAAACATCAAGTGAATCAGATGATAAAGCCTTTGTGGTTGATCAGGAATTAGATGATAGTGATGGAGATCAAGAATGTGGTACTCAGATTGTAAAACCTATCTATGATGATTTTTTGTACGACTTATGCCATGTCCCCGTTACAAATGATAAAGTTGATGATGAAGTTATCAAAGAAGATGGCATATCAGACAATGAAAGGAACATGGATGATGATGATATAGTTGAAAGTGTTCCTGAATATGGTATGCATGACTCGTGTGTAGATTGGAAGAAGATGAAACCACACATTGGGGAAATGTATGCTAATCAACAACAGTTACGTAATTGTTTAACAAATTATGTTGTCGCCAACGGTTATCCAATAAAGGTGGTGAAATCTTCTAGTGAAAGGCTTCAAGCGAGCTGTGGTACCGATAAGAAAGGGAAAAAATGTCCCTTCAAACTCTGGGTATCCTGGATGAACAATGAAAAATCCTTTCAGATTAAGGGACTTAATGAAACACACACTTATATTAGGGACTTTAGGCATGCTGCTATGGTAGGTCCATACTGTATTGAAAAACAATTACTTAAAAAGTTAACTACAAATCCAAGAATGAAAGCTAAAGAGATGAGAGCAGAAGTAAAGAATAAGTTTTTATGTGAAATGTCAAAGGATCAATGCTACAGGGCAAAGAAGAAAGCATTGGAAATTATAAATGGCAAGCTAACAGAACATTATGCATGTGTATGGGACTATGCAAATGAGGTTATCAGATCTAACCCAGGAAGTACAACCAAAGTAGGTGTCACGGTCAATCCAGATGGAAACACTTATTTTCATAGGTTTTATGTTTGCTTCAAGGCAGTAAGCGAAGGGTGGAGTAGGGGTTGCAGAAGAGTTGTTGGTTTAGATGGTTGTTTCCTTAAAGGCCAATGCAAAGGAGAGTTGCTTACTGCAATTGGTAGGGATGGGAACAACCAGCTGTATCCAATTGCGTGGGCTGTCGTTGATGTTGAGAACAAGGCAAATTGGCAATGGTTTCTAGAGTTGCTAGTCGATGACATAGGTGTACAGCAAGGTGGTGGTCTGACTATTATTTCTGACCAACATAAGGTAATGAAACATAATATTTGTTTACTATTTGTTTACTATTTGTTCATATTTATCTATTAATGATAAAATTTATTAAATTTGAAAATTAACAGGGATTAGTGGAGGCTGCAAACATCGTTCTGCCTTTAGTGGAGCACAGGCAATGTGCAAGACATGTGTACGCAAATTTCAAAAAAACCTATAATGGTGTGGATTATAAAAGATTGTTTTGGGGAGCAGCCACTTCAACTACCGAGGCATCTTTTCTTGGTGTAATGAAGGAATTGAAGGCTATGAATAATAGTGCATATCAGTATCTCATTGACAAGGACCCCGACACTTGGAGTAGGGCATTCTTTGCTGAAGGAAGGGCTTGTGAAGCTGTGGAAAATGGTATATCGGAAAGCTTCAATTCTATCATACTCGAGGCAAGGACAAAACCGATACTAACCATGTTGGAGGAGATACGAATTTATACTATGGAAAGGTTTTGCAGAATGTCAACAAAACACCTGACATGGCTAGAAGAATGCCAGGGAGGCCTACAACCAAAAGAAAAAGACATGTCACAAAGGATGATGGGGGATATACGAGACTAAGGGCTACAGGTGGCACAACAATTTGAAAAAACTGCTGGGAATCTGGACACAACAAAAGAACATGTAAAAATCCAGCAAAACCACCACCACCAAAAGAGAAGAAAAAATGGGAAGACCCTTAAAGACAAGCCAGACTGAGACAGGAACCAAAGCTGGTGAAACTTATGGATCTGGAACAAGCACTAAAAGAAAGGTATTTTGGTGATTTTAAAAGTAGCTTGTTATTTATTGTTGCATTATCAAAGTAGATTGCTATTTTGTTGTTGCATTCTCAAAGTAGACTGCTATTTTTTGTAAAACTTTCTCAAAGTAAATTGTTATTTCTTATTGCTTTCTAAAAGTGGATTGCTAAATGACATTTTTATGTGATCAGGGCAAGGAGAAATTGGTTGCATGTGGTGCAAGGGTAAATGAAGGTGTTGAGGAAGGGCTGCAAGATGTAGTAGTTGAACAAACATTAAGGGACGATGGAAATGCAGCAAACCTTCTGGAGTCGGGGTACTCAAAAGATGAGGTACTACATGTTTTGCAAGAATCACCATTTCCATTAGAAGTAGCAGTCATGACCCCTGCAGAAGAAGAAAATCCCATTACTCATTCTCCTGATATGGTTCCTGAAACACAACAGAATTTTGAGATTGATAAAGGAATTGAAGAAACCCAACCCTCCAAGCAACTGCTCAAAAAGAGAAAGAAGTCTGAGAGAATACTAAAAAGAAAGCTAAGTCAGCAGATCGGTTCTACAGGTGCAAGCAGCGGGGATCCTCTAACTATTGACTAGGCGAAAGTTGGGAATTGTAGGGGTAGATGGCAATTATTTTGTATGCCCTTTTTGTAGTAAATTGCCCCGTTGGAAATATGTCATTTTGTAAATGTATAGCCAAACTTGAGTACCCTTTTTGTAAATTGGATCGGGTACTTGGAAATTACTAGGTTGGAAATTGCAAAAGTTAGGAATTGTAGGGGTACATGGGCCATTATATTGTATGCCCTTTTTGTATTAAATTTCCCTGTTGGAAATATGTTCTTTTGTAAATGGTATACCCAAACTTGAGTATCCATTTTGTAAATTGGGTTGGGTACTTAGAAATTACTAGCTTTGATACAATGTTGATAATTATGGTTTTAGTCGTTAACTTTGCATAATAGCATCAAACTTCCAATTTTTGTCACAAATAACATTGAACTTTGCTTCTTCTTTTTTCTTATTTTTTGCATAAAAATCATTTAATTTTCTAAAATTTTCGATTTTGTCACTAACTTTTATGAAAAATTGCTAATATGACTATATGACCTGTAACTTGTTAACATCCCGTCGTATGGTCAATTCTGCAACTTTTTGTAAAACATAATGACTAAATTGTAATTTTTTTTTAAAAACATAATGACTTAATTGCAAAAAATTAAAACACAGTGTCAAAATCGAGAATTTTGAAAAAGTTAGTGTCTTTTATGCAATTTACCCAAAAATTTATATATTACGAACATATTTTTCAAGGAAAAAAAACGCATAGGATATGCATATAAAATTTTGAATATTTTCAAACCACACTACGCAATAAAAAAACTTAACTTTTTAAATAGAACGAATCACTTTAAAAATTGTAGTATATTTTTTAAAAAAATTATTTTTTTCGAAAAAACATAATTAAAAAAGCTATTTAAAAAAGCTAATTAAGAGAAATATGATTGGATTTATTAGCCAAAGCTTCTCAATACAAGACAAGATTTAAAGTGGTTAGTCATAAAGGAGTTATGAAGTGAAAGGTACAACTATCGTAAAGTTCGGTTGCGAGGGGGTTTTGATGACAAAACTCTTATGCTTATCAACAAAATATTTGATATAATTTAGATATTTTAAATGGGTAACCTTAGATAAAAAAAAATTTATACGAGTGAATGTATGTGTATGTTGATCTCTACATATATATGTTTCATCATAAGTTTTTTTTTATTATATCCTATTTTTAAATGTATGTGTTAAAAAACTTTCCTGATGATATATATATATATATATATATATATATATATATATATATATATATATATATATATATATATATATATATATAGATAAGCGATCCGGTGAGGACACTTCTTAAAGTGAGGACTCGTGAGGACACCTTAAAAAAATTGAAAAAAAATAAAACAAAAATATAAGTAATAAAATGGATCATAGTACTATGTTGGAGAAAAAAAAAATTCGAAAAAAAACTTGTGGATCATTATTTTTTTTTATAATGAAACAATGATCCACAAAATAAAATTTTTTGTGTATCATTACTGTTTCTCCATGATCCAAATTTTTTTTTCCAATTTTTTTTGGATCATGATATAGTACTATTCTTGATTTTATGATTTGTATTTTTTTTAAATTTTTTTTAAATTTTTTTAAGGTGTCCTTACGAGTCCTCACCAAAAAAATAGTCCTCACCGGAACGGGACCCTATATATATATATATATATATATATGTGATGGTCAAATCACACAACACACACTCACACATATAATGAAAGTTTATTTAAAATTACTCATTCTAAAATATGAGAATATAAAATATAATTATTACCTAATTTCATTTCTTGATGTAATATTACAAATTAATCGAAGTTATAAAAATAATATGTAATGCTCTTTTGCACCAACAAACGACAAAAGAGTAGTCTCAAACACGTTTTTGTTGCGTAGGATATGCCTCAATTATAATAAGTAATAACGTAAATGTATTTAATAGAGCTACATGTTTATATGTATATTGATGTTTTATCTTTTTCTCAATATAATGTAATAAATGATTTTTGGACAGTATGTAACTATTTACATTCTAGAACCAAAATATATAATATTTTATCAAAAACTATAAGGCAGATTATATTATATATATATATATATATATATATATATATATATATATATATATATATATATATATATATATATATATATGGATAGGTTCAACATAGAACCAAATTATACTGGCTAACCATAGAATCACGTGAAAATTGTCTATGAATATATATATGTGATTTTCATGTTCATAAATGAACATATATTCATAAGTGAACATGGGTTATTATATGGTTAGCCAGTATAATTTGGTTCTATGTTGAACCTGTCACTATATATATATATAAAGAAAAATGACATTATAACCTAACGAGAAATTAACTTCTGGTCTAAAAAGTCCTTAAAGTATTTTTCTTGCTTTCTAAGAGAATAACGTCAAATTTAACCTATTAATTAGATTCATCTAACCTTTACAACCGGCTAGAGGGTTAGATTTTGCCTATGCCTTGTTATTACTGTGTCTTTTTGCAAAATAAGTGTTAGATTGCAACAAAAAGTCATTGAACAACGACCTGAACGAAGATGGTCGGACAGGTTCTCGATCGGGCACTTCTCTGTAACAATAGCCTAAACAAAGAATCTAAACATGGAAATCATCGCCAATTGACCATTCTCAAGCTCCTTAACCTTCAACTCAGCAGATGCTTTTGGGTCATCTGCCAATCTAAGAGGGTAAAATGCCCCACCGGGGTAAATCTTGTCCAGCCCTTCACCTAGCGGGCCACCACCAACATGGTATCCTTCAATAAGCCCTATGAGGACGACTTGAGATGCCCAGATAGCAAGTATGCTTTGGTATGGCTCAAATTAGGGTTTCCAAGGTAGTCAAGACCTCTTTGTAAGAAAATCTGGAACCCACCTTGAACCAGACAGCTTTGCCGAATGTGACACCGGAATTGGAAAAAATCTCGAGGAAGACGCACCCGAGTGCACCGAGAGTGGATCACCACGAACTCACGGTTCTTGGCAAAGGTGTTCGAGTCAGTTGAGAGTCCAAAGGTGTCCCACCAGTAGTCGTCAAGGAATTTGCCAATCATGTATGATGGGGTTTTCTCGGAGAATGGACCCAAGTAATTTCGACGATCTAGTTCGTACCTGTCGAACCAATTATATGTTATATTACAGTTGGTTCTCATTGCTATGAATTTGAAAACGGAAAAATATCAATATGCGAGTTTTAATTTACCAAATGCTTTATGGTGCACTTTTGACAGTGCGACGCATGGTGAAGCGGCTGCCATTGAAGGTGCTGGTCCTTCTAATGAGCTCGCTCTGTGGCTTCAACCTAGCTTCACAAGTTGATTGGACATACGTCGCATCACTAGAAGTTGTTCCCTTAGAAAGCAAGTGTCTAAGCTCTAACCCTCTAACCGGTTGTAAAGGTTATAGAGATCTAATTAACAGGTTAAATATGACGTTATTTCCTTAGAAAGCAAAAAAAAAAAAAACTTTAGGGATCTTTTAAACCAGAAGTTGATACTTCGTTGTGCTGTAGTGTCATTTTGCCATAAAAACACTACGTTTTTATAGAAAATTAATTTTTACAATGTGTTTTTTTTTTCAATTAAGACATCAAGTTTTACAAAAGTTTGATTTTGACATTATATTTTCGGATTTGCTTTAATGTTCTATTTAACCGGTCAACCCATGTAGGTGTCGAAGCTGAAAAAAATAATATAGTAACGTAATTGAAAAAATATAGTGATAAAATCGAACATTAGTGAAAACTTAGTCAAGAAAACATGACATAATTATATATGCTATGAATAAATTTTATCTGCCCACTTTGAAAGCAAAGAGTTTGTTCAAGAAAACATGACATAAGTATAACTGCTACAAATAAATTTTTAAGGAAAAAAAATTCATCTTTGAAACATACGCAATTATTGTATAATGCAACATAAACTCCTTATATTCAAAATTTTTGATTTCTCCAGCATCCTTGATCACAATGTGTAATTGTTTGATTTTCATAGTCAAAATTCTTCTATCATTGAGACAACTTAATTGCAAATGCATAATTTAACACATGAGGTTTGCTAAATCTAAAACTTAATGTTTCTATCTAATTTTCTATATTTTTATTGTAAGTTCATATAAGTCGTTTGACTTCGTAACTCTAAGTTTCTATAAGTTACTTGAGTTCACGTCATCGGTGTTCCTTGATTTTTAAATATATCAAGGATCATTGCATAGAAGATGATGAGTTTTCACAAAAAATTATTTTTGATATTGTGTTTTTTAGTAAAGTCGCTATATTTATTTTATTTTATTTTTACAATTTTGAAACCTAGAATGTGATGTCACCAAAAAGTATCACATCATCATGTCATGTCAGCGTCATGTCATCAAATACTTACACATCACCATGTCATGTCAACTGACAATCAGATGACCCGTTAAATGGTCAATATTGAAATAAATTGGAAAATATAGTGTCAAATTCGAGCTTTTGTGAAAATTTAGTGTCTTCATTTTAAATAAATAACACAATGTGAAAATAAAAATCTTGTAAAAACTTAGTGTCTTTTGTGCAATTTTTCCATAATTATTTATCTTTTTAGTTATCAGGAAAATACCTAATGACAGTTTCAATGCTTGTAGTTTTAATTTCAATAATTACAATTTTGGTACTTATAGTTTAAATTTGATGTATTGGTCCTTGTAATTTTTCAATTTAGGATAATTACAATTTCGGTGTCTGTAGTTTTTAATTTGTATAATTACAGTATCAGTCCCTATAGTTTTAAATTTGCATTAATTACAGTTATGGTTCCTATAGCTTACAATTTAGGATGATTATAGTTTTGGTCCCTTTTTTTTTAAATTTCTTGAATTATATTTTGGTCTCCTTAGTTTTTAATTTCAATAATTATAGTTTTGGTCTTGTAAATTTTAATTTGCATTAATTACAATCTTAGTCCTTATAGTTTTTAAGTTAGGATAACTAAGGTTTTAGTCCCTATAGTTTTTAAGTTGCATTAATTACAATTTTATTCCTTGTAGTTTAATTTAGAAAATTACTGAATTACACTTTTAGTCCCAGTAATTTTTATGCATTAATTATAGTTTTTATCCTTGTAGTTAACGAGCGTATTTTTCCACGCGCTGCTGCGGTATAATTTGCTATGAAAATTTTTTCCAAAATAATAAATATTTAAAAAACCATACAAAATACAAAAATGCAAAATTCTTTAAAAACAAATTTGTTACAAAAATATTGTAAAAGAAGTTAGTCAAATTTAAAATAATAATAATAATTTTGAAGAACAGAAAATGTAAAGATATAAAAAAAATTCGAGTTTTTTTAAAATGTTACTTATTAAAAAAAGTAAGGAAAATTGTAAAAATAATTTTAAAAGAAGTTTTAAAGAGAATTTTTAAAAAAGTTGCAAAAGAATTTAAAAGAAACTCATTTTAGAAAAAACTTGTGAAAACGTTTGCATCAAATTTGTAAAACCATTTAAAAGTGGGCAAAAAAATACTTAAAGAAAACTATGCATAATTATAAAAAATATATATGTACTAAATTTATAAAAAAAAATTGAATTATGGGTAAAAGTTGTAGAAAACAAAAGTTGAAGGGTGGGAAGTGGTGTGAAGTGAAAAAAATAAATTGAAAAGAGAATTTTTAGAAAATTTGTAAAAGAATTTAAAAGAAATTTATTTAAAAAAAACATTGTGGAAAACGTTTGCACCAAATTTGTAAAACTATTCAAAAGTGAGGCAAAACAATAATAAAAAAACTATGGAAAATTTTTAAAAGAAATATGTACCAAATTTATAAAACAAATTTGAATTATGGGTAAGAGTTGTAGAAAACAAAAGTTGAAGAGTGAGAAGTGTTGTGAAGTGAAAAGAAAGAAATTGAAAAGGAGGAAGATTCGAACCCTACTCCTTTCTTTGCAAATACAGCTTACATTCCACCAGAACAAATACATCTTTCGTTATTGTATTGAACTTAAATGTATTTGAAGTCAAAATGAGGCGCAAGTTAGCCAAACCCCAAAATGAACAGTAACCAGCTCATCTTAAGCGGCAATAATTGTATATATATATATATATATATATATATATATATATATATATATATATATATATATATATATATATATATATATATATAAATATATATATATATATATATATATATATATATATATATAATTTAGATTATCCATAATTATGCTCTTTAGGTCCAAGATTGGAAATTTTTACATAGATGCTCATTGTGGCTGCCAAAAATTACACGCTTGGTCCTTGAGACTATTACCGTCAAGCCTCTTCTATTAAAGGTTCAGGAATGGCCATTTTATTGCGTTTTTTGTCATTTTAGTTTTTATTATAAAAATTATTCATTATATCTTATAATAGAACGTCCTCTCTTTGTCTTTTTTTAATTATTTTGTATATATGTAACTCAAATAAAGAAAACGCACAAGTAAGCTTACATACCAATATTTTGTATTGGTTTATTTAGTCGAAGATATAGGATGAATATATACGCCACAATGAGAACCATCACCACTCGTTTATTTCTTTTGACACATGGTGATAATCATAACATAATTTGTATTTATGGCATAAATTAGAAAATTTTGAATCACTATTGCATTAACTAGAAAAATAAATATTCACATAAATTAATAAAATAAATGTAAATGTTGTATATATGAACATTTAGTTGTGTCATGTCTCGAGTTAGCATATTCTCAATTAGAATGTTGTTACTTTAGTTATAGAATGAACGTGTTTTTGGAACGACAATTTTTATTAGAGAACTAGTGGGACCCCGTGCTCCGCACGGGTCCACACGATATCCACACCAAAGCAGCATATTGTTTCCGGTTCCAAAATACAATGCTATAGTTGGAAAGATTTTTCAAATTCCATAACTTAATAAGAAAAATGTTGCAATAAAAAGAAATGAAAGCAGCTTCTTATTACAGCAATGTACTTTCAAAGATTTTGAAAATTAATGATAAGTTGTAAATCAGATTTTGATCGTTCTCCCCGTGCTCCGCACGGGTCAGGAGAAATGTGTTGACATTCAATACGTACGCAACTTAAAAGATAGATAATTTCTCTTTATTGGTAATGGATAAATTCAGTTGCATTTAATGTACTTACAATCAGATGACATACCTTGAAATATTTGTAACACCAAGTAGAGATTGTATCATATCCGATGTGCTAAAGTACATCAATTTCCCAATAACCGATTGACATTTATGGCGTACGGGTGCATTCACACTTGACCCATATATCTACAAGACAAAAAGAAAAAGGTACATTTGTTAAGTATGTTGCTAAAATGAGCCATGGGTGTTCCCACTAAAAACTGACCTGAATGAGAACAGGAAGAAGGTCCATTCCAAATTGCAGCAAAAGGCCAAGATGATCGGTCACTAACTTCTCTTTTTCTGGTACACCACCACTTGTTTCTTCCTGTTTGGCAGGTGACTTTCTTATAAGAGGCCCTTTTACAAATAAGTTAGAGCTTGAAGGAAGAGATATGGTTCGTTGAAAAGGGAATCTGTGGAGGATATCTCATTCGCCTTGTTAATCATGTCCTGCTTCAACCTACTAATCCTTCCATCCCCCATTTCCAGAAAATCTTTAAAAGACAATTTTTTTTACAACTAAAGATCAATTTCAAAAGTTTCTTTAATAAAATTGAACGAATTAGCTGATTTTAATTTCTGATTAGAAAGATAAGGCGCCTCTTCAAACACTTGATATGCATCTAATTTTACTGATTTTTTTGATAAAGAAAGCTTATTCAAATGAACCTAAATTTAATGTCGGAAATTCACAAAGAAAGAATATAGTAAAAAAAAGCAATACATACCTTTTGATTGTCATTTTTGCTCCACATTATTGATAAATACTTTGACGATGCTTCTAAAAAGGAAATTATTTGAACCTGCAATCAGGCTTGGTGATAAGGCTCGATCACTACATCCCATCCCGATTTTGACATCAATAAGTAAGTTGACTAATAAAAGAGCATAAATTGATAGCTGTAAGCATAAGCATATGTCAATAAATACATTAACATAATGATTTAAAAGACTCCGAAAAAACTTGCTTCTCCTCAAAGTACACCAGGTTGCACAATTTTAGAATTGCATCAACAAAAAGAAAAGAACCTTTAGTTGTAATACTATTTACAATGAAATTTCGATCAAAGGAAAACGTGAATACCGTATTGACTTCACGAATTCAAAGGCCAACCAAAAAGAGATGGCAGATATCATGATTCAAGGGCTTAGGATTCCTTTTCTCAACATTTGCTAAGAGTTCTTTATTTGTGTAATCAACCTTGCATATGATCATTCTAGTTGAGTTGTTAGTAGTGTTGCTACCTATTGAAGATTAAAGATCAAGTATTGGATGTGTTATAGCAAAATCTTCGGTTTACTTTCTATACACAAGTCTCGGGCATTAATCTTATTAATTTGGCCACGTCATAAAACTTTATTATGCTAACCGAAATTATAACGTAGTTTGCTACACAACAATCACGTTTAAAGGCTCACAGTGGAAAAAATAGAAGTTGCTAATATACAACCTCTCAATTTGCATGAAGAACTATGCAACAGTCTTGAGCAAAGCATCCATAACAGCGTCCCTTGTTGGTAATGCCGGAATCGCCCCTCTTTCTATCACAGTAATCGCACCACACGCATTTGCAAAACTCAAAGCCTCAATTAACCTCTTTTCATCTTGCAACAATGACAAATCTTCAGCAAGTTTTGATAATACCCCTGCCACAAATGCATCCCCCGCACCCGTTGTATCCACAGTATCCACCTTCAAACCCTTCACTTTCCCACTAAACTCCTATAAAAATTAACCAAAATGGTAAAAAGTTTATGCACATAATATGATTAAACAAAAAGAAAAGAAAATATATTATTACCTTGGTGTAATATCTGCAACCATCGGGTCCTTCTGTCACAGGTAACAATTTAAGATTTTTATGGTACAATTTACGGACAACATTGTCATCATACGGATCTTCTCCCTTTGTCAAAAACTCAATCTCCTCTTCACTTATCTGGTTATCAATAATAGCTGAAAACATTAGGCACAGGGGCAAAAATGTAAAAGTGACTACGGAAAACAGAAAAAAGAATTACCTTGATGATGTCAGCGGTATCTCAAATGCTCAAGATACCTTCTCTAGCACTCTCTGCAGATGGCCATAAAAGAAGCCTGAGATTGGGGTCATATGACAAAAGTACCCCTGCATCCTTTGCGACTTTTGTAGCAGCAATATGTGCGGATTTGCATGGTTCTGTTATTAAACTTATGGAACCGTAATGAAATATTTTTGCCTGTGTGAAATTGAGGTATAGTGAGGATTTAAAATTTGGTTTAGTTGGTTTCTAAGGAGATTGGCATATATTTGAATACCTTTTTTATTAAATCTAGGTCAAGTTCGGATTCTTGTAGAAGCATATCAGCACTAGGATTTCTATAAAACATGAATTCGTGTTGGCCATTTTTTTTTAATGTCACGAAAGCTAAAGCGGTACGTGCACCGGGATCGAAGCGCATTCCTTCGTTGTTTACATTGTTTTGTTTTAGAATGTCTGCAAGCATGTAACCAAATTCATCTTCTCCAACTTGTAAATCAAGTCATTTAGTTAGTAATTTGTTAGCAGTTTTTGAATAAATTGTGGAGGATTGAAATAGATATAGAGGAATGAATACCTTTCCAATGAAAGCATATGAACCACCAAGGCGAGCAATACCTACAACAACATTTGCAGGTGCACCACCAGGTGGTTTTTTGAAGGCAGGTGCTTCAGCTAACACAATTCCATTTATTGTAGGGACGAAATCTATTAACATTTCACCAAAGCAAACCACAAGTGAGGATTCATCGGTTTCTGGTGATCCCTGAACACTTGCGGAAACTTTTCCCGAAAGGAATTAGGCTAAACGTTACCAAGTGAAACAAATTTCATAACAGTTTCAATAATATCGAAAGGAAATCTACATAAAATAACACGGTCTAAGGAAAGATCAACAGTACCTGGCCGTGCGCAAGCTGAGGACGAAAATCGGGACGATGAATGAGTCGATGGCGTTAATGTTAAGCCGGAAGCTTTCACAGTACTACACAGTCTCGAATCTGATGAACTTCACAACCGATTTGACCAAGAAGAAGGTCGGAAATTCGAAGGAATAGCATTAAATCAGAGAGCAGGGGACTGAACTAAAGCCATAAAACGCAGCATTGATGGGTGGTTGTGGATCAAACAAATTACCAGAGATCCCAATTCTCAGCAACTAATCAAGTTTCGTTACAAATTAAAAACAACTTGAAAGTAATGATGTCAAAATGGAATCCGCTTCTTGGAGTTATATTCCCATTGAAATAACCGTATGAATTTCAATAAAAAAACAGAAACCCTAGTTCTTATGGGGCCACCTGGCCATAGAGGGATGCGGAGAATGCCAAGGGATGACAGTAGGTTACATTAGTAGTGTGTCCAAACCAACGGCCTTCGATGTTAACGGGAATTTAACGTTCATTACTTGTAGTGCAGACACCACCGCCTACCACCATAAGCGGCAGCCGGCGCCTCCCGCTGCCGTCCTACAACCGCCGGTGACGGCTTTGCTGTCATCAGTTTCCTCCAGCAACGATTATTGTTGCTTCAAACTGGTTTTCTGACTTCAAACTCCCATTCCCTAAATCTCGATCTGCCTCATCTCCCTTTCGATTCTTTCTGTTGGTTGTCGAAGAAACGAAAGAACCAAATTGCAAATACTACTTTCGAGAAGAACAACACAGACGACGATCGTAGAGAAGGACGGGGAAATGACATGCAAGCCGCGAAAATACTCCGATAAGAAGTAAGAAATCGACTGAAGACGGATATTCGACAAAGTGGAGAAGCAAGGAAAGCAACCAGGAGAAAAGAGAGAATAAATGTGAACATACGCCAAATAAGAAAGCGGTGATGAACACGTGTCCGAGCCGATAACTGTGTACAACCCTAGTGTTACACATTTAAAAAGAAGCATATGTCACGTATGAAAAAATCACGCAATTGTCACACATTTAAAAAGAAGCACATGTCACGTATGGAAAAATCACGCAATTTAATATATAGTATAATAACAAGATGTTATAAAATACAATATATTACAATGAAGAAATAGAAATATTAGGGTTGTATAACATACATACTCAATTAACCTTACACTTTTTGCTCCTATTAAAAAATATCCAAAAGTAAGGTTGAGAAGCAATCTTGTCAATTAGAATGCTCCTATTAGAGAATAACAAGATGTTATAAAATACAATATATTACAATGAAGAAATAGAAATATTATCAATACATCATCGTCTAGAGTTTCAACAATTAATTATATATTCTATGTGCCTTTTATGTTATATTTTATTTTTGAGCTAATTTTTATTAAATGTTGTTTATTATCAGCTAATAGCTTGTTATCAATTAGTCTTAAATACAGTTTAATTTTCACAAAATATTTAACATTATTATATAAATCTCTAAGAAATTAGAAAAGTAATATCTCTTTTTTTATTAGATAAAATCAAAGTCAAAATACTAGCCAGTACTTTGTTAGACGATATAATTTAATAAGATTCAAGCTATAACCTCTATATTGTACACAAACACCAATTGCTTAAACAAATTCAACTGGTTCGAAAAATGCTGCAAATTATATTTAATTATTACACAATGTCGTCAATTATATAATTGGTTTGACTTTGATATAATTATCTTTTCGCATGTCTCAAAGTGTGTTATCAAGGCTTTATATACAAATATTCTCTTTATCCTTCATCAAATCTCACCCGAAGAAAATATAAATACAATAATTAGAACATGCCCACTTATATAAACTATTGTATATACTTGAATATTTTAATAGTGTCAGAATATTAATCTATATGTGTTCGTGTTCCATGACAAAGATCCGTTCATGATTAAAATTTTTTAAAAAAAATCATTAATTAGCTTTATATTTCGTAAAAAGGTCAATGATGTCCAAATTGTAAAATGCATACGAGTGATGATGAACGAATGAATAATTGGTGTCATGGTGGTCTTTCTATCTATATGAATGGACGGTGTTGATTGCGTTTACCTTTGTTTGCAAGAGAACCACTAAAAACCTTTTCCATGAAATGGACGATAAAGAAGATACCATGCAAAAAGGAGAATTTAGTCCATGTTATTTTAGAAGACAGCTTCACTTCCAAGAAACCTAAATAAAGTATTTTGTTTTGCAATTCGGGGTTCGACAGCCGTCCACTTCTATGAAAAGTAAAAGGTGATACAACAAAAAAGAACATCAAAACATCAAATCAGTCGGTTTTATTTTGGAGAAACATCAATATATATATATATATATATATATATATATATATATATATATATATATATATATATATATATATATATATATATATATATATATATATATATATATATATATATATATATATATATATATATATGGGTTCAATGCAGAACCAAATTAAATCATCTAACTGCAGAACCACATTTATAACCCTTGGATCATTATATCAATGGTCTAAATTAAAAAGGATGTACAAAAATATCATACGCCTTATGTAGAGAATCACTTCCAACCAAGGGCATAATGGGGTTTCAGCCTATTCATCTTCGTAACCCACCTTCCTGGGTCAGATTCACCACCGCCATCAACAACTTTTTCACAGACAACACCATAGCCACCATACTTGCAACTCTATAAAAAACAAAGCAGAAAAAGGAACGATGATCGAGCTTTGTAAAAGTTATTTTAACAAATTCGTACAATCCCTAGATTACAGCAATCTTAGATTTTCAAAATTGATTTGATTTTTAGCAATCGTGGCTTGTAATCAATGTCTTGTTAGTAGCGATTCAATCATGATCAAAAATTTCGATTGTGTGGTTTTTGGTGGAATAAATTGATTCCAGAAATCAAATTGATGGCGTCCTTTTTCTTGTCGCTGTAATGGTTCTCGTATTTCATCAATACATGTTCATCAATGAACATATGTTCATCAATGAACATAAGGAAGTTATTTCACCAGGTAGGTATAAAATCTTATCCCTAGATTACAAATCGCTACTATGTGGTTTTTGGTGGAAGAAATTGATTCCAGAAATCAAATTGATGGCGTCCTTTTTCTTGTTGCTGTAATGGTTCTCGTATTTCATCAATATATGTTCATCAATGAACATATGTTCATCAATGAACATATGTTCATCAATGAACATATGTTCATCTATGAACATATGTTCATCAATGAACATACGTAGTTATTTTATCAGGTACGTACATTATCTTATCCCTAGATTATAAATCACTATTGTGTGGTTTTTGGTGGAAGAAATTGATTCCAGAAATCAAATCGCATGTCGTGGCCGATCCGTTAGCCTCTCTCCCAATTCAACCTCTTAGCTCCTCCATGTTCTCCGATGACCTCACATACCCAGATGATATTCTCTCTTTCGACAATGGAGACTTCGACATCACCTTTGACGATATGCAACTCCCTTCAGATACTGAAGACTTTTTCAACTCCACCTTCAATCCTACCAATCCGATTGATTTGTCATCCTCCGATCTCGAATTCAATGCCTTTATGATGGTGCTAATTTTTAGGTATTTTGATTAATTGGACGATCTTACCCTTTCCTCCTCCATCTAATCTCACGGCTAGGAACGTAGTTCTGTGGTTAGGTGATATATATTTGGTTCTGCATTGAACACATCTATATATATATATATATATATATATATATATATATATATATATATATATATATATATATATATATATATATATATATATATATATAACTCTTATAATAGAGGCCATTATGAATATGGTTCAAGATATGTCTCATTCTTGCACCATATTCATTTGAAACTTACAAAGCTTTTTAGTTTCATATAATTAAACATGTACAACTCAAGAGTCTTTTAACCTATGATACTTAATTGTTACTTATTACACCTAATTAATCTAAGAGTCATATATAGTTCACATATAAATTTGATTCTATCTTGGAGAATATGATGGAAGAAAAATTTACTTGAGAGCACACCCACTTTGAAATTTCAAAATTTCATATTGTATTACAAAGGAGAAACATGAAGAAACTAAAACAAATCATAAGTCATGAGGCAAGAGGCAAGAGGCAAGAGGCAAGAGAGAAACGACATGGTTGCTAACACATACTTTGGAGGTACATATGTTAATATTGTATTAGAAAGAAGAAACGTGAAGAGATAAAGTGCATATTGGTTCTACCTCAACATAACGGTAGAAAGATATATAATACATTTAGTATAATTGATTATTCTTTGTAATTAGTGATTTTCAATGCTTCGATAATCTATTATTGATCTACAAGTATGTAATATATATATATATATATATATATATATATATATATATATATATATATATATATATATATATATATATATAATGTTTTCTAATCCATATTCATCAAAAAATATTTTATAATGTTTGAATAATTGGGCTTATGTTGTTTAATGAAGTATTTAATGGTTTGGTTTGTAGAATTTTTTTAAGATTAATATTATTTAACAAGAAAAATGATATAAAAGTTGACATTATTGTCATGTAAAAAATTAAACATTGAAAAGGTAAAAAATCGTCACATAAATACAAGTAAAAAGCTTTAGCTACAAAACATCTTAATACTTTAGCAAACAAACATCTTTTACGCTTTTCAGATTAGCATTATTTGGCAAGGAAAATAATATTAAAGTTGTGACATTATGTATTATTGTTAATACATTTTATTTGTTTGTATTAGATTCTAACATAGTTCATGTCAATGTGTTATACTATATTTTCAATGTTGGATTGTTCATATACACTTAACTTAAAATAGATGATTATATTATATTGTTTGACTTTTAGTTAAAATTGTTATTATTGATGCAAATTATCGATTGCGATGAACGATTTATAATTATTTTTTACATTTATTGAAGAATTTTTACTTTCAACATATTGATTTGAAACTCTAACCATTCAACTTCTACCCTTAACTAATTTATTAAATATAAAATAATATCATCTTAATGATAGACTTTTTTTAGTTATTAATATAATATAATTAAAATATAATACATTGAATTTGTTGATTGAAATATGATATTAAATGTAAAACCAAAATCAAAATATAAACTAAACTTAGACAATGATTATTCTTCAACGTCCTACTATTACCCACACCATTAATTTATTTTAATACTAAATCTCTTCATCTTCCAACTAATTAATCACTATAACTCAAAAGTTTTTAACTTATGGTATTTAATTGCTATTTATGTCAGATTGGTTATATATAAATATATATATATATATATATATATATATATATATATATATATATATATATATATATATATATATATATATATATATATATATATATATATATATATATATATATATATATATATATATATATATATATATATATATATAGTTCACCTATATATGACTTGACAATACACAAAATTTACTTTAGAAACGTCTATTTATTTATACTAAACTAGAAAGGAGGAAGATATGTATGCTAAAATAAATTACAAGTTGCAAGGCAAAAGACCTGTTGTATGCTTAGTTCTACCTCAACAAATCCGTACTTTTGAGATTAACATTATCTGATAGCAAATGATATAAAATTTTGAGGTTGTTGTGAATTTAGTTGTTAAAGATTTCAAAAAATTCAAATAAATACAACAAAAATGAAACTTTGGGATAAACGGTCTTAAAAATATAGATAGTAAAAGTGAAACTTGATTATTATTTAATAATATATTTTTTCTAAAATTAATATAAAAGACTGATAAATAGACTGAAAGCGAACACTTATTACTTTTTAATCAAAAGAAACTAAAAGTTACGATGATATTTAAATTTTATATAAATTCACATCATATTCTAAATTCCAGATTCATATTATTTTTATTTGACTCATTAGTCTCTAAATGGTTTTTGTATTTTTGTTTTGTTGAGAAAAATAGATAAACTCATTTTCTTTATCTTATATTATTTGTTTATATTTTTATGATTCTGTTAGTTAATAAGATATATTTTGAATTTAAAATTATATAACAAGGAAAATAAATATAACAAAATTTAAATCATTATTATCTATAAATTCAAGTGTATGTCTAAACGTTTAAGGTTTCAAAGTTTTTATGGACAATTTGTACTAGAGGAAGATGTAGAAAGATAAAAAATTACAATAGAAGTAACTTTTTTATAAATGAAAGTGAATAAGGGATTCAAAACTGATTGAAAAGTATTTCTTGAATAATAAGTTTAATAGAAATATATTCATATATTTTATTAAATATTTATCAACGAAAAAATTTTTATTTAAAAAATACAATATTATTTTTATCAATATTATTGAAGTATTATTTACATATATGAGTCTGACGGAAAATGATCCACAACAATATGTTTCTTAATGACTATCTTTATGTTATTATTAGTATGTTTTATTTTATATTTATTTTAAATTTTGAGATGATTTATGTAAATATATTTCTACATATTTGTAACGTTGGACCGTCTATAATAATTGACTCCAAAAAGATGATTATGTTTTTACACAATGTTTGGATGAAAAATTATTACTGATATTTATGTCATATGATTGATTTATTTTTTGTTTTGCAAATTTTGGTTAAATCTAAAAGTGTTTATGTTTATATTTGATCGTCTAATACATTATTACTATATTAATTTACTCCTGCACAACGCGCGGGAATACGTCTAGTATATATATAAAATAAAGATCAATTGAGGCCAAAGAAAATGTTGAGGTCGCGATGACAGATCCCATCCATTCAAATTGATAGATCAAAGGCTTATATTGTGCAATTATTATCAATTTATTAAAGTAAAGGGGTTAGAGTGTAAATTTTATAAGATGAAAAAGATATTTTGATCACTACATCTTTCACTATTTTTAACAACTTCTAAAATTTCTCCTCTTTCTCCTTTCTGTCTCTCTATATCCTTGTCGATCTCTCATTTCTCACTCGCAAACCCTAATACTCCCCATGACCGTCGGTGGAATTCCGACTTCTCCTGGAGGCAATAAAGCTTATTTGACTTCTCTAGAGAAGCCCTAACGATATTATATCCCTCAACATCATTTCTCTCTTTTCTGCCACTCGATTGAGAAAGCCTACAGAAAGCCCTAGACATCAAGTAGATATGACTAAAATAGTAATTCAAGTTCCATAACTAATTCTTTGAGTATATCTCCCCGATTCCCAAATTGGCACTTTATGGATTTTGGTTTTTTAGAGATGTGGATTCGACTGGAAAGTCAAAATTTTTGTTTAATTTGTTACTCTATTTTAAAAAATTTTTGGCAGAGATATATGCAACGATTCGAAGGATTTTGCAAGAGACAAAATAACTGTTGATGGATGTACAATCATGGAGTGCTTGCCGGAGCAATGGTTGATAGTGCATCAAAAGACATCAACTTTTGTTTACCATGTGAGTCACATTTTCTTTAATATAAATAATTGGAAACTTTAACAGTTGCTATATATTGCGTAAGGTCAAATGGGTATTTTAATCGAAATAAAACATGAAATGGAAGCTTGATTTGGATAAAAGATAAGAGTGTGCATAAGAAACAAAAATGATTTGTGGAATTATTGAATTCGATGAATGTATGATGATAAAAAAACAATGAGCATACTTTGATTAAATTTAAAGGGATGACCAACTTCAAAAATTCTTGGAATTTCCTGATAAAAAATTCTGAAAGTTGCAGTGTTAATCATTGATGAATAACACTGTGATTATATAGATAGTTGTATGTTATTAGATATATTCATTGATGATTAAATGTGTTAGAAACATGTTAATTTGGGGGGGGGGGGGGGGGGCTAGAAACTTCTGTTAAGTGTTAAGCATGAATAAGTAAATTTGTAGTGTTATTCATTAGTGATTAACACTGTAACTGTATATATTTGTGTGTTAAAAGTATTTTTATGTGTTAATCATTGATGATTATAACTAGATTTATTGATGATTATAAATATAATTGCATAAATAATTAGAACATCGGTTATAATCATTTCTGATTATAACTTTAGATAGGTTTAATATGGCTATTAATCATTTATGTTTAATATGATTATAATCATTTTTGATATCCTTGAATTTGATTTTACAGATGTGTATCCAAGAACAACAATGATCATAGATGTCTCATCTTTTTTCGTGTATGGTGCAACAAGAAAATTCGAAGCAAACACAACGCTGTGTGAATTCATTTATTGTTACGATTATATTCATTAATAAATATAACTTCAAATTGAGGAATTCAAATGTAACTTTTATTTTTGTTATTGTTTATTAGTTTATAGTTAGAGGTGTAGTCATCTATTATTATAATTAGAGGTGTTTTTATTCATTCATGATTAAGAATATTTTGAAATTTTTATATTTATATCGTGTTCTATTCATTCTATATTTTACAATTGTATCTATTTTTATTTTTTAGAGATCTAATCATTTATGATTAGAAGTAAATTGTGTTTTATAATCATTTATGAATGAAATCGTATAAATCAGATGATACAATGAAAAAAAATATTTTGACGGAAAAAAATGATAATTACTATATATTAATTAATAAAAAAATAAAAATTAAGTAAAAAAATTGACGATATATAATCTGAAATTATTAAAAAATAAAAATTAATTTATTAGTTTTTTGGTAACTAACAATCAGAATTCTAAATTTTAGGAAACTATAATTTTGTTATAATTTAATTGAAATACATAATTATTAATATGGCCTTATAACTTGATTGGTCCTCAACTGGTCTCGCGATCACAACTTTTTTGTTGGCCTCGATTGATCATTTCTCTC
Organism: Cichorium intybus; assembly: GCA_023525715.1. Classification (NCBI taxonomy): domain Eukaryota; kingdom Viridiplantae; phylum Streptophyta; class Magnoliopsida; order Asterales; family Asteraceae; genus Cichorium; species Cichorium intybus. The sequence goes on along the minus strand of CM042011.1, from coordinate 36,865,692 downwards.
TCTTTCTCTCTCTCTCTCTCTCTCTCTCTCTATATATATATATATATATATATATATATATATATATATATATATATATATATATATATATATATATATATATATATATATATATATATATATATATATATATATATATATATGTTCAAATAAATTTTCTAAATATTGTGTGATTGTATGACTAATTCGGGACCAATCATTTGATAAGGGCAAATTAGTCCATTTATATAATATAAATATTATTTCCATTAATTAATTAATTAATTTGCCCAAATTAAATGCCTATATTTATGGAATGTAACTTATCAACCTTATTTATCCTCACATGTCTCTCTCACGTCATTAATCGGCAGCCGTCTTCCTCCCCTGCCTCATCCACCATTGCCGCCGGCTTCCTCCCCTACTTCATCCATCATCGCTGTCGGCAATAACATAATCGGTAGCAGCATCGAAGGTGTGTGTTATCCCCTTTCTCCCGATCGCATCTCTATTGCTCGATAATCCTATCCCTCGGTTTTTTTCTCGATTCCAAAAATCACGCACACGCACACATCGAGGGTGTGTGTGTTATCCCATTTATCGATCTCGCTCAAGAACACACTGTGGTCGGCAGTCGCTGGCTGCAACGGAGGCGTCGAAGGTGGCGCAGGAGCTGTCAACGACCGAAGATGGGACGGCAGGGGAAGACAAAGTGTGAGCCGTTTAATTTTTTAGGTTACATTCTTCAAGAATGTTGTATAGTTTACATTCTCCAAGAATGTACAGGTTACATTCAAAGTGTGAGCAGTTCAATTTTTTTATCGTAAGTCATTCTTTGAGAATAATCATGTAATCACACGTTGAATGATCATGTATTAGAAGTTCAAATGTTTGGAATGTGTATTTTTTGTTTTAGATTTTGGGATGTGCAACAATTACATGATAATAAATGTGAAATCGTTTTTGAGCAGTGTCAATTTTGTTGTATGTCGAACCCCATTCTCTGAGAATGGGTATTATTTTTTATTGGTTTGTGTTTTGGTATCGCATTCTTTAAGAATGTATATGAGGGCTTTGTGCGTATTTGACATAAGCATGGTCATTCTACGAGAATGGTATTTTTTTTGTCACAAGTAAGTCTATTATCTGAGAATAGTTCAAGGAATTTGATGTATTCTCAAAGAATTCGAAAGTATTGTAATTAACTTAATCATCCACAAACTATTCTTTGAGAATTCGAAGGTATTGTAATTTTCAGTTTTTAATTTGCAGTTTTTATTCACGTAATCCCACAAAATTAGGAGATAAATTTGATATTTCTTTTTTTGAATATTTATTAATAGACTAAAATACCCTTTATAAGGGTTTAATTGCAAAATCTAATTAGTTAATTGTTATAATTTTACAATTAGGCCATTGAATCTAACATCATTGATCATTTCAACCGGACGCTCCACATTTGGTCATACAATCACACAATAATTGTTAAATGTATTTAATCGTTATATATATATATATATATATATATATATATATATATATATATATATATATATATATATATATTTCAAAATCGAATCTTATGCCCATAACTAAAGTGACGGTTCTTAGTGCAACACCTTTTGGTACCATATTATTAGATGATTCTATAATTGTTTTATGTTTCGTTTTTCTTCGTTTACATTGGCATATTCGGTTTTTGTTAAAGACAACGTTTTCTTTGGTTAGGCATGATCATTGTTCGATGTCAAAATCTGATAACTAATAGATACGAATATGTGGGCTGCGTTTGCTCTTTGGTGGCAAAGTAACTAAATCTACCAAACCCGACACGTGGAATCCTAATTTATAACCTAGCTTGATGAAACTTTAGCATTCTTCTAATAAATGTACATATGTATTATATATTCCTATTAATTTACTTATTAAATTACATCTTATTTCTATTTATACGAAGGAAAACTGTTTTTTAATTCAGTAACATTGCTATAATTGAGTATAGTCTTTAATGTGTAATTTGTTAATAGGAAGAAATAAAAATAAGATAATGTAATAAACAAATCATTTAGGTAGTGTTTGGTATAATTGTTCATTGAAATGACAAAAAACTGTTTGAGAGAATTACAAAAATCGTCCATTTGATTTACCAAAAATTACGGATTGTGTTTGTGTATCTTTACCCAAAATTTAACATTCACCGTCCCTTTAAATCCTCTCCATGTGTGACACACATGAGTACCTTTTTTGTCATTTGCTATATGTCGGTCCCGCGCATCTTGACATTATTGCCATTTCCAAAAAAATATAAACATTTAGGTTGTTAAATTAGTATCCTAATGTTAGGTAAATCCTCTTCCATAACCACTCCATTGATCAAAGATCGTTTTTTCTTCATTGTTACTCAAAATCCCTAATCTTAGAACGAACTTTTTGGTAAGATAGTTGTGTGGAAGCTAATAACTACGATGCATCACATGGACCTAGACAAGGCATATTGTAAGTTTGTCGGCTTATTTTATTCCTTACTCCTTAGTGATTGTTGATGAAGTACAATGATCTTATCCTTGATTGTTGATAAGATTTGATTTTTTAATGCCTTTCATGTCTAAATAACTTGGAATATCGTATGTGTGCAACCTTGATTGTTCTTTATAGGACGAATGAAGACAATTTTTTCTTTAAAGATTCACCATAATGGTAAGTTCACTAAGTATATATCCAGGTAAAAAGTATGTTAATGTTGATAGAAATTATCCAATCACCAAAGAGAAAAGTGTATCCTTGATACCTTTGTTACTCATATAGCATAATTTATAAATGGTTCAAAGAAATGCACACCATTTAAGGCTTTATATGGTCAATACAAAAGATTAGGAGTCATTGAATCAAAATAAATTTAAAGGCTTTTATGATCAAAGAATACAGGTAAATCCGAATATTTAAGAGCTTTTATGACAATAACCTTTTAGAAAATACGACATATTTAACGACGGTTTCGCACCTGCCTTTCTTGACCCTACTTGTAAATTCTTTCTCTCTCAACTCTCCTGGCACCTACTACCAATAGAATAATGGACCCCTCAATGAATTGAAAATGCCCAAAAGTCGAGACAAGACCTATAAAAACCTTATAAACTTCAATAACGTCTCAATTTTTGAAGTAAATTCTTGATTTTTCTTCACAAAAAACCATTTGGTTTTGGAACAACTAACACAAAAGCAAATGGGTGTTGCTTCTCATGAAGCAATCAATCAGTTCAAGGCCTTAATGGACAAAGGTTTACTTAATAGCTGGCTCCTTTTGAAATTCATCACCTTCTTGTTAATTATTGTTACTAAAATTTGACATTTTCCGCAGTTGATGAGCCTCTGAAAAGAACATTTCAGGTTCGCAGAGTTTCCTCATTACCAATTTGTCTTTCGTCTTAAACTTTTTAATCTATTTGTCTTAGAAAATTGGTAACCAGAAAATTTTCCATCTTTATGTACAGAATGTTCATCAGGGATATAAAGTCGAAACTTTGGAGCGATTTCTAAAAGCAAGAGATGGGAATGTTGCCAGAGCCCACAAGATGGTTCGATCTTTGATTATACTTATTTTTCAGTAAAATCAAAATATCTTTTTTCTTTCCGAAATTGACGGAAATCGTAAATTTAATAGTTGTTAGATAGCTTACACTGGAGGCTGCAAAATGGCATCGATGGCATATTATCTGTAAGTGTCTTTTACTCCAGTATTATTTCATTTCATGCGTACAGTTTAAGATCTCTCCAATGGTCCTAATTCCAAGAAACTATATAATAATATAATTATTCGACTTGGCCAAATATACCGGCGTGAAGGGTTTTACTTAATATCGGCAATTTATATAATAATAATTGCAGGAGAATATTATATTCAAGTGTAGTGGTATATAACGATTTACAAGCTGTTTCATGCAGAAACCTATTGTTCCTGCGAATCTGTACAGAGGAGTGCGTGATTCTCAATTGATAGGAGTGTCTGGTTATACAAGAGAGGTGTGCATTTCACATCTTTTGTTTTCATAGATTCGTTGTGTTTGTTACACATGACATGACTGTACTGGATTAGACAAGACTTGACAATCGCTATTTTCAATAGAGGACCGTGTCCCGCCTTGATTCACCTTTTTGGGTGGGATACAAAAAGTTAAGTTTTTGTTTCACTAACATCAGTTTCAGTTCCAGTCAAATGCAGCAGTTTCAGTTCCAGTCAAATGTAGGACAACTGCAGTACAAAGTTGTCTCATGTCATGTCACGTGTAACAAACGGGCCTAAATTTTTTTAAAACTTTACTCATATGTACTCATTATGTTTATAACAGGGACTTCCTGTCTTTGCTATTGGTGTAGGTCTCAGCACATTTGACAAAGCATCTGTAAGACTTTTTCTAATAATCCCTTTTTACAATTCAAGTAGGGTAACGATATTGAAAAGTACATAAAATGATACCAACATGGACACCATGTTATTGGAGAATGCAAACCCTATACTATTCTTTTTCTTAAATTCTAAAGAATGGATACCAAGGTTCCCACCCATTGGTGGATGACAGTTGTTTTTTTTTTTTTTTTTTTTTTCTTTTTGCTTTTTGAAAGAGGGGAATGGTGGAAGACTTGATGTGTTTAACTTATAAATTTATTGTTTTATATTAATTGCAGGTTAACTACTATGTGCAATCGCATATTCAAATTAACGAATATCGGGATCGTGTGATATTGGTAGGACAACGTTTTTGCATGCCTTAGGTTTTATATTATTGCTCTTTAGCTTCTAAAATATTGTTCTTATTCATTGAATTTATTGTAGCCTGCTGCAACAAAGAAACATGGAAGATATATTGGCAAGTGTGTGAAGGTTTTAGATATGAGTGGCCTAAAACTATCTGCATTGAACCAAATCAAGGTACATGATTTTACAATTTTTTTGGTCACAGGAGGTAAACCGTTCTACCATGATGACACTGGTGATATCTCAAATTCTCTACACAAATGCACTTTGTTGTTATAATAAGCAGCGTATGATTAAATGCAAGAAATAGCAATGTAGTTTTGTTTATCTCTTTACTATAGCATCATACTTAAGTTTCTTTCTATTACGGGCTTGTACTATGAAAATCTACCCAATTATAACAATGTCATCGAAATACAAAGCAATTTTCAGTGCTATAATTGGATACATTCTTCATAGTACAATGTTTTAATAAGAAAAAATTCAAAGTACAATGTTATAATTGTGCGAATTTCTCAACAAAAAAAAAAAATGCTTTAGTAAGTAAAAGAATTGAAAATATACTTTTGTAGTAGAAAGAAATGGAAGTACATTGCTATTTCTTACATTTAATTAGCCCTAATACCATCTGTGCTCCATGACTGCAGCTACTAACAGCTATTTCCACCATTGATGACCTCAACTACCCGGAGAAGACAATCACATATTATATAGTCAATGTTCCATACATATTTTCAGCTTGCTGGAAGGTCAGCTAACCTGTTCATATCTAAACTTCAATGTTCATATATCTACGAGTGAAAATACGAACAATATTTTTCAATTATTTGCAGGTTGTAAAACCCCTTTTGCAAGAACGCACAAAGTTGAAAGTTCAGGTGTTGCAAGGCAGTGGGCGTGATGACTTATTAAAGGTGAATTGACTTTTCCTATTCTCTTTATTTCTTGAAATCATAAAATGAATTTACTAACGTTTTCTTCTATATCTTATGTAGATAATGGACTATTCTGCCCTTCCTCATTTTTGTCGAAGAGAAGGGTCTGGCTCTTCGCGTCGATCTAATAACACAACTGAAGATTGCTTCTCATTTGATCATCCTTTTCATCAAGAACTATACAACTACACCAAACACCAATCAGGAATTCAAGAACACACAAAATCCTTAAAGCAAGGTTCCATGCGCGTGCAACTACCAATGGCAGACCCTAAAAAGACCGAGTTTTGCAAAACCTTGGCATCCGAGTGGAAGAAGTTTCAAACTCAAGATGATCTTTCTATGTCTTTGCATGATATCCAAATCAGTGATTGATTAATTAAACCCGTATGCAATATGGCGTTTGGCCTTCTATTTTGATGTGTTTTCTGGTTCATAAGTTACACGATAATCATATACACCCTTCGAAGATTAATACGGCAAATGATGAAGAAAGAGCAATGTATTAATCTAGGTGTTTCGATGGGATTGTATTTGTAAATAGAGAGGCTTAATAAAGAAATCCATCATCCTATAATTGTACTACGTACTTTCTGTTGTTACAAAGGTGGCTGTTTCATATACATATATACATGCAAAGTACGTACCACTAATTAAAACACCAGTACAAGTTGGGTCTAGCCCAATTGGCTAACAAGGAGATATACTAACAAGGAGGTCATGGGTTCAAACCCTGACATTAACATAACAAGGAGATTTAAATATATTCGCCGTTCTAAAAAAAAAAAAAATTAAAACACCTGTCATCCACTAAAACTAAGGGTGACAAGACAACGACCAAAAGAAGTCCGGTTAATTAATAAATTAATTACCGTCTTTCTGGTCCTTAAATTTTCACTTCCTGAGTTCACTTTCTCCTCTCAGTAAAGTAATATCCCGTACTTTTTCAATAGCTCTTGTTCTAATGTTTTAATTTCACGACAGCTGCAACTGAGGCTTGTTCTTCTTTTGTTTCTTCAAGTCTCCTTTTGGCTTCTTCAACCTCTAACTTTGCATTCTCTAAAGTCTCTTTAGCTGCTACACGCACCTCTCGTAACTGTTCCTCTAAAACATTAATGGCTTCCGTTGTTTCTTCTAGCTTTTGTCCTAAAATCCTAAGATCTGAAAGTTGA